>VICQ01000037.1:0-188238 GCA_025528855.1 Trametes punicea | reverse complement strand
CGACCGTGGCGTACAAGTGCCAACTCCAAGCCTACTCCGAACTCCGGTCCTCAACTCCGCACAACTCCGGCCATGGACCTCGGCCCTTTGTTCTTCCGACAGCACGCTGTATGCTCCTTCGGTCTTTACTTGTACCGTCCCTCCCATTAGTTTCAGGTATTCTGTAACGCTAGGTTTCACTCGGGCTGATCGACCTTGACCCCCGGACATCGGTAACTCCGGTGCTCCGATCTCCGGATATCGGACTGTCCCACGTCCGTCCGGAGTTCGATCAGCTCCGGCCCCTGCCCCTTTCCTGCTCCTGCCCGTGTAGTATTTAAGCCGCCTGGAATGTCCGCATTCCTAGTTCGGATATCTCGTTACTATCTCGTTACTAACCTTCTGTTACCTCCCGTTGCCTCCTCGCTACTGTCTCGTTACTATCTCTCTACTGTCTCCTCGCCCGCCAAGTCCCTTATCCCTTGTCCGTTCCAATACACTCGTTCCCGTCACTCCGAAGTCCGAACTCCGGTCACCCGGTTGTGCGATCCCCTCCTGCAAATAGAGGACACCGGCGAGTAGCCGGGGCGTTGCAATAGCTTCGCCGAAGTCCTCCCTGCCCAGGCCCGAAGTCCGAACTCCGAACCCGAACTCCGGCCCTACCCCGACCCTTGCCCTTCGGCCTGGCTCTAACAGTATATCCGAACTCACTCCGAGTACTCGCCATGGATCGCCAACCTCCGTCCAACCCCGACCAAGCTTTCCGCGGGTTCTCTTCGAGTCCCTCGGCAATCGTACCCAGCCGCACCCCGTACTCCGACTACTCCGACAGGGTCCAAGTCCCGGTGCCTTCACATCTCTGGGACAGGACCTCCCCGGAGAAACCACAGTCCGCTCCCCGCCTCGCTGTCCGCGCAGAGTAGCCCAAACAACCCCTTCCTCAACCCTCCGGTTAATCCTCAGGCGGCTCCTCCTCAGCCCCCCAACACTCCGCACCCACTGGATCCATCCCAGCAACTCGCGGAGCCATTGAGCTCCTTGCTCGGACGCTCCAACAGCCCGCTCAGGTGCCAACTCCGACCGGAGGACCTCGCGAGCGCGACAATGTCCGAGACCCGGACACCTTTGACGGTTCGGACCCCGCAAACTTAGGGCCTTCTTCGCTCAGCTGGAACTGGTCTTCAAGGCGCGGCCCCGGACCTTCGACTCCGACGAGCGCAAGGTCACCTACGCGCTGTCCTACCTCAAGGGCACTGCGCTACAGTGGTTCGAGCCTTACCTCCTAGAAGGTTACTCCGAGGAGCCTCCGCTTTTCCTGTACTCCTACGAGGCCTTCCAGGATGAACTCCGGGTTAATTTCGGACCTTACGACGCTACCGGAACTGCGGAGCACGACTTGGAGAATCTCCGCATGGCCGACAACCAGCGGATTACGCTACATTACTCAGTTTAACCGCCTGGCCACCCAAGTCCGCTGGGGTACCGCCGCCCTCCGATACCAGTTCTACAAGGGGCTCCCGGCTCGCCTCAAGGACCGCATCTCCGAGGTCGGTAAGCCCGACACCTTGAAGGCCTGCGCAACCTTGCACAGTCACTGGACCACCGCTACTGGGAGCGCAAGGCTGAACAGTCGCGCGAGCACTCGGCCCCCACCAAGTCCGGCAACAGGACCTCGAACCCCGACACAAGGTCCTACTCCTCTCAGAAGGCTCCCCAGAACCCCATGTCCAACCCGGGGCAACTCCAGCCAAGTCCGGCAAGTCCCCCAGTGGCCCACCCAAGTCAGCCAAACCCTCCAAGCCCTACTCCGACAGGCTGGGCAAGGATGGTAAGCTAACCCAAGAAGAAAGGCAGCGTCGTTTCGCCAACAATCTCTGCCTCTTCTGCGGTGAGCCCGGACATATGGTCGGAGCTTGTCCCAAGAAGCCTCGTCCGCGGCCAAGGCCCGAGCTGCCCAGGCCAACCCCGAGGCAACTCCGAAAGGACCTCCGAAAGCCCTGAGGCTCCGGAGGAACCAAAAAACTAGTCCGCAGCCCTCCAACCTCCGCGCGTGGAGAAAGCTGCGTTGAACTTCCCCGCGCGGATCCGTTCCTTAGACTCAACGCGTCCGCTCTCTCCGACCCGTCTTCCCTCATAGTTTCTTTGTACTCCGATTCTATCTCCACTCCGTTCCCTGCTCTGATTGATTCTGGTTCCTCTCACTGTTTCCTCGACTCGGACTTTGTCTCCAAGCACGGAGATGTTCCGACCTCCGGAACTCCGCCCCTCCGTCTGCAACTCTCTTGATGGTTCGTCTATCACACCATCACGCAAAGGCAAACCTTCCGTTACATTTTCCTTCGGGAGAAGTCATCTCCGTTGACTTCTATGTCACTCCGCTCGACAAGTCTGTGTCTGCCGTTCTGGGATACAGCTGGCTCTCCGACTACAATCCGTTGATTGACTGGAAGAAGCGCAGCATTCAATTCCGAACCGCACCCCCGACTCGTCCCGTATCTGACCCGGTACCGCGAAACTCCAAGGCCCCTGGAGCCTACTCCGACTACTCCGAACTCCGAACTCCCGAAGTCCGCCCCCAGATATCCCTTGTCAGTGCTGCGGCCTTTCCCGCGCCTGAAGCTTTCTGGTTCCGAGAGCTTACGCTCAATCTGTCTGCGACGTCCCTTCAAGGCCGTGCTGCCAGCGTCTTGGAGTCCCCACCGGACCTCACCGGAGTTCGGAGGAATACCATGACTTTGCAGACGTCTTCAGCAAGACCAAGGCCGACGTCCTACCGGAGCACCGCCCTTACGACCTCAAGATTGAACTCGAGGACGGTGCTACCCCTCCGCTTGGTCCGATTTACTCCCTATCAAAACTGGAGCTGGAGACGCTCCGGGAGTACATAGAGGAGAACCTCCGCTCGGGGTTCATCCGGCCCTCAAAGTCCCCTTGCGGAGCGCCGGTCCTCTTTGTGAAGAAGAAGGACGGATCCCTATGGCTGTGTGTGGACTATCGCGGACTCAACAAAATTACGCGCAAAGACCGCTATCCGCTCCCACTCGTCTCGGACTTGTTAGATGCGCCCCGGAAGGCCGAATCTACACCAAGATTGACCTCCGACATGCGTACAACCTGGTCCGAATAGCCCCCGGAGATGAGTGGAAAACAGCCTTCCGTACCCGCTACGGTTCGTTTGAATGGCTTGTCATGCCCTTCGGACTTTCCAACGCGCCCGCGGCCTTCCAACGCTTCGTCAATGAGATCTTTGCGGACCTTCTAGACGTATGCGTTGTGGTCTACCTGGACGACATCCTGGTGTACTCCGACAACCCCGACGAACACCGGAAACATGTCCGGGAGGTACTCCGACGACTCCGGATGAACCACTTGTACGCCCGTGCGGACAAGTGCGAATTCCACACCAACTCCGTGGAGTACCTCGGTTACATCCTATCTCCGGATGGTCTCACTATGGCGGAATCTAAGGTGAAAGCTATCCTAGACTGGCCTGAACCCCGCAAGGTCCGGGACATCCAGTCCTTCCTTGGATTTGCAAACTTCTACCGGAGATTCATCCATAACTACTCGAGATCGTCCTACCGCTTACCCGCTTGACCCGCAAGGGAGTTCCCTGGAACTTCGACGAGAAGTGCCGGACTTCGTTCGACACCCTGAAGAAGGCGTTTACGACCGCACCAGTCCTCCACCATTGGGTCCCTGACCGCCAAATCACGGTTGAAACTGACGCGTCGGACTACGCCATTGCCGGCATCCTCTCCATCACGTCCGACTCCGGTGAACTCCACCCGGTCGCTTTCTACTCCCGCACCTTGTCCGGAGCGGAGTTGAACTACGACACGCACGACAAGGAACTCCTAGCCATCTTTGAGGCGTTTAAGACTTGGCGACACTACCTTGAAGGATCCGGAACTCCGATCGACGTGGTCACGGACCACAAGAACCTGGAGTACTTTTCCACTACCAAACTCCTTACCCGCCGCCAAGCCCGATGGTCGGAGTACCTCTCGCAGTTCAACCTGGTCATCCGTTTCTGCCCTGGAAAACTAGGCGCGAAGCCAGACGCTCTAACCCGCAGACCGACGTTTACCCAAAAGAGGGGGATGGTGACTACGCTGTAGTCAACCCACACAACTTCCGGCCGGTGTTTACGCAGGAACAGCTAGCTTCCTCGCTTCGCGCGACCGTTTTACGGTGCCCCGTACTCCGAGCCTCGTTCCTCCTGGATGAGGAACAACTCCGATCCGACATCCGATCAGCCCTCAACTCCGAGTCCCCAACTCCGGAGCTTGCCAAAGGCCTCGCACTCGCAGCTGAAGGCAACTCCCGATGGTCCAAGGATGAAGAAGGCTGGCTCCGACTCAACGGTCGTATCTATGTACCGGACATCGGTGACCTCCGACTCCGCGTACTCTGATCCCGTCACGACCACCCGACCGCAGGACACTGGGGCCAGAACAAGACTCAGGCCCTGATTCTTCGGGACTACGCATGGCCCGGACTCCGACTACTAGTCCGCGACTACTGCAAGTCCTGTACAGCCTGCGCCCGTGCCAAGGTGCCCAGGCACCTCCCCTACGGCACGCTGAAACAACTCCCGATCCCCGAATGCCCCTGGAACTCCATCTCCATGGACCTCATCGAGCAACTCCCCAACTCCGGAGGCTACACGGCAATTCTCGTTGTGGTGGATCGCTTCACCAAGCAAGCCATCTTTATTCCAACGCACGATACGCTCAACGCCCAGGAGCTTGCGGACTTGTTTGTCCTGCACGTCTTCTCCAAGCACGGAGTTCCATCTCACGTTACGTCCGACCGGGGTTCGGAGTTCGTTTCCCACTTCTTCCGCTCACTCGGAAAGGCCCTGGACATGCGCCTTCATTTCACCTCCGGTTACCACCCCGAAGGCGACGGTCAAACCGAGCGAGTCAACCAAACGCTGGAGCAGTACCTCCGGATATACTGCAACTACCAGCAAGACAACTGGTCCCGCCTCCTGCCCCTCGCGGAGTTCGCTTACAACAACGCCCCGAACGCAACCACTGGCGTCTCGCCCTTCTTCGCCAATAAGGGCTACAACCCCGCAATCTTCGTATACCCGGAACGGGACCTCACCTCCGCCCGCGCCCGAGAATATGCCGTGGACCTTGACGAGCTCCACGCAGTACTCCGCACCACCATCGCTGAAGCCCAGGACTGGTACCAAAAGCAAGCGGACAAACACCGCCTACCAGCCCCGGACTTCAGAGTCGGTGATCAGGTCTATGTCCGCGCAGAGCACATCCGCTTGACGCGCCCCTCCAAGAAGCTTTCCGAAAAGTACCTCGGGCCATACACCATCATCGCTAAGGTCGGAACTCACTCCTTCACCCTCCGACTTCCGGACTCCATGCGCGCGGTCCACCCGGTCTTCCATGTCTCCCAGCTGGAACCCGCAACTCCGAACTCCATCCCCGGACGTACGCAACCTCCCCCACCTCCGGTCATAGTGGATGGAGAACCGGAGTATGAAATCTCGGAGATTTTGGACTCCAAGATAGACCGACGGCGGCGCACCTGCAAACTCCTCTACCTAGTCCGATGGGCTGGCTATGAGGGTACCGATGAAGAAACCTCCTGGATACTCGCCACGGAGCTCGGGCATGCGCAGGAGTTGGTCTCGGACTTCCACCGGAGTTATCCGGACAAGCCCGGACCTCTGGATTCGCTGCCTTCAGACTCGTAGCACGCCGCAAAACAAGAAAAAAAGTTCATTACTATCTACAACTATCTACTCCGAAGTCCGATCCCGGACTTCGGACTACAACTCCGCTCCTTCCTCCTCCGCTCCCTCCGAACTCCCCACCTCCGACCCCTCCGCGTCCTCGGACCCCTCCTCGTACTCCCCGTCCTCCTCTTCGCCCATGCCCTGGAGGTACTCCTCCAGGGCCCGCCCGCGCTCCTCCGCATCCCGCACCACCGGGGTGACAAGCTGGAGCTTGTCCCCCAGCACCCCCATGGCCTGAGTGACGGCATCTAGCCGCCGCTCGTGACGGGCCATGGTGGCCCGGAGTTGTTGCACCTCCGTGAGGAGGCGCAACAGGAGGCTGTCCGAAGACAGCCCCCTCTCCGGGTTGGCGGCCCAAGGGCCACCTCCGATGTCCGAACTCCGGACACCGGACCCCGACGCGACCGGAGCTAGCTGCTCCGGCGCCCTACCCTTCCCCTTCGCCCCCGCGGTTTTCTTCTTCGGCGGAGACCGCGGTTCGGGGGTCTCCTCCGCCTCCGGCTCCTCGTCATCCGCGACGCGGGGCGCCGTCTTCGCCCTCTTCGCCTTCCGGTCGTGCCGGGCCTGAAGTGCCTCCGGCAAACCCTGCGCGCCCACGCAGGACTTCCGCTCCTGCTGGCAGGAGCGGCACGACGAAGTTCGCGCCCCCGCGTTGAACACGCAGGGGACGCCCCGGGTCTTGCAGACCCGGCAGGGCTCACTGGAAAGAAACAATCAGTGGGGCCCCCAACTCCGAACTCCGACCTCCGCGGACCGGACTTACCTGGGGGTCACCTCGGACCCACTCGACACTTCACCCTCCGTCCGTTTCCGCTTCCTCCCGGCCGACTCGCGCGCCGCCGGCTCCGCCTGCCCCCGCGCCTCCTCCTCCTGCTGCGCGCGTTCCTCCGCCTCGCGCGCCGCAACCTCCTCCGCCTCTCGCCGCGTGCGCTCCTCCGCCTCGCGCGCTGCGGCCTCCTCCACCTCCCGGCGCGCGCGCTCCTCGGCCTCGCGCTGGGCCTGCTTCTCCCGCTTCGCCCGGAGTTGGGCCTCCAGCTCCGACTCGGTCGGGCTGGTCGCGCGGTCGTCGCTGCTGGCGGGCATTGGTGGGGGGGTGCTGATGATGGTGGTGGTGGTGGTGGTTGGAGTTCAAGAGATGAAGTCCGACCCTGACACGAACTGGAGCTTTTTAACTCCGATGTCCGATGGAATCACGATCGGATCTAGAGGACCTCAAGGGTTCGGTCCTAAGGGGAGGCACTGTCACGACCGTGCGTACAAGTGCCAACTCCAAGCCTACTCCGAACTCCGGGTCCTCAACTCCGCACAACTCCGGCCATGGACCTCGGCCCTTTGTTCCTTCCGACAGCACGCTGTATGCTCCTTCGGTCTTTACTTGTTACCGTCCCTCCCATTAGTTTCAGGTATTCTGGTAACGCTAGGTTTCACTCGGGGCTGATCGACCTTGACCCCCAGACATCGGTAACTCCGGTGCTCCGATCTCCGGATATCGGACTTGTCCCACGTCCGTCCGGAGTTCGATCAGCTCCGGGCCCCTGCCCCTTTCCTGCTCCTGCCCGTGTAGTATTTAAGCCCGCCTGGAATGTCCGCATTCCTTAGTTCGGATATCTCGTTACTATCTCGTTACTAACCTTCTTGTTACCTCCCGTTGCCTCCTCGCTACTGTCTCGTACTATCTCTCTACTGTCTCCTCGCCCGCCAAGTCCCTTATCCCTTGTCCGTTCCAATACACTCGTTCCCCGTCTACTCCGAAGTCCGAACTCCGGTCACCCGGTTGTGCGATCCCCTTCCTGCAAGTAGAGGACACCCGGCGAGTAGCCCGGGGCGTTGCCAATAGCTTCGCCGAAGTCCTCCCTGCCCCAGGCCCGAAGTCCGAACTCCGAACCCGAACTCCGGCCCTACCCCGACCACCTGCCCTTCAGCCTGGCTCTTAACAGAGTAAGACGATGGTGCGAGGATGGTGTAAGTATTGCATCATAGTCTAGAGAAATCCAGACAAGTCCGGAACAGCGTAGAACGCACTACAAAGATGTCCGGATGCTAAAGTACAGGCGTATCGTAGAACTGTCCGTAGAACTACCATATCAGGCATATGAGAAGGAACGTCCATGCGGTGCTACACCGCCACCATGCGGTGCTACACCGCCACCATGCGGCGCTCTGCCGCCCACCATGCGGTGTGTCACTGCCACAGTGCACATCCGGATCAGGTATGGTCAGTACACAAATCTGGAAGTTCAACATCATGGTGGGAATTTGCGATTGAGCATGCTGTTCATGTGTACAACCGCATGCCTCTACGCCGTTTGAAATGGCGAACCCCCTATGAGGCATTGAACGGCGAAGCTCCATCCATAAAACATCTTCGCGTTTTTGGGTGTGGTGCCTACGTGCATTTGCCACCAGCTGTAAGGGCGAACAAGCTCTCGCCCAAGTCAGAACTTATGGTCTACATTGGGGTTGCACCCGGTGGACATGGCTTTAGATTCATGCGATCACCCAACAACGTGATATTCACGTCGGCTCATGCGTTGTTCGACAAGAATATGTTCCCTAAATGCCCTTCAAACCAGCGACGCCGCACCTCTCAGTTGCATGATGCACCAGAGGAACACCCATCAGACCAGGAATTATCCATTCCTTTGGGCCCTGATGATGACGACTACGATGAACCTCGTCATCCTCCCCAGCACCTTCCTGAAAGGAGACAGGAGCAGGAGCATGACGATGCACCTGAGACGCCACCTTGTGCGCACACTCCTAGTCCACCGCCCCGTGTGCCAGTGATGCCGCCTACACCTAAGAAACAGCGGCCTACACGTGAGCGGAAAGTGCCAACTCACCCAGGCAATGTGTATGGAGAGTCACGGCATCCTGTACACCAATTCAAAGAGATAGAGAAGCAGAGGGAGTGGAAAAAGATTGTCAGCGAACAGTCGGGTCGCTCCCGGCGGACATTCTCGGTCAGAACAAATTCCCGGCGATAGTTCTGCACCACCCGCTCCAAGCGACGTACCTGCTCCATCCGCCTCGGGTGAAGTGTCTGGCAGTGCACCTGATAATAACTCAGGGAACTCTTCTGATGAAGTCGAAGAGGCACTGCACACCGACGATGAGCTGGCCCTGGCAAAACTATGCCGGGAAGGGGGAGTAGCACTCATCAACTATCTGCTCATGAAAGCGGTTCCACCAGTTGATGAGAATCTGCCCGACACGTCCAACGTTAGAGAATGGACTTACCGTGACATCACTCACCTACCACTGGCTGAGCAAAAGGAATGGAAGGCTGCCTGCCAAGAGGAGTTAGAGGCACTCCAACGGCGAAAGGTCTTTGAACTGGTCGACCGCCCTAAAGGGCGTAAGGTCATAAAGAACCGATGGGTATTCGACGTCAAATCTGACGGTCGAAAGAAAGCCAGGCTTGTTGCCAAAGGTTTTTCCCAGGTCGAAGGCGTAGACTACGACCAGATCTTCTCACCAGTTGTTCGCTTCGAGACTGTGCGTCTCATACTCGCACTCTCAGCCCTTGAGAACTGGTATATCACTGGACTTGATGTCCGCAACGCTTACCTCTATGGCAAGCTAGACGAGGAGATCTACATGGAACAACCTGAAGGCTTTGTAGCCAAAGGCAAAGAGCGCAAAGTCCTACGGCTACTGCGCGCTCTATATGGACTAAAGCAAGCAGGTCTTGCGTGGTGGCGCACCCTGAACCAGTCCATGAAGGAGCTAGGCTTCACACGCTTAGTCTCCGATGCTGGTATCTTCACCTACAAGGGGAAGAACGGCGAACTAGTTGTCATCGTTGTATACGTCGATGACGCCCTCTTCTGTGGACTGAACAAGGCACTCGTCGAAAAGATGAAGGCCAAGTTCATGGAGAAGTGGGAGTGCAGAGACCTTGGCAAAGTCAAGGAATTCCTGTGTATGCGCATCCAGCGTAATGGTCGCACGATTCATATTGATCAGTGCGCTTACCTGGAGAAAGTGCTTCAGCGATGTGGTATGCAGAACGCGAAGCCTGCGCCTACTCCACTGCCTGCTGGGTATTACCCCAAGCCTAATGAGCAGACAGCGGACCCTACTCTCCGTTCCAGATTCCAGACCGTCATTGGGTCCCTGCTATACATTATGCTCGGTACCCGACCTGACATCGCTTTTGCTGTGACTAAACTGTCCCAATACTCTGCGAATCCTTCGCACGAGCACCTCACCAAGGCGCTGTATATTTGCCGCTACCTCCTTGGGACCAGATCTTACTCCCTGGTCTATGACGGTGCATCGGGACTCGGCATAAGTGCATGTACAGACTCAGATTGGGCATCTGACCCAGTCACTCGACGGTCGCAGACAGGATATTTCCTAAAGTTAGCTGGAGGCGTATTCAGCTGGACATCCCGCGCACAGAAAACTATCGCGCACTCGTCCACTGATGCTGAATACATGGCGATCAGCGATTGCTCTCGCCAAGTAGTCTGGATCCGCAACCTATTAGGCGAGATTGGCTACAAGCTTGGGCCTATCCTATCGCGGGAGACAGTCAAGGATCACTCTTTATGAGCTCCAATCCTGTGACTGAAAGTCGGTCGAAGCACATCGACATTCGCTACCATGCTATTCGAGAGTACATCGAGAATAAGCAAGTCGAAGTGTTCTTCGTCGACGGCTCAGACAATCCAGCTGACCTCTTTACTAAGAACCTGGGACACGTTAAGTTCACTAAGTTTAGGGGGCAACTCGGCCTTGAGTTTTACGACTCAGCCTGACTTAGCTGCATCAGCACTCGAACGCTTGCGCACACTACCGTGGTGCTTAGCGAGGGGGAGTGTTGGACTACAGTGCTGACTAATAGCAGTGTAGTAAGCAACTACTGACACGAGGCTACCGGTCACTTGGAGAAAGTTCCGGATGCTGTGGCTACATGCTATATAGTATTACATCATAGCCCATGTACAGTAGTATATAAGACTGCTCTGTAGGAGCAGTTCAACAAGTCGCTCTTAACCATCAATCACTACGTGCGCCTCTATCCAAAGCTCTACAGGTAAGTGAGCTGAGGGGCTTTCCTCTGCATAACAAGCCCTGCTCAACACCATGTTGGTGGACTCAATATGATATACCATGTTGATGATCCTGCCGAGGGCTCTGTGTTTGTTGACACCTTCATCTGCTCGCTATTCAGGTGTTGTCAAAGTTACTCTATATCAAGCCCACAAAAACATCATAGGTACTGTTTTCCAGCCTGCCTACAGATGTATTAACTGAGAGTCATATCAAGTAGGTGCTGCGGCCGCGATGATAACCCAGCCCTGAAATGGGCGTCACTCGGCACCGGCTGCAGATGGTTGTGCAGTCTCACATGACTGCGGTATGCTTTCTCTCTAAGGCTTCGTGTTCTCTGTCACTTGCATGCCCGGAGCAACCTGTGTAGTAGCAGTTGGCATCATACATATATTATGTTACATCACATGTTTGATGATGCTGGGATGGGATGAACGGGGCAATCCAGAAAGCAACCTGCTTCGCTCTTAGGGGTGTCAGGAGTCCCGCAAGACATACAATCTATCCAATTCTTGCAGCCCTGTGCGAGACTTGTAGCTCTTGACAAACTGTGCTTATTAGTATATCGCAATATAAGTAGTCTCACAAGCCGGATATGGCTTGCGGGTATTCTTGACATTATAACCAGATATATGCTGTTACCATATTTTGGCCAATTCGATGTAGGAGGTACATTGAAGGCACGAGTGGCTATGTCATCGGAGCGTAGGCACGAGATTCTCGTTAGGCGCCCTCGCGCCGTAACAGCCGCCCAGGAGCAGCATACTCGCACGTAATACATTTCGCACGTTTGAAGATATTGAAAGTACGGCCATTCGCTGATCCAACCAAGGATGGCTATGCAGGTAAGGTGGTCCCCTTGATGCTTTCAACCCAGGAGCCTAAATAGTGCGTGAACGATAGTTGTGACCTCATGGCTCTGACGAAACTGCCGCGACATGTCTGAGAGCTGTTTGAGAACGCTAAGCCGCAAGCTGGCGACAAGCGATCGACGTCTTGACAGCATAGGCGTACTCATAGATGCTCATAACGCGCTCGTGCATGCTGACAGCGTTTCACGAACATCGTGACGGGGCTAGCACAAAACCACTCCCTCAAGCAAAGCTTTCGAATATTGAACACTGGCGAAGCTGTAGAGATCTAATGGGACACATTTGGTCAGTCCAAGGTCGACAGGATGGTTGGAGCGCCTAGACTCACGGCGTAGCCGGTTGCGTGGTGTGCGGGACGTGACGAAGGCCGGCGAGGCGGAGACGGAAGTCGTCGGCCAGAAAATCTACCTGCCCAACATCATCTTCAAAATGGTCCGGAATCACACACCTCCAGGACAGCCCTATAATCCATACGAAGCAACGTTCCGGGTCCCGCAGTCTGTCACTAAGACTGACATCCGCTCGTACCTCCTTGCTGTATATGGGGTACAGACGACCTACATCCGCACCGACAACTACCAATCTCCGCTGCTCAAGATGCCAGGTCAGCCGGTCACTACCATGGCAGACAGGACTTATAAGCGTGCTGTTGTCGGTCTCGTCGAACCCTTCTACTACCCACTGGCCGAAGAGGATATGCCGAGGCAGCAACGCGAAGAACGGAGGAAGTCGTTCCAGAATCTGCTGCGTGTGGAAAGGACCCAACGCGACAGGCAGATGCACATGTTGCGTGTAACGCGGTCTGTCGACGGCAAGGGCTGGAAATGGCGCACTGGAGCGACGGCGTCCAGAGGCAACATCCTGCGCCTTATCGCCGAGCGTCGTGCAGAGCGGGAGCAGGCTGTCGAAAATGTCAAAGTCCGCATTCGGGAGGAGAGAGCCAAGGGCCCTTCGGATGCCCCTTAGATGGAACTTATCCGCTATCGCACTTTACCGCTGTATGTTTTCCTATCGCACGTCTTGTTCCCTAATATTGACTGTACTTTGTCAGCATATTGTACTTTGCCCTCATGGAATCTGTCTTCTTGCGCACCGTCCTGATGTATGCTTGTCATTATGACAGTCCATCTGGCGTCTACATTACTTGCAGTCCAGAAACTAGCTTGAACGAGTCACGTCCGCGACCGCTCTATCTCTCCCGTAATAGCGTTCATCTCCTCTGTAACAGAGTGAGTGTAATATACACCGATTCTGCACACAACGTCCTTCAGTCAAGGGGTGCGCAGCCATGCCTGTTAAGTTTTCCTCTGACGTGCCGTAACAGGCGTCACTGAACCTCGATCGTAAGGCAGAATGAGCAGCTGTGATACCGCAGTCCACTAGTGCAATCAAGTCGCCTCCCTTGTCTGCCATCTATTGACGAGTACACCGTGCGGGTGGACTCGCTTTAGGCGGCATGGCTCGAAGAGGCCTGGAAAGACCGTTCGATGGACGGCCGAATCTCTGTAAACTCCTTGCCGCCGGACTTGCAACATACAAGGAGAGATTGTACGATTCAGGCAGGTGCAGTTGCACAATGCAGATGCTGTTGCCAACGGGTTCCTGCGAACCCTCATCGTTTCGCGCTCTTCGGAGATTGGAGGGTCCGCATGTGCAGTTCGCCGGGAGTTGCGTTCTTCTCTTCACCTCTTGCGCGGCATCGTTGGAGTCTCGTGTACTGCTAGCGCAACGCCTTTACATTGATTTCGAGCAGCTCTTTGGACATCTGAGCGGTATGTGCTTCTCGTGACCTTGCTACCACGTCTCTCAAGGAGAGCTACCGACGTTGCATGGACTGGAACATGCCATCTTCGGCGATGAGCATACTTTTGCTAGCCTCCCCTTGTGGTTTGTTACGTCTTACGAAGCGCTCTTTCTGCCATTTCTGACAATTGAACGGACTAAACGCAGACGGTTTACGCAAACAGGCCGGTACCCTCGCCGCCTGACTCATCGGACCTTGCCTCTACGCTGCACAGTGTCGTTCGCGATCTCTCGGTGCATGGAGCTTTGTCTGACACCGACGTATTCGGGGTGTCTTCACTTCGGCTGGAGAGGGGACTTTGGTGAGTATATAAGGGTTCAGAACGAAGGGGGGACTTCATCCCCAACAACTCCTCTGCTGTACAACTTGGTCGGTATCGCAGTGTCCTCGACCTTGCCTCTGTACTGACGAGACATACAGCAATCGCCCAACTGCACCCAGCGGGTCCGCGCTTCTCTCTTCTATCCTCTTCGTCGGTTGTTCCTGACAATATTGTGCAGCCATCATCATCATGTCCGACAGCGCCATATTTTTCGTCCTGATCTCCTCTGGTCACCCTAAGGCCAACTATGACTACAGCCCGCAGTGGGGCCGTGGCACACCCAACACCTACATCGACAACGTCACCTTCCCCGTGTCCTCACGGACAAGAAGTACTCCTATCGCGTTGTCAAGAATGACACCGACCTTGGTATTCGCGATCCCTACGAGGTCCAGGGCGACGGCTCGCAGAAGGTGAACTTCCTCGAGTACAACAAGGGCTACGGCATCGAGGAAACCAGCCGCATCCGCGTCTACGCCGTTGACCCCACCAACGGCAACCAGTACCTCGTCGCCCAGTGGCACTAGAGGAGCATAGGATGGATCATAGTCAGATGAGCAGGCCGGAACGAGGGCAAAGTGTGGCTCTTATAGTTTCTTGTGAATTTGTTGCGATGAAGCTTTGTGTTGCGTTGCTTTGATCTGCGCGACGTCTGACTCGAACCAGGTGCTATACATATTCTCGCCGCGGCGTTGAGGTGCGTAATCGAGGGGCGAGCGGTCATTCCTAAGAAGCGTGGTCCTGACCTGCAGGGATTGCGATGGTACCGGTTTCAGATGTGCTCATGAAATTATATATCTCCAACCACTGAGAGATTATGTTACACGACTCGACCAGAAACTTCGCTGATCGCTTTGACGAGGGGCTCATTCATAGGTGCCGATACTTCTGGAAGAACTTGACCGTCGCCTCGAAAGCGCCTTCCTTCCCAGCTTTGACCTTGGGGTCATCCTGTATATGGTCGCAGATGCTCAGCCGCTGACCGATGGTTGAAGGGTGACGACTGACAATGTCTCCTCTGACAGCGAAACCGTGCTTGCAGCCTTCCCAGTACGTCCTTTCGTATCCAGGAGGAAACCGCCCACCACCTAGAATCTCATCTGCCTTTGCTTGTGCTTCCTGAGGGAAAGCCGGGTCCGTCTCACAGCTGTTGATCAAAAGCGGGGCCTTGACCTTGTCACGATATTCCTAGGAAGGAACGTATGTTCTCCGGTTCGCTAGCGAGAGCAGTGTTCGTGTGCTTTACCTCTAGGTCCTCGGGGATACGCAGACGGGAAGGATGTGTGATGACCGTAACCTTGGTCGCGCCCTTCAAAGCAAGGTACAAAGCCGGCGGCGCTCCAAAGCAGTATCCAGTAGTGCCGATCCAAGTTATGCCCGACGCTTGAAGGGTGCTGACGATTGCATCGAGGACTGGCTTCCAGGTCTCTGGTCCATGGCGTGAGCGCCAAGCGTCGCGGTCGAAGTCCTCGCGATTCAGAGCGTCTTCAGGGTAAGGATCACCCTGGAACAGGTCCGGCATGATGGTGCGAAAGCCGTTCCGCGCAAAGTCGTCTACCAGGAGCTGCAATCATGTAAAACGGATCAATCATCAGCGCATAATGTGCGGAGATGAACGCATAGCCGAACCTTGTTGTTGACAAGAGGTATCCCAAAGACATCAGACAAGAAGAGCACCACCTTCTCCTTGGCGTAGTCGCCAGACGGCACGGAAACATAGCACGGGACGCCACTGATCTGCTCGATCTTGCCTGATTCGTGGCCCGGTCGTAAGCGGATGCAGATGACAAAGACGAACTCGCGTACCCTCTGGCTGGCCTTCGTGGCGAACGCCTGGTTATATGAGAACGGGATCAGGATGGGTTCGGTCACTTCCCTGAAATCGCGTCAGTGTATTGTCTTCACATACCGTTGAAGCAATCTGCGTGACTCATGGTGCTGCTCAATGTCAAAGAATTGGTGAAATGGAAGTATTGTCAACGAGATACAATACGATCATAGTAAGATCAATGCCGTGTTCCCAGGATCGGTACCTGATGCGAATTCCAAATCGGAGTGACCCCAAAAGTTCAGTCATCACTGTACACCCCAGTCCACGACTTGTATCACATAGTGATGGGCATACATATGGACCTCAGAATCAGCATGATGATTAAGACTCGCTTCTCTACTTCGACGCAAAGTCGCTCAGCGAAAGGACTTCGCCCAGCTCGATCGAGCGGTAGGAGCAAGTTGAGTGATCAAAACCACAGCCCCAGCGAGTGTCGAACTCCCAGCCTTTACATACCCACATCCCGATCAAAGTAAAAGTTAGCCGCTGGGGACCTACTTTGATGAATCATCAAAGCTAAAATACGAATCTAATCGAGTATCACCACATGCGCCGTCTTCAGACAGGCTTTCTGCTCCATCTGGCCGCGAACAAGCATTATTGGAATGGTGAAAGCAGACGGTGACACTGGGTCCTTAATGCACAGGCAAGCGCATCCGAGTCGGTGAGACTTCTGCATGCTAGGATATACCAGTACTGGAGTGCCGTATAGCATCTGCTGTTGCTGGCAATCGGTAGTACTGTACCTCCATTTCTGTTTGTGAATTACAAGCGCAACCATGCACAGCAGTACATATATCACTTGAGGCACGAAGCAGCCAGAGTAGCGCGCAGCATCGTCGCGTGAGACCCCCGGGTCACTGTCGCAAGTATTAGAGTTAGCCTGTATGGATGATATCGCCTGGTAGGATGCGTAATGTAGTACAAGCCGTTTGTAGCAGCCACCATCTGCAAGTTTGATGACCGTGACGGCGATGCTGGCCCAGCAAACGCTTACCGAACTGCGACAATCATCCAGATTCATGAGTCGGGATCTTGCTGAAATACTGTACACTAGACGAAAGGCGGGCATTCGCATGCGCGCATAGCGTGTGGACCACTCAAAAGTGAGTTTTCAAGTCCTATCTGTCCGCACCCTGATTGCCATATAGTGTGCTAACAGCCATATCTTAACCTGGCAGGAACAGTGGTTCGTGTTCCGGTCCCTGGCACCCGACACCGCATGAGTGCTCGGTGCGTGTGTTGTCATATGTGAAAACTCCGAAGCAACTTTGGACGGCGACATAGCCTGGCCGATGAGAATTCCGGTGTTGAGCTGCTGACTTTGGCTGATAGAGTCAATCTGCACAGAACTGCGCACAGCAGAAGTTTGCCAGATAGTGTCGGAGGTACTTTTCCGATAGCAGGCAGGTCCGACATCCTCATGTGCGGATTGCGCAGCGTCGCAACAAAATAGCGCAGATGAGGAGGCCCATGATACGGTGGATGTGGAAATCGAGATAGGTAAATTCACGCATACTGCACAGGAATGCGCTAAGTCGACACCAGAAGTGAGAATGTCAGGATTGCTTAAATTGCAACGGCACAGCATCACAGGAGGTACTATTCCACTCAGGGCGTGAATGGTTCTGCGCACTCTCCCTCACTTCTGCTCGTTTCCTCTTGAGTAGATAGCTACAACAATCAATAACTATTCCTGATATTGTTGCAGCGAAGAGGAATGTGGAGGGTGAAGGAGGGGCGGGTTGGATCGGATGTCGCTCGGTGGCATACCCTGTCGCGGGGTACTGTAGTGACAACAGGCGAATGCAACCACTGCCTCTCCGGAGCTGCGACTGTCCCGATTGGGAAACGTGACCATCATCACGCTGACGGGGAACGTCGACAGGTTGTTCGTTGCGATTCCACTGAGTACCGCACCTCGCGGCGTCTCTAGCGTCGCAAGTAAGCGCGTTTCGACGGATGCAATAAACATAGGGCCAAGGGCAAAGCGATCAGCACCTACAGTCATGCGGAGTCCAAAGGCAAGCACAGCTGAACTTGCGTCGAACGGCAGCTCACATTCCGTTTGCTAGGGATGTAGAGCAGTGAACACCAATACCGACCACCGCGCGAGCCTTTTCTGACTATGCGCCGACCATCTTGAGCTCACCTGCGACAGCGGCACCGGCGCCATTCCTCTCATCTCTGCCTCTTATGCTTCTGGAATGATCCCGCATTCACAGAATCGTCAAGGATCATGAAAGGCGAAAACAACGGAGGTGGATCTTTTAAATAGCATTTCGATATGCTGAATTCCTGATCTCAGTGAGGTCGGGCTATGTTAGAGCCAGGAACAGCACGAATTCGGATCTGACGTAGGTGTGTAGTGACGTGTTACCCGCCTACTGACAAAGGTATTTCTCTCAACGTCTCGTACGAAAACGACGACGATATAGCGTTCACGAACAGGAACCGGGGACGACGGGGAGAGATTTCAGGTATACAACGAAGCAGCCTTTCATCGACTCCTCGATAGAGCGATATGCACAGCAACGGGCTTCTGCATAGCTTTCAGGTGACACGCTACCACCCAAAATGAGGGACCGCAACTTGATCACAGGCCCGCTGGCAAGCCATATCGCCTGGAACAGCCTTCCGCGAGTCTGACTGCAATACCGGCATTGATGAAGCGGGGTGAATCGTTCGACATCTGCTGGATCGATGCTTGCGTGTCATGCTCGTGATGCACCATATCAAGACTGACGGTCGGCTCCGATGCTTCCTCTGTCTATCCTCCGCCCTCCGACGGTACTGCGATCGGGGGCCACCCTACGCTCCGTCCCTTAGCACTGCCTCCTGTCAAACCAGGGCTACAATTTGTTGTGGCGCTGAGCTGA
Source organism: Trametes punicea (assembly GCA_025528855.1). Classification (NCBI taxonomy): domain Eukaryota; kingdom Fungi; phylum Basidiomycota; class Agaricomycetes; order Polyporales; family Polyporaceae; genus Trametes; species Trametes punicea. Next base: position 169,723 of record VICQ01000037.1, on the reverse strand, counting down.
GAGCTATAACGTCCCACCCAGTCATGGCTACAGTCGCTGCGCTGACAGATCGCGCACCGGCACTCGAAGTACGATTATTTCGCATCACGCCCGTGCCCCAGGACTCGGGCGTGATGCAAAGTCGAATATAAGGTTCGCCATGACATTTCCCAAGTTCTGAATTGATTGATGGTCCGGACAGTGTCGCAGCGGACCGTGACTTTGAATTCGTCGACCGTCGGCTCTGGTAACAATCATCGCCGTGTCGACACTGCACTGTGCCCACAGCATGAGGGCCATGGTGGCGGCGAGCGCGCCTGAGACCGTATATACGCTGCATCAACGGTCCACTCGACTCCAATTCGGGTTCAACTGAGGTCCGTCGTCTGCGCTGCACAAGGGTGAAGGCGGGAGACACGCACACGCACACGCACACGCACGTACTGCGCAAGGCCGTCGCTCATTGTTATATACGCAGACTTCGAAGCTATGTCGGCAATGGACTACCGCGAGTCCCACGACTCCTCCACGCAAACGCCCTCACAGCAGTCACCGGATGACGTGCTTCGCTGGCTCGACTCTCTATCTGGGCATGCTGAGGGTCCAGCGCCTAGTAGCTATGACCTTACCATGAACCAGTGGTTACCGGACCCTGCATCAGCTCCCTACGTCCAACAGAGTCCTGCGACCAGTCCCTACGTTCAACCGAATGCTGCAACGACTGCCTACACCCAGCATAATCCCGCAACAGCCCCTTACACCCAGCCGGATCCAGCGATGACTCCCTACGCCCAGCCGAACGCGCTGGAGTTCCAACAAGGCTCCTCTTCCAGCGCGGCAGCATACCAACAGATGATGATGTCCGTCCCAGCTCCCCAGCCATTAGAGGCTTACGGCGGGTACGACGAGCAGGGCCACAACGGCTCATCTCGGGGCTCAACCCCGTCATATACCGAGACGGAGAGCGTCGGCAGCAGCACCCGGGGGGGCAAGCCCAGAATCGCGCTGGACCCCAGCCAGCCCTTGACCGTCGACGGGAAGCCCCGGGCGCGGGTCTACGTCGCATGCGACCGCTGGTTAGTACGCAGCCCGCAACCGCCTGGCACCGCTGACAGAGGTTCACCGTGTCGCGCTGACCACCGTCTCCACTCCACTCCGCTCCTCACCAGTCGCGTGCGTAAGCTCCGGTGCGACGGCGCGCGGCCGGCGTGCTTCAACTGCCAGAGGGTGGCGCATACGGGCGTGGAGTGCAGGTACGATCCTGCCCCGAAACGGCGCGGGCAGGACAAGGCACCCCGCACGCGATCTGCGGTGGGCCACAGAAAGCCGCAAAAGCCCGCGGTTAAGAAGGGACAGCAGGGAGCCGGTGGAAGCTCAGACCCAGGCGACCGCCAGGGGCGTTTGAGCCTCCCGTGAATTGGTGCTTCTACCTTCCCTTGTGACACGGACACGGCTGTCTTCTCAAGATCTCATGAGCGTCGTCCGTCGTCACCACAGAGTTGACCAAACCTGGCTTTTCCCACGCACACATTACTTCGTTCCAGGCCATCGACTATCTTGTGCACTTGACCTCGTGTACGACAATGACGATGGCGCACGCTCTATTTATTCCTTGGATGTATTCCTCGATAGGTGGCTACTCTGCATCTATCAAGAGAAGCTGGTCGAAATTTGGGATCTCGACTCCGTCCTCCACGACCCGCATAAACCCATCCTTTGCACAAGCCATGGTATTAGTGGTAGTGGCTCCTTCTCATCTGCAATCACGCATCTAGATGAAGAGAGCAAAATCCTCACGGTTGCTGTCTCATGGTGAAGCATTTCACGGCTCGTCTGCGGAACTTGATGCTAATAGCATCCACAGTCACGAGCTATGTCAGGTGCTGCAAGTACAACTACGTCCTTCTTCAGCCTTCTACACCATACGTGAGGACGAAGATCTAGAGGACGTACAGTTTCGGACTGTGGCTGTCATGCCCATCCACTCACCGGTTCTGTGCCTACGTGCAGTCGATCCCAGTCAGGCCCTGCTGCTGCTTAGTCTCCCATCTACCTTTCACCTCTTGAACTGGGAAACCAAGCAGCGAATCATAGTACACATGCTTTCAGAAGAAGAGGAAGAATTGGTACGTGACATGCACCGCCTCGCCCCGACCTGATTGAACATCTCACCGTTCCATGCTAAGTGGAACGGGGTCGTAGGAGCAACCTTCCTGACTTCCCGGCATATTCTGCTATTGAAAGCCCATTCCATTGAGGTTTGCACGCTGCTTGACTCTCATGACCCAAGCCAAAGGCAAACATCCCCTGAACCGCCGCAAGATCGACCAGGCGGCAGTGCAGCGCCTTCGTCATGTTCATTTGAGAAGCATATGCTTGCCGTAGTGCATTCTCACTACCTTCCCAGCACCACTTTCCGCGGCGCGTCGTTCGCTCAGCCAATACTGCACCCCGCTTGTCACCATGTAGGTGCCGCATCGTCGCAACCAGAGCTCAGCCAGGTGTCGACATCTTTCCTCGCATTTGACGTTCTGCGCGGCTTGTTCCACTTCTCCGTTTCAGTCACTCTTCCACCCTCCCTTGCTGACTTGCACCATGTCATCGACGCTTCCACTCCCATTGACGTCGACATCAAACTATTGGCATCCCATAACATGGCGGTCCCGATTGCTACTCATCCCCTCCTGGAAGGTCCCTTCAACCCGACCGAGAGCGGTGGACTTTTCTCGCGTAGTGGACTCTCGCACGGCACTCGGGGATTCGTCTCTTCATGCGCCCTTGGACCTTCCGGCAGACGCGGAGTCTGGGTTGAACGCAGGCGCGGGGCCGTCAGACGTGTCGTATACGGGTTCGATGCAGTGATCCGAAGCCCTGTAGCAGACTCTTTCTGGCATCCAGAGGGCGCTGCAGCCGGTCTTTGGACGGCTGGGAGTACTGTCGATGCGCCGATGGAGGCGTCGCATCATGCTAGCGGACGTGCTGCACCCATCAAGGGGAGGGAAGTGTACGAGGTCAACTCCTACGATCTACGCGGTATGTGTCTCTCGCAGTCAATGCTGCGACCACCAGGACTGATCTAGCTTGCTGCGTACATCTCAGACGATATTACACATATTGCATTTGCGGAGGCAACAGGGCTGATCGCGCTGGGAACGCGCAAGGGCGACATTCGGGTCCTCTGCCGAGCGGAGGCGGACTGAGCGCTTGTAGACTTGTTGGACTGCTCCTACAGAGCAGTCTTATATACTACTGTACATGGGCTATGATGTAATACTATATAGCATGTAGCCACAGTATCCGGAACTTTCTCCAAGTGACCGGTAGCCTCGTGTCAGTAGTTGCTTACTACACTGCTATTAGTCAGCACTGTAGTTCAACACTCCCCCTCGCTAAGCACCACGGTAGTGTGCGCAAGCGTTCGAGTGCTGATGCAGCTAAGTCAGGCAGAGTCATAAAACTCAAGGCCGAGTTGCCCCCTAAACTTAGTGAGCTTGACGTGTCCCAGGTTCTTAGTGAAGAGGTCAGCTGGATTGTCTGAGCCGTCGACGAAGAACACTGCAACCTGCTTATTCTCGATGTACTTGTTGAACTACAGTGCTGACTAATAGCAGTGTAGTAAGCAACTACTGACACGAGGCTACCGGTCACTTGGAGAAAGTTCCGGATGCTGTGGCTACATGCTATATAGTATGACATCATAGCCCATGTACAGTAGTATATAAGACTGCTCTGTAGGAGCAGTTCAATAAGTCGCTCTTAACCATCAATTACTAAGTGCGCCTCTATCCAAAGCTCTACAGGTAAGTGAGCTGAGGGGCTTTCCACTGCGTAACAAGCCCTGCTCAACAGGTTATGAGCCCTGGTTGATGCTCGGATCTGCACCCATGATGGCTGCAATCCTGATGCTCCCAGCTCAGCTGGTTGAAGCCTAAGTCTATGCCTGACAAGGCCTGACTTATGAGCGCCCAGCATACCTGGACGTCGCCCTAAAGGGGCTTGACGTTGCAGGCCCTAGTGTGCACCATGCCGGCTGCACCTAGCCTGCTAGAGCGCAGGGAGTGTTCAGCATTGCTTCCCTTGGCGCCATTATGGCTGCCTTGTTGCGCGCATGGACAAATGCTGACATTCTGTTTCTACAGAACTCCCTTTATCAATATGTCCAACTCGCTCACTCAGTGTTGAACTACAGTGCTGACTAATAGCAGTGTAGTAAGCAACTACTGACACGAGGCTACCGGTCACTTGGAGAAAGTTCCGGATACTGTGGCTACAAGCTATATAGTATTACATCATAGCCCATGTACAGTAGTATATAAGACTGCTCTGTAGGAGCAGTTCAACAAGTCGCTCTTAACCATCAATCACTACGTGCGCTTCTATTCAAAGCTCTACAGGTAAGTGAGCTGAGGGGCTTTCCACTGCGTAACAAGCCCTGCTCAACAGGTTATGAGCCCTGGTTGATGCTCGGATCTGCGCCCATGCCGGCTGCGATCCTGATGCTCCCAGCTCAGCTGGTTGAAGCCTAAGTCTATGCCTGACAAGGCTTGACTTATGAGCGCCCAGCATACCTGGACGTCGCCCTAAAGGGGCTTGACGTCGCGGGCCTTAGTGTGCGCCATGCCGGCTGCACCTAGCCTGCTAGAGCGCAGGGAGTGTTCAGCATTGCTGCCCTTGGCGCCATTATGGCTGCCTTGCTGCGCGCATGGACAAATGCTGACATTCTGTCTCTACAGAACTCCCTTTCATCGACATGTCCAACTCGCTCACTCAGCTTGTTCCTGTCCTCGACGGATCAAACTACCCTCGCTGGGCTGAGCTCATGCAGGCCTACCTTCAGCAGCAGGAAGTCTGGATCATTGTCGATCCACCTGCAGGCGTTACCGCTCCTATTCTTGCACAGGACGGAAGCAACCGTAACGAAGTCCTAGGCTGGGCCCAGATGGAGGCCAAGGCCATGGGTTCGATACGCTTGCGCCTAAATGCTGAGGTGACCAGGCTCATCTCCGATGAGACGACAGCCAAAGGCCTGTGGGAGCCCCTCAAGGAGCTCTATGGGACTACATCTTGATGAAGTCTGAACCTTGAAGGCGTCCTGTGAGCCACACAAATAGATCTTCAGTCAATGAGCGAAGACTATATTGCATATGTAAGTACCTGTGAGCCACACAAATAGACTACAAGTACTTAGTAAGTATCTGCATAAGTGCGCATAGAAGTCATAGTACTTACTCTTCAGTCAATGAGCGAAGACTGAAGAGCTGGGGCAGAGAATGTCCTCCTTATATACAAGTCCAAAGGACGCATGAGTAAGCAAAGAAAAGAGAGCATGTGATTCTACAGTACGCTGAGTAAGTCGATGGTGCGAGGATGGTGTAAGTATCGCACCATAGTCTAGAGAAATCCAGACGAGTCCGAAACAGTGTAGAACGCACTACAAAGATGTCCGGATGCTAAAGTACAGGCATATCGTAGAACTGTCCGTGGAACTGCCATATTGAGTATAGAAGAAGGAATGTCCGTGGAACTGCCATATCGAGTATAGAAGAAGGAATGTCCATGCGGTGCTACACTGCCCACCATGCGGTGCGTCACCGCCACAGTGCACATCTGGATCAGGTATGGCCAGTACACAAATCCGGAAGTTCAACACATCTGCGATGGGCGCCTTTAGCTTTTACAAGGCTGCCAACAATGTCCAGATCCCTTCAAGTGAGCATCCTGGCCCTGCGATCACTAAGATCCAGAGCAACCTCGATCAGCTTGCCAACGCCGGCGCTGATGTTCCCATGAATCTGCGTGCCCTGATCATCCTGGGTGCTGCACCGCCGCGGTATGATGCCGCTGTTCAGCTCTGCCTGAACAATCACGAGATCAAGGACCTCTCGACTGGTCATGCTCGTGAAGCTCTTGTTGCGGCATGGGAGTCGGCGGCAAGCCGGAAGCCTGTAAAGGCTGGTGAGGCCAAGAAGCTCAGCGCTATCAAGCGCAAGGGCAAGGACCCTGCCTTCAAGCAGCAGCAGCAGCAGCAGCAGCGCTACAATAGCGACGGCAGCTCGCAGCAGCAGCAGAAAGGCAAAGACAAGGCCAGGCGAGGAAAGCGCAAGGGTCAGAAGCCTTCGGGCAATGACCACGCTCACCTTGCGTCCACCGCGACCATCTCTGACGGTCCTACGGCGACTGTCGATCCGCGCGCGCTTCTGCGCAAGCCGGTCCGTATCAATGGCCCAGAGGGGGAGAGCAAGTACCCCACTCTGAAGTGTGCTTTCAAACTTGCGCGCGACATTGACGTCACGCCTAGCATAGAGCGCATCCGCACTCTTGAAAGCGTCGTCAAGGTCCTCGACAAGCAAGAAGGTACGAGTCGGATCATCGAAGTCAACTCTGACTCGGACGGCGCAGACAGTCACTCATCGAAGCGCACCCGCCTTTCTTTGGCTGAGCGCATCGACTGGACTGAAAGGGATGATGACGCGGAGTCTGCTGTCTCCCTCGGTCTCGAGGATGAAGATGTGGACATGGAGATAGCCAATGCGGCTGGTCTCTATGAGCAGTACGACGATCAACTTCGGTCAGTACTCTTGCTTATGCCCAACAGACAACACGCTGACACGCTTTCCATAGCATGTAATGGCGTGGAAGGATCTGCGGTAGTAGTTAGTACGCGATCCAATGTCTGTAGCTCTTCGTATATATGCAGTCATCTTCGCTCATATTTAGAGTGTACTCGCTGCAAGGGCAAAGCTAAGGCTGACCAGAACGGTCCAATCTGGATGCTTGATTCTGGAGCATCACTTCACTTTACATTCGACATGAATGATTATGTTGAGTATGAATCGCTCCAGGAAGACATTGTCGTCAGTACTGCAAATGGCCTTGCATTTGCAAAGGGTTCTGGGACTGTCGTCCTAAACTGCCCTATTACCTCTGGAGGACATAGCACAGTGCGCATTGCGCCGGTCTACTACATCCCAGACCTAAACTCTCGTTTGCTCTCTCTGGGAGAATTCCTCCGAGAAGGTCTGAGCGTGAGCGGTACTGCTGATGAAATCAGCATCTACCAGGCGTCGGGTGAACCATTTCTTGTGTTCCATCCTCAACAGCCAGGTGACACTATCTTTTGTGTCAGATCGCTTCCTTCAACGGATGCGATGCTCATTTTTCCTACGGTCTGTAAGATAGACTACCAGACCATGCATCGTCGCCTAGGTCATCCTTCCAAGGATGTTTTGAAGCGTGCTAGGGAACATACTGCAGATTTCCCAACCATTGAGTTTCCCTCTGAGGAACCCCTCTGCCGTGGATGTGCAGAAGGGAAAATGCCGTTAAGGCCATTCCCGCCATCCATTTGACGGGCTTCTCGACCGTTTGAACTCATTCATTCGGACTTGAAGTCATTCCCTGTCGACTCCTACCACAAGTACAAGTATGCGATCATGTTCCTTGATGATCATACTTCGTATGCTTGGGCTGTGTGTCTGCGCTCCAAGGATGCTGCGCTCACAGCAACCAAACACTTCTTAGCCAACGTCGAGAATCAATTCAAGACGAAGGTGCAGAAGTGGATGTCAGACGGTGGAGGAGAATATAAGTCCAAAGCATTCGATAATTTGCTTAAGGACAAAGGCATTGAGATTCTTCAGAGCGTGCCGCACCAACCACAACAGAACGGTCGTGCTGAACGACTTATGCGGACACTTTCTGACAAGGCTGAGGCCATGCGTCTTGATGCCTGTCTTCCTCAATCATGGTGGGAATTTGCGATTGAGCATGCTGTTCATGTGTATAACCGCACGCCTCTACGCCGTTTAAAATGGCAAACCCCCTATGAGGCATTGAACGGCGAAGCTCCATCCATAAAACATCTTCGCGTTTTTGGGTGTGGCGCCTACGTGCATTTGCCACCAGCCGTAAGAGCGAACAAGCTCTCGCCAAAGTCAGAACTTATGGTCTACATTGGGGTTGCACCCGGTGGACATGGCTTTAGGTTCATGCGGTCACCCAACAATGTGATATTCACGTCGGCTCATGCATTGTTCGACAAGAATATGTTCCCTCAATGCCCTTCAAACCAGCAATGCCGCACCTCTCAGTTGCATGATACACCAGAGGAACACCCATCAGACCAGGAATTATCCATTCCTTCGGGCCCTGATGATGATGACGATGATGAACCTCGTCATCCTCCCCAGCACCTTCCTGAAAGGAGACAGGAGCAGGAGCATGACGATGCACCTGAGACGCCACCTCGTGCGCGCACTCCTAGTCCGCCGCCCCGTGTGCCGGTGATGCCGCCTACGCCTAAGAAACAGCGGCCTACACGTGAGCGGAAAGTGCCAACTCGCCCAGGCAATGTGTACGGAGAGTCACGGCATCCTGTACACCAATTCAAAGAGATAGAGAAGCAGAGGGAGTGGAAAAAGATTGTCGGCGAACAGTCGGGTCGCTCCCGACGTAGCGGACATTCTCGGTCAGAACAGATTCCCGGCGATAGTTCTGCACCACCTGCTCCAAGCGACGTACCTGCTCCATCCGCCTCGGGTGAGACGTCTGGCAGTGCACCTGATAATAACTCAGGAAACTCTTCCGACGAAGTCGAAGAGGCACTGCATGCCGACGATGAGCTGGCCCTGGCAAAACTATGCCGGGAAGGGGGAGTAGCACTCATCAACTATCTGCTCATGAAAGCGGTTCCACCAGTTGATGAGAATCTGCCCGACACGTCCAACGTTAGAGAATGGACTTACCGTGACATCACTCACCTACCACTGGCTGAGCAAAAGGAATGGAAGGCTGCCTGCCAAGAGGAGTTAGAGGCGCTCCGACGGCGAAAGGTCTTTGAACTGGTCGACCGCCCTAAAGGGCGTAAGGTCATAAAGAACCGATGGGTATTCGACGTCAAATCTGACGGTCGAAAGAAAGCCAGGCTTGTTGCCAAAGGTTTTTCCCAGGTCGAAGGCATAGACTACGACCAGATCTTCTCACCAGTTGTTCGCTTCGAGACTGTGCGTCTCATACTCGCACTCTCAGCCCTTGAGAACTGGTATATCACCGGACTTGATGTCCGCAACGCTTACCTCTACGGCAAGCTAGACGAGGAGATCTACATGGAACAACCTGAAGGCTTTGTAGCCAAAGGCAAAGAGCGCAAAGTCCTACGGCTACTGCGCGCTCTATATGGACTAAAGCAAGCAGGTCTTGCGTGGTGGCGCACCCTGAACCAGTCCATGAAGGAGCTAGGCTTCACACGCTTAGTCTCCGATGCTGGTATCTTCACCTACAAGGGGAAGAACGGCGAACTAGTTGTCATCGTTGTATACGTCGATGACGCCCTCTTCTGTGGACTGAACAAGGCACTCGTCGAAAAGATGAAGGCCAAGTTCATGGAGAAGTGGGAGTGCAGAGACCTTGGCGAAGTCAAGGAATTCCTACGTATGCGCATTCAGCGTAACAGTCGCACGATTCGTATTGATCAGTGCGCTTACCTAGAGAAAGTGCTTCAGCGATGCGGTATGCAGAACGCGAAGCCTGCGCCTACTCCACTGCCTGCTGGGTATTACCCCAAGCCTAACGAGCAGACAGCGGACCCTACTCTCCGTTCCAGGTTCCAGACCGTCATTGGGTCCCTGCTATACATTATGCTCGGTACCCGACCTGACATCGCTTTTGCTGTGACTAAACTGTCCCAATACTCTGCAAATCCTTCGCACGAGCACCTCACCAAGGCACTGTATATTTGCCGCTACCTCCTTGGAACCAGATCTTACTCCCTGGTCTATGACGGTGCATCGGGACTCGGCATAAGTGCATGTACAGACTCAGATTGGGCATCTGACCCAGTCACTCGACGGTCGCAGACAGGATATTTCCTAAAGTTAGCTGGAGGCATATTCAGCTGGACATCCCGCGCACAGAAAACTATCGCGCACTCGTCCACTGATGCTGAATACATGGCGATCAGCGATTGCTCTCGCCAAGTAGTCTGGATCCGCAACCTATTAGGCGAGATCGGCTACAAGCTTGGGCCTATCCCTATTGCGGGAGACAGTCAAGGATCACTCTTTATGAGCTCCAATCCTGTGACTGAAAGTCGGTCGAAGCACATTGACATTCGCTACCATGCTATTCGAGAGTACATCGAGAATAAGCAGGTCGAAGTGTTCTTTGTCGACGGCTCAGACAATCCAGCTGACCTCTTCACTAAGAACCTGGGACACGTCAAGTTCACTAAGTTTAGGGGGCAACTCGGCCTTGAGTTTTACGACTCGGCCTGACTTAGCTGCATCAGCACTCAAACGCTTGCGCACACTACCGTGGTGCTTAGTGAGGGGGAGTGTTGAACTACAGTGCTGACTAATAGCAGTGTAGTAAGCAACTACTGACACGAGGCTACCGGTCACTTGGAGAAAGTTCCGGATACTGTGGCTACAAGCTATATAGTATTACATCATAGCCCATGTACAGTAGTATATAAGACTGCTCTGTAGGAGCAGTTCAACAAGTCGCTCTTAACCATCAATCACTACGTGCACTTCTATTCAAAGCTCTACAGGTAAGTGAGCTGAGGGGCTTTCCACTGCGTAACAAGCCCTGCTCAACACTCAGCTCGTTCCTGTCCTCGACGGATCGAACTACCCTCGCTGGGCTGAGCTCATGCAGGCCTACCTTCAGCAGCAGGAAGTCTGGATCATTGTGATGAAGTCTGAACCTTGAAGGCGTCCTGTAAGCCACACAAGTATGATCTTCAGTCAATGAGCGAAGACTATATTGCATATGTAAGTACCTGTAAGCCGCACAAGTATGACTACAAGTACTTGGTAAGTAATCTGCATAAGTACGCATAGAACTCATAGTACTTACTCTTCAGTCAATGAGCGAAGACTGAAGAGCAGGGGCAGCAAATGTCCTCCTTATATACAAGTCCAGAGGACGCATGAATAAGCAAAGAAAGAAGAGCATGTGATTCTACAGTACGCTGAGTAAGACAATGGTGCGAGAATGGTGTAAGTATCGCACCATAGTCTAGAGAAATCCAGACAAGTCCGGAACAGCGTAGAATGCACTACAAAGATGTCCGGATGCTAAAGTACAGGCGTATCGTAGAACTGTCCGTGGAACTGCCATATTGAGTATAGAAGAAGGAATGTCCATGCGGTGCTACACCGCCACCATGCGGCGCTCTGCCGCCCACCATGCGGTGCGTCACCGCCACAGTGCACATCCGGATCAGGTATGGCCAGTACACAAATCCGGAAGTTCAACACTCCCACTCGTTCAAGCTGTGGAGGACACTAAACCAACTCCCTTCGTGAAGCGTTCCAATACGCTATAGGGAACGTTCTTCGTCAGGGAATCAGCTAGTTGGTCCTTCGTAGGTATATAGAAAATCTCGACACTTCCGAGCTCGACTTGCTCGCGAATGAAGTGATATCGAGTTTCTATATGTTTTGTTCGACGATCGATAACCGGGTTTACCGCTAAGAAGATGGACCCTTGATTGTCCAAGCACATAGGCGTGGGACGAGTCACATCATCTCCCAGTTCATCGCCGAAGGTACGAAGCCACATCAACTGACGACAAGTGTCTGAGGCAGCCTTATATTCCGCTTCGGTCGAGGAGAGGGAAATCGTCGGCTGACGCCTCGATGCCCACGATATAGCACCACCTGCCATCAAGAAGACGAAGCCCGTGGTCGAATGCCTGTCGTCGCGGTCCTCAGCCCAGTCGGAGTCTGAATAAGACAACAGACCATCATTGGAGGCACCATTGTAACGCAAGCGATAATGCTTTGTCCCTTGTAAGTAGCACAGGACATACTTCACGTAGTGCCAGTGCATTTCCGATGGGTTGGCGTTATATTTGGACAGTCGCGTGACGGCATAGTCTATGTCAGGACGCGTACCAAGAGTTGCGTAGAGAAGACTGCCGATCAAGCTCTGGTAGCGCTGACGAAAGGTATCGGAAGCGGGCTGCTCAGACGCTTCTAAGACAGCACCAGCAGAGAGGGGAGTACGAGCCGGCTTGCAATCAGCCATGTTGAAGCGTTCGAGGACGGATTGGATATATTCTTCCTGGTCTATGTCGATCGTTCGAGTTGTCCGATCATGAGTAATGCGAAGACCAAGGAAGCGTTGGACTGCACCCAAGTCCGTCATTTTATACTGGTTCTTCAAGGTGTCTTTGACTTGTTTGATATGTCGCCGGTTATCGCCGAGTAGAAGTAGATCGTCGACATAGAGTACGACAATCGTAACGGAATCCCCCCCTTGTCGCCGATATACGTAGACTCCGGCATCAGAGTACGTCCGTTTAAATCCCAGGTCAAGGAGAGACTTATGAATTTTCGCGTTCCATTGACGCGACGCCTGCTTCAGGCCATAGATAGCCTTGCGAAGAAGACAGACGTAGTCTTCCTTACCAGGTACGACCCATCCCTCTGGTTGTTCCATGTAAATTTCCTCCTCTAAGTCACCATTCAGGAACGCAGTTTTGACGTCCATGGACTGTATGTCCCAGTCCTCAAGCGCAGCGTGCGCGAGGAGATAACGAATAGACTCAAAACGCGCCACAGGTGAGAAGGTTTCGTGGTAATCCTGCCCCCAGACTTGGGTGAATCCCTTGGCCACAAGTCTAGCCTTAAACCGTCCATCGTGTTTCTTGTCGTACACCCAACGATTAGCGACGACATGACGGTCTTTCGGTCTAGGTACGAGGATCCAAGTCTTGTTCTCCATAAGCGAATCATATTCCGCTTTTTCCGCTGCATGCCATTTCGCCGCATCTGGAGACTTCATGGCTTCCTGGTGGGATTCAGGTAAGCCGGTCTTATACTGCGAGGCAGCGAGGAACGAAAGGATGGCTTCAGCTTGCTGACCTCCGTCCAACTCATCTCGCGCATCAACCCGTACAGGAGGTTCATCACCGTAAATATTGTCTTCACGGTAATGAGCAGGGCGAGGTACGTTCTCCCTACGAGGTCGATCACGAGCGATGCTAGGACCTCCCACTGGCTCATGACGGTTACGCCGATGGGCAGGTCGAGGTGGAGGGACCGCAGGATGAGGCGGCAGTCCCTGAGGAGGTTCAGCTTCAGCAAGCGGTTCTGGAGGAACAGGAGGCGGAGAAGGAGGTCGATCTTCTTGCTCGTCGGCAGGCAGAGGATCCGGAAGAGGAACAGGAATGGGTAGGTGATCATCCAACTCAGAATTCGAGACTTCGTCGGATTGATCACTGTACACAGGGAACGGACTGTCGTCAAGGGTAGTATGACGTTCGCTGGGTAATGAACGTGCAGGGAAAGACTCTTCGTCAAATATCACATCGCGGGATATGACGATAGAGCGGGTGGCCGGGTTCCAGAATTTATACCCCTTAGTACCTGGCTCATACCCCACGAAGATCATCTCGACCACCTTCTTGTCGAGTTTCCCTTCGCGCTTCGCCTTTTGCACGTGAACAAAGGCTTTACAGCCAAAGACACGGAAGTAGGACACATCTGGTATGGTCCCATCCCATGCAGTAATGGGGCAACGCCATTTAAGACGTCGCATAGGCTGACGATTATAAATGTGAACGGCTGTTTCTACGGCAAGTTGCCAGAAACCATGGCTTAGTCCAGCATGGTGTAGCATAGACATAGCCTTCTCGACAGTAGTACGGTTCCAGCGTTCAGCTCGTCCATTCTGTTGGGGCGAGTCTGGCGACGTTTTCTGATGTTCGATCCCGAAAGACTTAAGATGCTCAGAGAACTCTGTCGAAAGGTATTCCCCCCCTCAGTCGGAGCGTACTCGCTTGGTTTTCCTCCCGGTCTGCGTCTCAGCCCAAGCTTTAAAGCTGTCAAAAGCTTTGAAAGCGTCAGACTTGCGCTTAAGGTAGTACGCGACGCCGAGACCTGAGAAGTCGTCTATGAAGCTTGCGAAGTGTTGAACACGGAAAATACTGGTCAGACCGGGGATTGAACCTGGGTCATCCCATATGCGCTGGGAGGTGTTACCAACTACACCATCCAACCGGTACTAGGGTGTGAATTCATTTCAACACCCCCTCTGAAGTCACACACTAGCTCGCCTACTAGCACAGTGATACTTCAGTTAAGGAACCAGTACTTCCAAAGGACAAATGGCTGATTACCCATACTAGGAGAGGGTTAAACAACCCACTACTCAAGCCATGTCAAAGCGTCATACAGGGCTCATAACCTGTTGAACACGGAAAATACTGGTCAGACCGGGGATTGAACCTGGGTCATCCCATATGCGCTGGGAGGTGTTACCAACTACACCATCCAACCGGTACTAGGGTGTGAATTCATTTCAACACGAAGTACAGATAACCACTTCCGACAGAAGCAGTGCGCATAGGCCCATCCAAGTCGGTATGGATAAGCTCTAAGGGCTCAGATGCACGCTTTGATGAAGTCTGAACCTTGAAGGCGTCCTGTAAGCCGCACAAGTAAGATCTTCAGTCAATGAGCGAAGACTATATTGCATATGTAAGTACCTGTAAGCCGCACAAGTAAGACTACAAGTACTTAGTAAGTAATCTGCATAAGTACGCATAGAAGTCATAGTACTTACTCTTCAGTCAATGAGCGAAGACTGAAGAGCTGGGGCAGAGAATGTCCTCCTTATATACAAGTCCAGAGGACGCATGAGTAAGCAAAGAAAGAAGAGCATGTGATCTATAGTACGCTGAGTAAGACGATGGTGCGAGGATGGTGTAAGTATCGCACCATAGTCTAGAGAAATCCAGACAAGTCCGGAACAGCGTAGAACGCACTACAAAGATGTCCGGATGCTAGAGTACAGGCGTATCGTAGAACTGTCCGTAGAACTACCATATCAGGCATATGAGAAGGAACGTCCATGCGGTGCTACACTGCCACCATGCGGCGCTCTGCCGCCCACCATGCGGTGCGTCACCGCCACAGTGCACATCCGGATCAGGTATGGCCAGTACACAAATCCGGAAGTTCAACACTCCCACTCGTTCAAGCTGTGGAGGACATTAAGCCAACTCCCTTTGTGAAGCGTTCCAATACGCTATAGGGAACGTTCTTCGTCAGAGAATCAGCTAGTTGGTCCTTTGTAGGTATATAGAAAATCTCGACACTTCCGAGCTCGACTTGCTCGCGAATGAAGTGATACCGAGTTTCTATATGTTTTGTTCGACGATCGATAACCGGGTTAACCGCCAAGAAGATGGACCCTTGATTGTCCAAGCACATAGGCGTAGGACGAGTCACATCATCTCCCAGTTCATCGCCGAAAGTACGAAGCCACATCAGCTGACGACAAGTGTCTGAGGCAGCCTTATATTCCGCTTCGGTCGAGGAGAGCGAAATCGTCGGCTGACGCCTCGATGCCCACGATATAGCACCACCTGCCATCAAGAAGACGAAGCCCGTGGTTGAATGCCTGTCGTCGCGGTCCTCAGCCCAGTCGGAGTCTGAATAAGATAACAGACCATCGTTGGAGGCACCATTGTAGCGCAAGCGATAGTGCTTTGTCCCTTGTAAGTAGCGCAGGACGTACTTCGCGTAGTGCCAGTGCATTTCCGACGGGTTGGCGTTGTATTTGGACAGACGCGTGACGGCATAGTCGATGTCAGGACGCGTACCGAGAGTTGCGTAGAGAAGACTGCCGATCAAGCTCTGGTAGCGCTGACGAAAGGTATCGGAAGCGGGCTGCTCAGACGCTTCTAAGACAGCACCAGCAGGGAGAGGAGTGCGAGCCGGCTTGCAATCAGCCATGTTGAAGCGTTCAAGGACGGACTGAATATATTCTTCCTGGTCTATGTCGATCGTTCGAGTCGTCCGATCGCGAGTAATGCGAAGACCAAGGAAGCGTTGGACTGCACCCAAGTCCGTCATTTTATATTGCTTCTTCAAGGTGTCTTTGACTTGTTTGATATGTCGCCGGTTATCGCCGAGTAGAAGTAGATCGTCGACATAGAGTACGACAATCGTAACGGAATCCCCCCCTTGTCGCCGATATACGTAGACTCCGGCATCAGAGTACGTCCGTTTAAATCCCAGGTCAAGGAGAGACTTATGAATTTTCGCGTTCCATTGACGCGACGCCTGCTTCAGGCCATAGATAGCCTTGCGAAGAAGACAGACGTAGTCTTCCTTGCCAGGTACAACCCATCCCTCCGGTTGTTCCATGTAAATTTCCTCCTCTAAGTCACCATTCAGGAACGCAGTTTTGACGTCCATGGACTGTATGTCCCAGTCCTCAAGCGCAGCGTGCGCGAGGAGATAACGAATAGACTCAAAACGCGCCACAGGTGAGAAGGTTTCGTGGTAATCCTGCCCCCAGACTTGGGTGAATCCCTTGGCCACAAGTCTAGCCTTAAACCGTCCATCGTGTTTCTTGTCGTACACCCAACGATTAGCGACGACATGACGGTCTTTCGGTCTAGGTACGAGGATCCAAGTCTTGTTCTCCATAAGCGAATCATATTCCGCTTTTTCCGCTGCATGCCATTTCGCCGCATCTGGAGACTTCATGGCTTCCTGGTGGGATTCAGGTAAGCCGGTCTTATACTGCGAGGCAGCGAGGAACGAAAGGATGGCTTCAGCTTGCTGACCTCCGTCCAACTCATCTCGCGCATCAACCCGTACAGGAGGTTCATCACCGTAAATATTGTCTTCACGGTAATGAGCAGGGCGAGGTACGTTCTCCCTACGAGGTCGATCACGAGCGATGCTAGGACCTCCCACTGGCTCATGACGGTTACGCCGATGGGCAGGTCGAGGTGGAGGGACCGCAGGATGAGGCGGCAGTCCCTGAGGAGGTTCAGCTTCAGCAAGCGGTTCTGGAGGAACAGGAGGCGGAGAAGGAGGTCGATCTTCTTGCTCGTCGGCAGGCAGAGGATCCGGAAGAGGAACAGGAATGGGTAGGTGATCATCCAACTCAGAATTCGAGACTTCGTCGGATTGATCACTGTACACAGGGAACGGACTGTCGTCAAGGGTAGTATGACGTTCGCTGGGTAATGAACGTGCAGGGAAAGACTCTTCGTCAAATATCACATCGCGGGATATGACGATAGAGCGGGTGGCCGGGTTCCAGAATTTATACCCCTTAGTACCTGGCTCATACCCCACGAAGATCATCTCGACCACCTTCTTGTCGAGTTTCCCTTCGCGCTTCGCCTTTTGCACGTGAACAAAGGCTTTACAGCCAAAGACACGGAAGTAGGACACATCCGGTATGGTCCCATCCCATGCAGTAATAGGACAACACCATTTAAGACGTCGCATAGGCTGACGATTATAAATATGAACGGCTGTTTCAACGGCGAGTTGCCAGAAACCGTGGCTTAGTCCAGCGTGGTGGAGCATGGACATAGCTTTCTCGACGATAGTACGGTTCCAGCGTTCAGCACGTCCATTCTGTTGGGGCGAGTCTGGCGACGTTTTCTGATGTTCGATCCCGAAAGACTTTAGATGCTCAGAGAACTCTGTCGAAAGGTATTCCCCCCCTCGGTCGGAGCGTACTCGCTTGATTTTCCTCCCGGTCTGCGTCTCAGCCCAAGCTTTAAAGCTGTCAAAAGCTTTGAAAGCATCAGACTTGCGCTTGAGGTAGTACGCAACGCCGAGACCTGAGAAGTCATCAATGAAGCTTGCGAAGTACAAATAACCACTTCCGACTGAAGCAGTGCGCATAGGCCCATCCAAGTCGGTATGGATAAGCTCTAAGGGCTCAGACGCACGCTTTTCCGATGGAGGAAATGGAAGACGATGGGATTTGCCAAAGGCACATCCTTCGCAGGGTTCAATGTCAGCGGGATCAACGCGATCAACACCCTTGACATTGGAGGGAAGGTGGCGAAGTGCCTCCTTGCCTGCATGACCAAAACGACGGTGCCAGGTCTTAAAATTCGTCGTCAGGTGGATCGCTTTGCCAGAGCGAATCTCCAGAACCAAGTCATAGAGATTACTAGACGGATTGTAATGCCCCTCAAGGATCTTCTGACCCTTGATTTTAATCGTCGAGCCATGTTTGACAGCGCCCTCAGGCAGCTTGTCGAAAATGCTCATTTTATTGTCCCCTTGGACGAGGAAATAACCATGCCGCTCAATGGTTCCAGTGGAAAACAGTCGCGTAGATGCCTGAGGCACGTAGCAGACGTTTGGAAGATTGATAGACCACTGTACACCATCAAGGTTGACCTCAGCACTGACGGTACCTTCTCCGAGCCCTTGAACAGAACTGCCGGCTTCTGACGAAGCAGTCCTGAAAACAACGGGTGTATCATAGGGCTTGTAGTCGGAAAAGTCGTCTAAATCGAAGGTTATGTGCTGAGATGCACCCGAGTCCATCAGCCAATGAGTTCGTCGCACACCGACGGCAGCAGCCGTATCATAGAAGGAAGCGTGCAGGTTAGTCGACGATTCTACAAGTACATTGGCAGCGGGCTCAAAAACGTTCGCATGGTTAACCATAACGTCCTTTCCCTTCCCTTTGTCCTTGTCCTTTCTCTTCTCCTTTCCCTTGCCCTTAAAGTCCCGCTTAGGGCGCAACTCCGGGTGCTTCTTATAGCAGGTAGACTCGTGATGCGTCTCACCACCACAGAAGCTGCAAGGACCCGAGAGTTTGGGCTTGGTTTTAGAGATCCGGGAGACAGACTGACCGTTTCTGCGCATAGACTCTTCAGCCAGAGCCTTCGACTGGATTAGGTCGACGGTTAGCCTTTCGAGTTCAGTTGTGGCCATGAGCGCAGAAATCATAGAACGGTAGGATTCCGGGATCTTGGAGAGGAGAATGAGGGCCTGGATGGTCTCAGAGAGCGTGATGCCATTGGTAGAGATTTCCCGCAGGCGAGTGATAACACGGCTCATCTGATCCTGGAGAGAACGCTGGTCGCTCATCCGGGTTTCGCTGATCAGAGACTCAAAGAGGCCCCAGACATGTGCGCTGTTCGGCTTCCCAAATTTGGCCTTGAGAGCGTCCCACATCTCATAGGAGGTAAGGACAGCAGCCTGGGTAGTCGTAGTTCCATCGGCAGCGACAACAGTCCGAGTTTCCAAGAGGTAGTGGAACGTAGGCGAGGTTCGCATGTACATCAAACCACACGCCTGAGCGTTGAGTTTGTCCCACTCCTTTTGGGAGTCTCCAGCGGCAGCAGGGCGAGTGAAGGTTCCAGCGACGACGGTCCAGCAGTTCATAAACATCAGGTAGCCCTTCATCTTGGCAGACCAGTCAGCATACTGGTTCGCCGAGGACAGGATCGGGACGGAGTCCAACTTGACGTCTCCCATGGCGAGTAGATAGAATTGAGGAGAGTCGTTGAAGTCGTCAAAGAATTCTAGGGAGAAGGGAGCAGGAGACGGCGGCTCAAAGTGGTGAAGAGCCTCTGAAGACGGTGCGGATACTTGCGAAGGATGAGGAGCAACGGCCCAGGTGTTGTTGAGTTGACCGACTTGATTGTAGCGGTTAGGACAGGGAAATTCGTCGCACTCTGTCCAGAGACCGTCAGGTCCGAGATGTCGGTCGCAACGATTGTCTACATCATAAAGATGTGGAAGGCCAGTGCAATCGTAAAGTTCAGATCCTGAGGATGAGTCAAGAGCAGCGTCGACTTCTCCTTCAGAATCTGGAGCAAGTGATTCCGCGGTAGTGGGCTCCAAAACGGTTCAGATAACGCGATGATTGACGAGTGGTTGTGCACCAGAAAAACGCGAGAAAATGAACACCTGTTCAGGTGAACCAGAGATCCAGGCAGCCGGGTAACCCGAAAATCTGGGTAGAAGTCGCCAACTGTGCCCAAGAAACACTATCCTACTAAAGACTATAGTAAGGAGGGTCCACACGGTTGTCCTCCGGTCCTAAGGTCTTAAGGACCCCGGTTACAAGGACTGGCAGTCGCAAGTGCGAGGCCTGGTCCAGGGATACTTGAAAGCCCCCTACAAAGGGCTGAGTACCTACAACTATAGTAAGAGCGCTCAGGGCTGCGTCACGAGCGCAGAAACGTCCCCCTGGCAGCAGTGTCGGCGGGCACAGTCAAGAGTAAGGGAATAGGAAGGTGGGAGGTGCACAAACCGCAAGAGAGGTCGACCAAGAGAGAGAGAGAGTGCGCACAATCGAGTCGACTTGTAGTAGCAACTAGCTAGAGCGCAGGGCTCATAACCTGATGAAGTCTGAACCTTGAAGGCGTCCTGTAAGCCGCACAAGTAAGATCTTCAGTCAATGAGCGAAGACTATATTGCATATGTAAGTACCTGTAAGCCGCACAAGTAAGACTACAAGTACTTAGTAAGTATCTGCATAAGTGCGCATAGAAGTCATAGTACTTACTCTTCAGTCAATGAGCGAAGACTGAAGAGCTGGGGCAGAGAATGTCCTCCTTATATACAAGTCCAGAGGACGCATGAGTAAGCAAAGAAAGAAGAGCATGTGATTCTACAGTACGCTGAGTAAGACAATGGTGCGAGAATGGTGTAAGTATCGCACCATAGTCTAGAGAAATCCAGACAAGTCCGGAACAGCGTAGAACGCACTACAAAGATGTCCGGATGCTAAAGTACAGGCGTATCATAGAACTGTCCGTGGAACTGCCATATCGAGTATAGAAGAAGGAATGTCCATGCGGTGCTACACCGCCACCATGCGGCGCTCTGCCGCCCACCATGCGGTGCGTCACCGCCACAGTGCACATCCGGATCAGGTATGGCCAGTACACAAATCCAGAAGTTCAACACATTGTCGATCCACCTGCAGGCGTTACCGCTCCTACTTTTGCACAGGACAGAAGCAACCGTAATGAAGTCCTAGGCTGGGCCCAGATGGAGGCTAAGGCCATGGTTCGATACGCTTGCGCCTAAACGCTGAGGTAACCAGGCTCATCTCCGATGAGACGACAGCCAAAGGCCTGTGGGAGGCCCTCAAGGAGCTCTATGGGACTACATCTGCGATGGGCACCTTTAGCTTTTACAAGGCTGCCAACAACGTCCAGATCCCTTCAAACGAGCATCCTGGCCCTGCGATTGCTAAGATCCAGAGCAACCTCGATCAGCTTGCCAACGCCGGCGCTGATGTTCCCATGAATCTGCGTGCCCTGATCATCCTGGGTGCTGCACCGCCGCGGTATGATGCCGCTGTTCAGCTCTGCCTGAACAATCACGAGATCAAGGACCTTTCGACTGGTCATGCTCGTGAAGCTCTTGTTGCGGCATGGGAGTCGGCAGCAAGCCGGAAGCCTGTAAAGGCTGGTGAGGCCAAGCAGCTCAGCGCTATCAAGGGCAAGGGCAAGGACCCTGCCTTCAAGCAGCAGCAGCAGCAGCAGCGCTACAACAGCGACGGCAGCTAGCAGCAGCAGCAGAAAGGCAAGGGCAAGGCCAGGCAAGGAAAGCGTAAGGGTCAGAAGCCTTCGGGCAACGACCACGCTCACCTTGCGTCCACCGCAACCATCTCTGACGGTCCTACTGCGACTGTCGATCCGCGCGTGCTTTTGCACAAGCCGGTCCGTATCAACGGCCCAGAGGGGGAGAGCAAGTACCCCACTCTGAAGCGTGCTTTCAAACTTGCACGCGACATTGACGTCACGCCTAGCATAGAGCGCATCCGCACTCTTGAAAGCGTCGTCAAGGTCCTCGACAAGCAAGAAGGTACGAGTCGAATCATCGAAGTCAACTCTGACTCGGACAGCGCGGACAGTCACTCATCGAAGCGCACCCAGCTTTCTTTGGCTGAGTGCATCGACTGGACTGAAAGGGATGATGATGCGGAGTCTGCCATCTCCCTCGGTCTCGAGGACGAAGATGTGGACATGGAGATAGCCAATGCAGCTGGCCTCCACGAGCAGTACGACGATTAAGTTTGGTCAGTACTCTCGCTTATGCCCCACAGACAACACGCTGACGCGCTTTCCATAGCATGTAATAGCGTGGAAGGATCTGCGGTAGTGGTTAGTACGCGATCCAATGTCTGTAGCTCTCCGTATATATGCAGTCATTTTCGCTCATATTTAGAGTGTACTCGCTGCAAGGGCAAAGCTAAGGCTGATCAGAACGGTCCACCAATCTGGATGCTTGATTCTGGAGCATCACTTCACTTTACATTCGACATGAATGATTACGTTGAGTATGAATCGCTCCAGGAAGACATTGTTGTCAGTACTGCAAATGGCCTTGCATTTGCAAAGGGTTCTGGGACTGTCGTCCTGAACTGTCCTATTACATCTGGAGGACATAGCACGGTGCGCATTGCGCCGGTCTACTACATCCCAGACCTGAACTCTCGTTTGCTTTCTCTGGGAGAATTCCTCTGAGAAGGTCTGAGAGTGAGCGGTACTGCTAATGAAATCAGCATCTACCAGGTGTCGGGTGAACCATTTCTTGTGTTCCATCCTCGACAGCCAGGTGACACTATTTTTTGTGTCAGATCGCTTCCTTCAACGGATGCGATGCTCATTTTTCCTACGGTCTGTAAGCTAGACTACCAGACCATGCATCGTCGCCTAGGTCATCCTTCCAAGGATGTTCTGAAGCATGCTAGGGAACACACTGCAGATTTCCCAACCATTAATTTTCCCTCAGAGGAACCTCTCTGCCGCAGATGTGCAGAAGGGAAAATGCTGTTAAGGCCATTCCCGCCATCCGTTCGACGGGCTTCTCGACCGTTTGAACTCATTCATTCGGACTTAAAGTCATTCCCCGTCGACTCCTACCACAAGTACAAGTATGCGATCATGTTCCTCGATGATCATACTTCGTATGCTTGGGCTGTGTGTCTGCGCTCCAAGGATGCTGCACTCACAGCGACTAAACACTTCTTAGCCAACGTCGAGAATCAATTCAAGATGAAGGTGCAGAAGTGGATGTCAGACGGTGGAGGAGAATATAAGTCCAAAGCATTCGATAATCTGCTTAAGGACAAAGGCATTGAGATTCTTCAGAGCGTGCCGCACCAACCACAACAAAACGGTCGTGCTGAACGACTCATGCGGACACTTTCTGACAAGGCTGAGGCCATGCGTCTTGATGCCTGTCTTCCTCAATCATGGTGGGAATTTGCGATTGAGCATGCTGTTCATGTGTACAACCGCACGCCTCTACGCTGTTTGAAATGGCGAACCCCCTATGAGGCATTGAATGGCGAAGCTCCATAAATAAAGCATCTTCGCGTTTTTGGGTGTGATGCCTACGTGCATTTGCCACCAGCTGTAAGGGCGAACAAGCTCTCGCCCAAGTCAGAACTTATGGTCTACATTAGGGTTGCACCCGGTGGACACAGCTTTAGGTTCATGCGATCACCCAACAACATGATATTCACGTCGGCTCATGCGTTGTTCGACAAGAATATGTTCCCTCAATGCCCTTCAAACCAGCAATGCCGCACCTCTCAGTTGCATGATACACCAGAGGAACACCCATCAGACCAGGAATTATCCATTCCTTCGGGCCCTGATGATGATGACGATGATGAACCTCGTCATCCTCCCCAGCACCTTCCTGAAAGGAGACAGGAGCAGGAGCATGACGATGCACCTGAGATGCCACCTCGTGCATGCACTCCTAGTCCGCTGCCCCTATCTGCTCATGAAAGCGGTTCCACCAGTTGATGAGAATCTGCCTGACACGTCCAACGTTAGAGAATGGACTTACCGTGACATCACTCGCCTACCACTGGCTGAGCAAAAGGAATGGAAGGCCACCTGCCAGGAGGAGTTAGAGGTGCTCCGATGGCGAAAGGTCTTTGAACTGGTCGACCGCCCTAAAGGGCGTAAGGTCATAAAGAACCGATGGGTATTCGACGTCAAATCTGACGGTCGAAAGAAAGCCAGGCTTGTTGCCAAAGGTTTTACCCAGGTCGAAGGCGTAGACTACGACCAGATCTTCTCACCAGTTGTTCGCTTCGAGACAGTGCGTCTCATGGTCGCACTCTCAGCCCTTGAGAACTGGTATATCACTGGACTTGATGTCCGCAACGCTTACCTCTACGGCAAGCTAGATGAGGAGATCTACGTGGAACAACCTGAAGGCTTCGTAGCCAAAGGCAAAGAGCGCAAAGTCTTACGGCTACTGCGCGCTTTATATGGACTAAAGCAAGCAGGTCTTGTGTGGTGGCGCACCCTGAACCAGTCCATGAAGGAGCTAGGCTTCACACGCTTAGTCTCCGACGTCAGTATCTTCACCTACAAGGGGAAGAACGGCGAACTAGTTGTTGTCGTTGTATACGTCGATGACACCCTTTTCTGTGGACCGAACAAGGCACTCATCGAAAAGATGAAGGCCAAGTTCATGGAGAAGTGGGAGTGCAGAGACCTTGGCAAAGTCAAGGAATTCCTGCGTATGCGCATCCAGCGTAATGGTCGCACGATTCATATTGATCAGTGCACTTACCTGGAGAAAGTGCTTCAGCGATGCGGTATGCAGAACGCGAAGCCTGCGCCTACTCCACTGCCTGCTGGGTATTATCCCAAGCCTAACGAGCAGACAGGGATCCTACTCTCCGTTCCAGGTTTCAGACCGTCATTGGGTCCCTGCTATACATCATGCTCGGTACCCGACCTGACATCGCTTTTGCTGTGACTAAACTGTCCCAATACTCTGCGAATCCTTCGCACGAGCACCTCACCAAGGCGCTGTATATTTGCCGCTACCTCCTTGGGACCAGATCTTACTCCCTGGTCTATGACGGTGCATCGGGACTCGGCATAAGTGCATGTACAGACTCAGATTGGGCATCTGACCCAGTCACTCGACGGTCGCAGACAGGATATTTCCTGAAGTTAGCGCTGGACATCCCACGCACAGAAAACTATCGCGCACTCGTCCACTGATGCTGAATACATGGCGATTAGCGATTGCTCTCGCCAAGTAGTCTGGATCCGCAACCTATTAGGCGAGATCGGCTACAAGCTTGGGCCTATCCCTATCGCGGGAGACAGTCAAGGATCACTCTTTATGAGCTCCAATCCTGTGACTGAAAGTCGGTCGAAGCACAGCCAAGGTCTCTGCACTCCCACTTCTCCATGAACTTGGCCTTGATGAAGTCTGAACCTTGAAGGCGTCCTGTAAGCCGCACAAGTAGGATCTTCAGTCAATGAGCGAAGACTGAAGAGCAGGGGCAGAGAATGTCCTCCTTATATACAAGTCCAGAGGACACATGAGTAAGCAAAGAAAGGAGAGCATGTGATTCTACAGTACGCTGAGTAAGACGATGGTGCGAGAATGGTGTAAGTATCGCACCATAGTCTAGAGAAATCCAGACAAGTCCGGAACAGCGTAGAACGCACTACAAAGATGTCCGGATGCTAAAGTACAGGCGTATCATAGAACTGTCCGTGGAACTACCATATCGAGTATAGAAGAAGGAATGTCCATGCGGTGCTACACCGCCACCATGCGGCGCTCTGCCGCCCACCATGCGGTGCGTCACCGCCACAGTGCACATCCGGATCAGGTATGGCCAGTACTCAAATCCGGAAGTTCAACAGGCCTTCATCTTTTCGATGAGTGCCTTGTTCGGTCCACAGAAAAGGGTGTCATTGCCGTATACAACGACAACAACTAGTTCACCGTTCTTCGCCTTGTAGGTAAAGATACCGGTGTCAGAGACTAAGCGTGTGAAGCCTAGCTCCTTCATGGACTGGTTCAGGGTGCGCCACCACGCAAGACCTGCTTGCTTTAGTCCATATAGAGCACGCAGTAGCCGTAGGACTTTGCACTTTTTGCCTTTGGCTACGAAGCCTTCAGGTTGTTCCATGTAGATCTCCTCATCTAGCTTGCCGTAGAGGTAAGCGTTGCGGACATCAAGTCTGGTGATATACCAGTTCTCAAGGGCTGAGAGTGCAAGTATGAGACACACAGTCTCGAAGTGAACAACTGGTGAGAAGATCTGGTCGTAGTCTACGCCTTCGACCTGGGTAAAACCTTTGGCAACAAGCCTGGCTTTCTTTCGACCGTCAGATTTGACGTCGAATACCCATCGGTTCTTTATGACCTTACGCCCTTTAGGGCGGTCGACCAGTTCAAAGACCTTTCGCCATCGGAGCGCCTCTAACTCCTCCTGGCAGGTGGCCTTCCATTCCTTTTGCTCAGCCAGTGGTAGGCGAGTGATGTCACGGTAAGTCCATTCTCTAACGTTGGACGTGTCAGGCAGATTCTCATCAACTGGTGGAACCGCTTTCATGAGCAGATAGGGGCAGCGGACTAGGAGTGCATGCACGAGGTGGCATCTCAGGTGCATCGTCATGCTCCTGCTCCTGTCTCCTTTCAGGAAGGTGCTGGGGAGGATGACGAGGTTCATCATCGTCATCATCATCAGGGCCCGAAGGAATGGATAATTCCTGGTCTGATGGGTGTTCCTCTGGTGTATCATGCAACTGAGAGGTGCGGCATTGCTGGTTTGAAGGGCATTGAGGGAACATATTCTTGTCGAACAACGCATGAGCCGACGTGAATATCATGTTGTTGGGTGATCGCATGAACCTAAAGCTGTGTCCACCGGGTGCAACCCTAATGTAGACCATAAGTTCTGACTTGGGCGAGAGCTTGTTCGCCCTTACGGCTGGTGGCAAATGCACGTAGGCACCACACCCAAAAACGCGAAGATGTTTTATGGATGGAGCTTCGCCGTTCAATGCCTCATAGGGGGTTCGCCATTTTAAACGGCGTAGAGGCGTGCGGTTGTACACATGAACAGCATGCTCAATCGCAAATTCCCACCATGATTGAGGAAGACAGGCATCAAGACGCATGGCCTCAGCCTTGTCAGAAAGTGTCCGCATAAGTCGTTCAGCACGACCGTTTTGTTGTGGTTGGTGCGGCACGCTCTGAAGAATCTCAATGCCTTTGTCCTTAAGCAGATTATCGAATGCTTTGGACTTATATTCTCCTCCACCGTCTGACATCCACTTCTGCACCTTCGTCTTGAATTGATTCTCGACGTTGGCTAAGAAGTGTTTAGTCGCTGTGAGCGCAGCATCCTTGGAGCGCAGACACACAGCCCAAGCATACGAAGTATGATCATCGAGGAACATGATCGCATACTTGTACTTGTGGTAGGAGTCGACGGGGAATGACTTCAAGTCCGAATGAATGAGTTCAAACGGTCGAGAAGCCCGTCGAATGGATGGCGGGAATGACCTTAACGGCATTTTCCCTTCTGCACATCCACGGCAGAGAGGTTCCTCAGAGGGAAACTCAATGGTTGGGAAATCTGCAGTATGTTCCCTAGCACGCTTCAGAACATCCTTGGAAGGATGACCTAGGCGACGATGCATGGTCTGGTAGTCTATCTTACAGACCGTAGGAAAAATGAGCATCGCATCCGTTGAAGGAAGCGATCTGACACAAAAGATAGTGTCACCTGGCTGTCGAGGATGGAACACAAGAAATGGTTCACCCGACGCCTGGTAGATGCTGATTTCATCAGCAGTACCGCTCACGCTCAGACCTTCTCGGAGGAATTCTCCCAGAGAAAGCAAACGAGAGTTCAGGTCTGGGATGTAGTAGACCGGCGCAATGCGCACCGTGCTATGTCCTCCAGAGGTGATAGGGCAGTTTAGGACGACAGTCCCAGAACCCTTTGCAAATGCAAGGCCGTTTGCAGTACTGACGACAATGTCTTCCTGGAGCGATTCATACTCAACATAATCATTCATGTCGAACGTAAAGTGGAGTGATGCTCCAGAATCAAGCATCCAGATTGGTGGACCGTTCTGGTCAGCCTTAGCTTTGCCCTTGCAGCGAGTACACTCTGAATACGAGCGAAGATGACTGCATATATATGGAGAGTTACAGACATTGGATCGCGTACTAACTACTACCGCAGATCCTTCCACGCCATTACATGCTATGGAAAGCGCGTCAGCGTGTTGTCTGTGGGGCATAAGCGAGAGTACTGACCGAACTTGATCGTCGTACTGCTCATAGAGACCAGCCGCATTGGCTATCTCCATGTCCACATCTTCGTCCTCGAGACCGAGGGAGACGGCAGACTCCGCGTCATCATCCCTTTCAGTCCAGTCGATGCGCTCAGCCAGAGAAAGGCGGGTGCGCTTCGATGAGTGACTGTCCGCGCCGTCCGAGTCAGAGTTGACTTCGACGATCCGACTCGTACCTTCTTGCTTGTCGAGGCCTTGACGACGCTTTCAAGAGTGCGGATGCGCTCTATGCTAGGCGTAACGTCAATGTCGCGCGCAAGTTTGAAAGCACGCTTCAGAGTGGGGTACTTGCTCTCCCCTCTGGGCCGTTGATACGGACCGGCTTGCGCAGAAGCGCGCGCGGATCGACAGTCGCAGTAGGACCGTCAGAGATGGTCGCGGTGGACGCAAGGTGAGCGTGGTCGTTGCCCGAAGGCTTCTGACCCTTACGCTTTCCTCGCCTGGCCTTGCCCTTGCCTTTCTGCTGCTGCTGCGAGCTGCCGTCGCTGTTGTAGCGCTGCTGCTGCTGCTGCTGCTTGAAGGCAGGGTCCTTGCCCTTGCGCTTGATAGCGCTGAGCTTCTTGGCCTCACCAGCCTTTACAGGCTTCCGCTCGCCGCCGACTCCGCCATGCCCGCAGCAGCTCGCCTGCTCACGAGATCAGGACCTTCGACTGGTCACGCTCGTGAAGCTCTGTTGCGGCATGGAGTCGGCGGCAAGCCGGAAGCCTGTAAAGGCTGGTGAGGCCAAGAAGCTCAGCGCTATCAAGCGCAAGGGCAAGGACCCTGCCTTCAAGCAGCAGCAGCAGCAGCAGCGCTACAACAGCGACGGCAGCTCGCAGCAGCAGCAGAAAGGCAAGGGCAAGGCCAGGCGAGGAAAGCGTAAGGGTCAGAAGCCTTCGGGCAACGACCACGCTCACCTTGCGTCCACCGCGACCATCTCTGACGGTCCTACTGCGACTGTCGATCCGCGCGCGCTTCTGCGCAAGCCGGTCCGTATCAACGGCCCAGAGGGGAGAGCAAGTACCCCACTCTGAAGCGTGCTTTCAAACTTGCGCGCGACATTGACGTTACGCCTAGCATAGAGCGCATCCGCACTCTTGAAAGCGTCGTCAAGGCCTCGACAAGCAAGAAGGTACGAGTCGGATCGTCGAAGTCAACTCTGACTCGGACGGCGCGGACAGTCACTCATCGAAGCGCACCCGCCTTTCTCTGGCTGAGCGCATCGACTGGACTGAAAGGGATGATGACGCGGAGTCTGCCGTCTCCCTCGGTCTCGAGGACGAAGATGTGGACATGGAGATAGCCAATGCGGCTGGTCTCTATGAGCAGTACGACGATCAAGTTCGGTCAGTACTCTCGCTTATGCCCCACAGACAACACGCTGACGCGCTTTCCATAGCATGTAACGGCGTGGAAGGATCTGCGGTAGTAGTTAGTACGCGATCCAATGTCTGTAACTCTCCATATATATGCAGTCATCTTCGCTCGTATTCAGAGTGTACTCGCTGCAAGGGCAAAGCTAAGGCTGACCAGAACGGTCACCAATCTGGATGCTTGATTCTGGAGCATCACTCCACTTTACGTTCGACATGAATGATTATGTTGAGTATGAATCGCTCCAGGAAGACATTGTCGTCAGTACTGCAAACGGCCTTGCATTTGCAAAGGGTTCTGGGACTGTCGTCCTAAACTGCCCTATCACCTCTGGAGGACATAGCACGGTGCGCATTGCGCCGGTCTACTACATCCCAGACCTGAACTCTCGTTTGCTTTCTCTGGGAGAATTCCTCCGAGAAGGTCTGAGCGTGAGCGGTACTGCTGATGAAATCAGCATCTACCAGGCGTCGGGTGAACCATTTCTTGTGTTCCATCCTCGACAGCCAGGTGACACTATCTTTTGTGTCAGATCGCTTCCTTCAACGGATGCGATGCTCATTTTTCCTACGGTCTGTAAGATAGACTACCAGACCATGCATCGTCGCCTAGGTCATCCTTCCAAGGATGTTCTGAAGCGTGCTAGGGAACATACTGCAGATTTCCCAACCATTGAGTTTCCCTCTGAGGAACCTCTCTGCCGCGGATGTGCAGAAGGGAAAATGCCATTAAGGTCATTCCCGCCATCCATTCGACGGGCTTCTCGACCGTTTGAACTCATTCATTCGGACTTGAAGTCATTCCCCGTCGACTCCTACCACAAGTACAAGTATGCGATCATGTTCCTCGATGATCATACTTCGTATGCTTGGGCTGTGTGTCTGCGCTCCAAGGATGCTGCGCTCACAGCGACTAAACACTTCTTAGCCAACGTCGAGAATCAATTCAAGACGAAGGTGCAGAAGTGGATGTCAGACGGTGGAGGAGAATATAAGTCCAAAGCATTCGATAATCTGCTTAAGGACAAAGGCATTGAGATTCTTCAGAGCGTGCCGCACCAACCACAACAAAACGGTCGTGCTGAACGACTTATGCGGACACTTTCTGACAAGGCTGAGGCCATGCGTCTTGATGCCTGTCTTCCTCAATCATGGTGGGAATTTGCGATTGAGCATGCTGTTCATGTGTACAACCGCACGCCTCTACGCCGTTTAAAATGGCGAACCCCCTATGAGGCATTGAACGGCGAAGCTCCATCCATAAAACATCTTCGCGTTTTTGGGTGTGGTGCCTACGTGCATTTGCCACCAGCCGTAAGGGCGAACAAGCTCTCGCCCAAGTCAGAACTTATGGTCTACATTGGGGTTGCACCCGGTGGACATGGCTTTAGGTTCATGCGTCACCCAACAACGTGATATTCACGTCGGCTCATGCATTGTTCGACGAGAATATGTTCCCTAAATGCCCTTCAAACCAGCGACGCCGCACCTCTCGGTTGCATGATGCACCAGAGGAACACCCATCAGACCAGGAATCATCCATTCCTTGGGCCCTGATGATGACGACGACGATGAACCTCGTCATCCTCCCCAGCACCTTCCTGAAAGGAGACAGGAGCAGGAGCATGACGATGCACCTGAGACGCCACCTCGTGTGCGCACTCCTAGTCCGCCGCCCCGTGTGCCGGTGATGCCGCCTACGCCTAAGAAACAGCGGCCTACACGTGAGCGGAAAGTGCCAACTCGCCCAGGCAATGTGTACGGAGAGTCACGGCATCCTGTACACCAATTCAAAGAGATAGAGAAGCAGAGGGAGTGGAAAAAGATTGTCGGCGAACAGTCGGGTCGCTCCCGACGTAGCGGACATTCTCGGTCAGAACAAATTCCCGTCGATAGTTCTGCACCACCCGCTCCAAGCGACGTACCTGCTCCATCCGCCTCGGGTGAAGCGTCTGGCAGTGCACCTGATCATAACTCAGGAAACTCTTCTGACGAAGTCGAAGAGGCACTGCACGCCGACGATGAGCTGGCCCTGGCAAAACTATGCCGGGAAGGGGGAGTAGCACTCATCAACTATCTGCTCATGAAAGCGTTCCACCAGTTGATGAGAATCTGCCAACACGTCCAACGTTAGAGAATGGACTTACCGTGACATCACTCGCCTACCACTGGCTGAGCAAAAGGAATGGAAGGCCGCCTGCCAGGAGGAGTTAGAGGCGCTCCGACGGCGAAAGGTCTTTGAACTGGTCGACCGCCCTAAAGGGCGTAAGGTCATAAAGAACCGATGGGTATTCGACGTCAAATCTGACGGTCGAAAGAAAGCCAGGCTTGTTGCCAAAGGTTTTTCCCAGGTCGAAGGTGTAGACTACGACCAGATCTTCTCACCAGTTGTTCGCTTCGAGACTGTGCGTCTCATACTCGCACTCTCAGCCCTTGAGAACTGGTATATCACTGGACTTGATGTCCGCAACGCTTACCTCTATGGCAAGCTAGACGAGGAGATCTACATGGAACAACCTGAAGGCTTCGTAGCCAAAGGCAAAGAGCGCAAAGTCCTACGGCTACTGCGCGCTCTATATGGACTAAAGCAAGCAGGTCTTGCGTGGTGGCGCACCCTGAACCAGTCCATGAAGGAGCTAGGCTTCACACGCTTAGTCTCCGACGCGGTATCTTCACCTACAAGGGGAAGAACGGCGAACTAGTTGTCGTCGTTGTATACGTCGATGACGCCCTCTTCTGTGGAACCGAACCAGCACTCGTCGAAAAGATGAAGCCAAGTTCATGGAGAAGTGGGAGTGCAGAGACCTTGGCGAAGTCAAGGAATTCCTGCGTATGCGCATCCAGCGTAATGGTCGCACGATTCGTATTGATCAGTGCGCTTACCTGGAGAAAGTGCTTCAGCGATGCGGTATGCAGAACGCGAAGCCTGCGCCTACTCCACTGCCTGCTGGGTATTACCCCAAGCCTAAATGAGCAGACAGCGGATCCTACTTCTCCGTTCCAGGTTCCAGACCGTCATTGGGTCCCTGCTATACATCATGCTCGTACCCGACCTGACATCGCTTTTGCTGTGACCAAACTGTCCCAATACTCTGCGAATCCTTCGCACGAGCACCTCACCAAGGCGCTGTATATTTGCCGCTACCTCCTTGGGACCAGATCTTACTCCCTGGTCTATGATGGTGCATCGGGACTCGGCATAAGCACATGTACAGACTCAGATTGGGCATCTGACCCAGTCACTCGACGGTCACAAACAGGATATTTCCTGAAGTTAGCTGGAGGGCGTATTCAGCTGACATCCCGCGCACAGAAAACTATTGCGCACTCGTCCACTGAGCTGAATACATGGCGATCAGCGATTGCTCTCGCCAAGTAGTCTGGATCCGCAACCTATTGGGCGAGATCGGCTACAAGCTTGGGCCTATCCCTATCGCAGGGGACAGTCAAGGATCACTCTTTATGAGCTCAATCCTGTGACTGAAAGTCGGTCGAAGCACATCGACATTCGCTACCATGCTATTCGAGAGTACATCGAGAATAAGCAGGTCGAAGTGTTCTTCGTCGACGGCTCAGACAATCCAGCTGACCTCTTCACTAAGAACCTGGGACACGTCAAGTTCACTAAGTTTAGGGGGCAACTTGGCCTTGAGTTTTACGACTCAGCCTGACTTAGCTGCATCAGCACTCGAACGCTTGCGCACACTACCGTGGTGCTTAGCGAGGGGGAGTGTTGAACTACAGTGCTGACTAATAGCAGTGTAGTAAGCAACTACTGACACGAGGCTACCGGTCACTTGGAGAAAGTTCCGGACACTGTGGCTACATGCTATATAGTATTACATCATAGCCCATGTACAGTAGTATATAAGACTGCTCTGTAGGAGCAGTTCAAAAAGTCGCTCTTAACCATCAATCCTTACGTGCGCCTCTATCCAAAGCTCTACAGGTAAGTGAGCTGAGGGCTTTCCACTGCGTAACAAGCCCTGCTCAACAGCCAGTACACAAATCCGAAAGTTCAACAACTCCGAGTCCCCTACTCCGGAGCTTGCCAAAGGTCTTGCACTTGCAGCTGAAAGCAACTCCCGGTGGTCCAAGGATGAAGAGGGCTGGCTCTGAGTCAACGGTCGCATCTATGTGCCGGACGTCAGTGATCTCCGACTCCACATACTTCGATCCTGTCACGACCATCTGACCACAGGTCACTGGGGCCAGAACCTCAACCTTTTGTCGACAACTGTCGACGGCATTGGGTGTGGGAACGCACTCGAGGAGAGCGCGCTATGACCTCTGAGTGCTATCGATACTTCAGCATTGCTCCATGTCTCAATAGTGCTCTGGCTTCACAAGTAATTGTAGAACGAAAGGTATGGCTTCGATTATCAATGTTAGCGGCCAGAAGATGTGGAACCTGACCTGACCTGCTAGAAAAGCACGACGTGTAGATGAACACATTGGCCCATTCCATGACTTCCCTTCCTTGCCTTCGTCAGGACTTCAGTTCATGGCAGCCGCTCACATTGACATCCGCAGTTTCTGACGGGGTGATTTGTTCGCAGTATGGGGAAAGCGGCTCGCCTGACGTCCTAGCGGTCTGCTTCGATGCCGCATAAGCCACACCGACGCTCATCGCTCTTTCCTAACTTGGTGTCCGCTCATTCCCTGAGTTCCGGAAAGATGTTTTGTTTCATCTTTTAAGCCTTGGGACAGTAGCCCAGACACCATATGAACTCATTCTGTGCCTCACCACTAGTCATCTTCAGGCGATTGCCACTTCATTCGATCGTTAACTTCGACCGTAGTTCACATTTAGTCGAAGTGGCGTGTGTCGCCCATCGCTCAGTATCCCCTATCAGATATCAGTCAGCCCATAGGTGAGAGACGAACCATCTTGTGATCAGCCGCAAGCTTGCCATGCGAATTAATGAGCTCTTCTATTCTCTAAGCACTGATCATGTGGCTTTTACACACACGGACACTGCAATTCGACTTAATCAACGACCCGAGAAACATTTCATACGCTATGCTGTCGCACGTATGGACCAAGAAAGACCATCTTTCTCCACCAGAGCAGTCGTTTCACGAACTGCAAGAGATACAAAATGACTACAAGGACGGCTCTGTACATCGGGGAATTGGCCAAAATATTTCAACAGCATATATCTGATTATAAGAACCAGAATAACTGCAAGCCATAAGAGCCTCGCAAGACCACATAAATTGGGATGTAACAATAAGCACAGTTCGTCAAGAGCTACAAGTCTTGCGCAGGACTACAAGAATTGGATCAAATGTATATCTTGCGGGACTCCTGACACTCCTGAAAGCCAAGCGGGCCGCTTTCTGGATTGCTCCACTCCCATATTGAATCCCATTCAGACACCACACATGTGATCAGGTATATGGTATATAACATATTATTGCAATGGGCAGGTAAAGTGACAGAGGACACCAGAGAGAAAGCATATCACGGGAGTCTCACATGGCTATGACCGTCCTCGCCAGTGCACCGAATGACTGGCTCTGCCCGGCTAATAGGCTGATTGTTATCATGGTAACAGCTATTCAATGAGTTTCACATTCATAGGCAGACCGAGACTACGCTGTACCTCATGATGTTAGAACCTTGGCAACACATTAGAAATATTATCGCTTCAACAACACCTAAGATGTCAACTAAGACAGACTCCTTCAAGCTTGGCGGTGCATGAGATTCGGATGGCTGCTGCCACAGATTGAACAGCTCTCACAGCAGCATCTGAGATGGCCAGTCCACCAACATGGACGCAGCATGCACTGCGGAGCGGAACAGCTCTGGACTATGGTTGTGGGAGAGGGAAAAGGAGCATGAGAATGAAGGTTAAGACACTCTGCCCCCGTCAGAGACTTGGGCGCACATTTATGGTGAACACAAGTCATATTCAGGCCCCGACAGGTTAGGGCAGGCGATGTGCAACTTGCCACTCAGCCGATGAGCTCGTGAGCTGATAGGCACGAATGTATATCTTACCGGCTGCTGAAAGGTACCGCATGACCGTTGCAACCATGCTACTGAGGTGAGAAGCAACTATAGCGCAATTCAAAGAACATGCATGAGCTTCCAAAGATGAAGAAGACTTGCAGAGTGATTATAAGCTACGCTAAGAACTTGTAATACAAGCAGAAGGGCATATAAGGGCATATAAGGAGTTCGAAGGTTTAAGCACTCTTGTAAGTCCTACATGGTAAAAGCAGCGGATGGCCGATTTCCCGATGTACTCTAGATGAGCCACATGTTACGACCGTGCGTATAAGTGCCATCTCCGGCCTACTCCGAACTCCGGTCCTCAACTCCGCGCAACTCCGCAATGGACCTCGGCCCTTTGTTCCTCCGACAGCACGCCTTATGCTCCTTCGGTCTTTCCTTGTTACCGTCCCTCCCATTAGTTTCAGGTATTCTTGTAACGCTAGGTTTCACTCGGGGCTGATCGACCTTGACCCCCGACATCGGTAACTCCGGTGCTCGATCTCCGGATATCGGACTTGCCCACGTCCGTCCGGAGTTCGATCAGCTCCGGACCCCTGCCCCTTTCCTGCTCCTGCCTGTAGTATTTAAGCCCGCCTGGAATGTCCGCATTCCTTAGTTCGGATATCTCGTTACTATCTCGTTACTAGCTTGCCAACTTTCTCGTTACCTCCCGTTGCCTCCTCGTTAACCACCTCCTTACTACCTCGCTAGCTCGCCCGCTAAGCCCCTTATCCCTTGTCCATTCCAATACACTCGTTCCCCGACTACTCCGAAGTCCGAACTCCGGTCACCCGGTTGTGCGATCCCCTTCCCGCAAGTAGAGGACACCCGGCGAGTAGCCCGGGGCGTTGCCAATAGCTTCGCCGAAGTCCTCCCTGCCCCAGGCCCAAAGTCTGAACTCCGAACCTGAACTCCGGCCCTACCCCGACCGCCTGCCCTTCGGCCTGGCTCCTAACAGTATATCCGAACTCACTCCGAGTACTCGCCATGGACCGCCAACCTCCGTCCAACCCCGACCAAGCTTTCCGCGGGTTCTCTTCGCGAGTCCCTCGGCAATCGTACCCAGCCGCACCCCGCACTCCGACTACTCCGACGCGGGTCCAAGTCCCAGTGCCTTCACATCTGCTGGGACAGGACCTCCCCGGAGAAACCACAGTCCGCTCCCCGCCTCCGCTGTCCGTGCGGAGTAGCCCAAACAACCCCTTCCTCAACCCTCCGGTTAACCCTCAGGCGGCCCCTCCTCAGCCCCCCAACACTCCGCACCCGCTGGATCCATCCCAGCAACTCGCGGGAGCCATTGAACTCCTTGCTCGGACGCTCCAACAGCCCGCTCAGGTGCCAACCCTGACCGGAGGACCTCGCGAGCGCGATAATGTCCGAGATCCGGACACCTTTGACGGTTCGGACCCCAGCAAACTTAGGGCCTTCTTCGCTCAGCTGGAACTGGTCTTCAAGGCGCGGCCCCGGACCTTCGACTCCGACGAGCGCAAGGTCACCTACGCGCTGTCCTACCTCAAGGGCACTGCGCTACAGTGGTTCGAGCCTTACCTCTTAGAAGGCTACTCCGAGGAGCCTCCGCTTTTCCTGTACTCCTACGAGGCCTTCCAGGATGAACTCCGGGTTAACTTCGGACCTTACGACGCTACCGGAACTGCGGAGCACGACTTGGAGAATCTCCGCATGGCCGACAACCAGCGGATTACGCGGTACATTACTCAATTTAACCGCCTGGCCACCCAAGTCCGCTGGGGTACCGCCGCCCTCCGATACCAGTTCTACAAGGGGCTCCCGGCTCGCCTCAAGGACCGCATCTCCGAGGTCGGTAAGCCCGACACCCTTGAAGGCCTGCGCAACCTCGCACAGTCACTGGACCATCGCTATTGGGAGCGCAAGGCTGAACAGTCGCGCGAGCACTCGGCCCCCACCAAGTCCGGCAACAGGACCTCGAACCCCGACACAAGGTCCTACTCCTCTCAGAAGGCTCCCCAGAACCCCATGTCCAACCCGGCGGCAACTCCAGCCAAGTCCGGCAAGTCCCCCAGTGGCCCACCGAAGTCAGCCAAACCCTCCAAGCCCTACTCCGACAGGCTGGGCAAGGATGGTAAGCTAACCCAAGAAGAAAGGCAGCGCCGCTTCGCAAACAACCTCTGCCTCTTCTGCGGTGAGCCCGGACACATGGTAGGAGCTTGCCCCAAGAAGACCTCGTCCGCGGCCAAGGCCCGAGCTGCCCAGGCCAACCCCGAGGCAACTCCGAAAGGACCTCCGAAAGCCCCTGAGGCTCCGGAGGAACCAAAAAACTAGTCCGCAGCCCTCCAACCTCCGCGCGTGGAGAAAGCTGCGTTGAACTTCCCCGCGCGAATCCGTTCCTTAGACTCAACGCGTCCGCTCTCTCCGACCCGTCTTCCCTCATAGTTTCTTTGTACTCCGATTCTATCTCCACTCCGTTCCCTGCTCTGATTGATTCTGGTTCCTCTCACTGCTTCCTCGACTCGGACTTTGTCTACAAGCACGGAGTTCCGACCTCCGGAACTCCGCCCCTCCGTTTGCAACTTTTTGATGGTTCGTCTAATCACACCATCACGCAAAAGGCAACCCTTCCGTTACATTTCCCCTTGGGAGAAGTCATCTCTGTTGACTTTTATGTCACTCCGCTCGACAAGTCTGTGTCTGCCGTTCTGGGATACAGCTGGCTCTCCGACTACAATCCGTTGATTGACTGGAAGAAGCGCAGCATTCAATTCCGAAACCGCACCCCCGACTCGTCCCGTATCTGACCCGGTACCGCCGGAAACTCCGAGGCCTCCTGGAGCCTACTCCGACTACTCCGAACTCCGAACTCCCGAAGTCCGCCCCCAGATATCCCTTGTCAGTGCTGCGGCCTTTGTCCGTGCCTGCCAACTTTCTGGTTCCGAGAGCTTTACGCTCAATCTGTCTGCGACGTTCCTCCAAGGCCGCGCTGCCAGCGTCTCGGAGTCCCCACCGGACCTCACTGGAGTTCCGGAGGAATACCATGACTTTGCAGACGTCTTCAGCAAGACCAAGGCTGACGTCCTTCCAGAGCACCGCCCATACGACCTCAAGATTGAACTCGAGGACGGTGCTACCCCTCCGCTTGGTCCGATCTACTCCCTGTCGAAACTGGAGCTGGAAACGCTCCGGAGTACATAGAAGAGAACCTCCGCTCAGGGTTCATCCGGCCCTCAAAGTCCCCCTGCGGAGCTCCGGTCCTCTTCGTGAAGAAGAAGGACGGATCCCTATGGCTGTGCGTGGACTATCGCGGACTCAACAAGATTACGCGCAAGGACCGCTACCCGCTCCCACTCGTTTCGGACCTGCTAGACGCGCCCAAGAAAGCCCGAATCTACACCAAAATTGACCTCCGGCACGCGTACAACCTGGTCCGAATAGCCCCGGTGACGAGTGGAAAACAGCCTTCCGTACCCGCTACGGCTCGTTTGAATGGCTTGTTATGCCCTTCGGACTTTCCAACGCGCCTGCGGCCTTTCAGCGCTTCGTCAATGAGATCTTTGCGGACCTTCTAGACGTATGCGTTGTGGTTTACCTGGACGACATCCTGGTGTACTCCGACAACCCCAACGAACACCGGAAACATGTCCGGGAGGTACTCCGACGACTCCGGAAGAACCACTTGTACGCTCGCGCGGACAAGTGTGAATTCCACACCAACTCCGTGGAGTACCTCGGTTACATCCTATCTCCGGACGGTCTCACTATGGCGGAATCTAAGGTGAAGGCCATCCTAGACTGGCCTGAACCCACAAAGTCCGGGACATCCAGTCCTTCCTTGGATTTGCAAACTTCTACCGGAGATTCATCCATAACTACTCCGAGATCGTCCTGCCGCTTACCCGCTTGACCCGCAAGGGAGTTCCCTGGAACTTCGACGAGAAGTGCCGGACTTCGTTCAACACCCTGAAGAAGGCTTTTACGACCGTGCCAGTCCTCCACCACTGGGTCTCTGACCGCCAAATCACGGTTGAAACTGACGCGTCGGACTACGCCATCGCCGGCATTCTCTCTATCACGTCCGACTCCGGTGAACTCCACCCGGTCGCATTCTACTCCCGCACCTTGTCCAGAGCGGAGTTGAACTACGACATGCACGACAAGGAACTCCTAGCCATCTTTGAAGCGTTTAAGACTTGGCGACACTACCTTGAAGGATCTGGAACTCCGATCGACGTGGTCACGGACCACAAAAACCTGGAGTACTTTTCCACTACCAAACTCCTTACCCGCCACCAAGCCCGATGGTCGGAGTACCTCTCGCAGTTCAACCTGGTCATCCGTTTCCGCCCAGGGAAGCTAGGCACGAAGCCAGACGCCCTAACCCGCAGACCGAATGTTTACCCAAAAGAGGGGGATGGTGACTACGCTGTAGTCAACCCACACAACTTCTGGCCAGTGTTTACGCAGGAACAGCTGGCTTCCTCGCTTCGTGCGACCGTCTTACGGTGCCCGGTACTCCGAGCCTCGTTCCTCCTGGATGAGGAACAACTCCGATCTGACATCCGGTCAGCCCTCAACTCCGAGCCCCCAACTCCGGAGCTTGCCAAAGGCCTCGCACTTGCAACTGAAGGCAACTCCCGGTGGTCCAAGGATGAAGAAGGCTGGCTCCGACTCAACGGTCGTATCTATGTACCGGACGTTGGTGATCTCCGACTCCGCGTACTCCGATCCCGTCACGACCACCCGACCGCGGGACACTGGGGCCAGAACAAGACTCAGGCCCTGATCCTTCGGGACTACGCATGGCCCGGACTCCGACTGCTAGTCCGCGACTACTGCAAGTCCTGTACAGCCTGCGCCCGTGCCAAGGTGCCCAGGCACCTTCCCTACGGTACGCTGAAGCAACTCCCGATCCCCGAATGCCCCTGGAACTCCATCTCCATGGACCTCATCGAGCAACTCCCCAACTCCGGAGGCTACACGGCAATTCTCGTTGTGGTAGATCGCTTCACCAAGCAAGCCATCTTTATCCCAACGCACGATACGCTCAACGCCCAAGAGCTTGCGGACTTGTTTGTCCTGCACGTCTTCTCCAAGCACGGAGTTCCATCGCACGTCACGTCCGACCGGGGTTCGGAGTTCGTTTCGCACTTCTTCCGCTCACTCGGAAAGGCCCTGGATATGCGCCTTCACTTCACCTCCGGTTACCACCCCGAAGGCGACGGTCAAACCGAGCGAGTCAACCAAACGCTGGAGCAGTACCTCCGGATATACTGCAACTACCAGCAAGACAACTGGTCCCGCCTCCTACCCCTCGCGGAGTTCGCTTACAACAACGCCCCGAACGCAACCACTGGTGTCTCGCCCTTCTTCGCCAACAAGGGCTACAACCCCGCGATCTCCGTACACCCGGAACGGGACCTCACCTCCGCCCGCGCCCGAGATTATGCTGTGGATCTTGATGAACTCCACGCAGTACTCCGCACCACTATCGCTGAAGCCCAGGTCCGGTACCAGAAGCAAGCGGACAAACACCGCCTGCCAGCTCCGGACTTCAAGGTCGGTGATCAAGTCTATGTCCGCGCAGAGCACATTCGCTCGACGCGCCCCTCTAAGAAGCTTTCCGAAAAGTACCTCAGGCCATACACCATCATCGCTAAGGTCGGAACTCACTCATTCACCCTCCGACTTCCGGACTCCATGCGCGCGGTCCACCCGGTCTTCCATGTCTCCCAGCTGGAGCCCGCAACTCCGAACTCCATCCCCGGACGTACGCAACCTCCGCCACCTCCGGTCATAGTGGATGGAGAACCGGAGTATGAAATCTCGGAGATTTTGGACTCCAAGATAGACCGGCGGCGGTGCACCTGTAAACTCCTCTACCTAGTCCGATGGGCTGGCTATGAAGGTACCGATGAAGAAACCTCCTGGATACTAGCTATGGAGCTCGGGCATGCGCAGGAGCTGGTCTCGGACTTCCACCGGAGTTACCCGGACAAGCCCGGACCTCTGGATTCGCTGCCTTCAGATTTGTAGCACGCAGCAAGGCAAGAAAAAGTTCATTATTATCTACAACTATCTACTCCGAAGTCCGGGATCGGACTTCGGACTACAACTCCGCCCCTTCTTCCTCCGCTCCCTCCGAACTCCCCACCTCCGACCCCTCCGCGTCCTCGGACCCCTCCTCGTACTCCCCGTCCTCCTCTTCGCCCACGCCCTGGAGGTACTCCTCCAGGGCCCGCCCACGCTCCTCCGCATCCTGCACCACCGGGGTGACAAGCTGGAGCTTGTCCCCCAGCACCCCCATGGCCTGAGTGATGGCATCTAGCCGCCGCTCATGTCGGGCCATGGTGGCCCGGAGTTGTTGCACCTCCATGAGGAGGCGCAACAGGAGGCCGTC
This sequence comes from Trametes punicea, assembly GCA_025528855.1. NCBI lineage: Eukaryota > Fungi > Basidiomycota > Agaricomycetes > Polyporales > Polyporaceae > Trametes > Trametes punicea. The sequence continues at coordinate 128,120 of VICQ01000037.1, read as the reverse complement.
CGAAGACAGCCCCCGCTCCGGGTTGGTGGCCCAAGGGCCACCTCCGATGTCCGAACTCCAGACACTGGACCCCGACGCGACCGGAGCTAGTTGCTCCGGCGCCCTTCCCGTCCCCTTCGCCCCCGCGGTTTTCTTCTTCGGCGGAGACCGCGGTTCGGGGGTCTCCTCCGCCTCCGGTTCCTCGTCATCCGCGACGCGGGGCGCCGTCTTCGCCCTCTTCGCCTTCCGGTCATGCCGGGCCTGGAGGGCCTCCGGCAAGCCCTGCGCGCCCACGCAGGACTTCCGCTCCTGCTGGCAGGAGTGGCACGACGAGGTGCGCGCCCCCGCGTTGAACACGCAGGGGACGCCCCGGGTCTTGCAGACCCGGCAGGGCTCGCTGGGAAAAACAATCAGTAGGGCCCCAACTCCGAACTCCGACCTCCGCGAACCGGACTTACCTGGGGGTCACCTCGGACCCGCTCACCACCTCACCCTCCGTCCGTTTCCGCTTCCTTCTGGCCGGCTCGCGCGCCGCCGGCTCCGCCTGCCCCCGCGCCTCCTCCTCCTGCCGCGCGCGTTCCTCCGCCTCGCGCGCTGCGGCCTCCTCCGCCTCTCGCCGCGCGGCCTCCTCCGCCTCTCGCCGCGCGGCCTCCTCCGCCTCTCGCCGCGCGCGCTCCTCGGCCTCGCGCTGGGCCTTCTTCTCTCGCTTCGCCCGGAGTTGGGCCTCTAGCTCCGACTCGGTCGGGCTGGTCACGCGGTCGTCGCTGCTGGCGGGCATGGTGGAGCGGGGCTGGGGTTGTGGTCGTGGTTGAAGTTCAAGAGATGAAGTCCGACCCTGACGCGAGCTGGAGTTTTTAACTCCGACCTCCGATGGAATCACCGATCGGATCTAGAGGACCTCATGGGTTCGGTCCTAAAAGGGGAGGCACTGTTACGACCGTGCGTATAAGTGCCATCTCCGGGCCTACTCCAAACTCCGGTCCTCAACTCCGCGCAACTCCGGCAATGGACCTCGGCCCTTTGTTCCTCCCGACAGCACGCCTTATGCTCCTTCGGTCTTTCCTTGTTACCGTCCCTCCCATTAGTTTCAGGTATTCTTGTAACGCTAGGTTTCACTCGGGGCTGATCGACCTTGACCCCCGGACATCGGTAACTCCGGTGCTCCGATCTCCGGATATCGGACTTGCCCCACGTCCGTCCGGAGTTCGATCAGCTCCGGACCCTTGCTCCTTTTCTGCTCCTGCCCGTGTAGTATTTAAGCCCGCCTGGAATGTCCGCATTCCTTAGTTCGGATATCTCGTTACTATCTCGTTACTAGCTTGCCAACTTTCTCGTTACCTCCCGTTGCCTCCTCGTTAACCACCTCCTTACTACCTCGCTAGCTCGCCCGCTAAGCTCCTTATCCCTTGTCCATTCCAATACACTCGTTCCCCGACTACTCCGAAGTCCGAACTCCGGTCACCCGGTTGTGCGATCCCCTTCCCGCAAGTAGAGGACACCCGGCGAGTAGCCCGGGGCGTTGCCAATAGCTTCGCCGAAGTCCTCCCTGCCCCAGGCCCGAAGTCTGAACTCCGAACCCGAACTCCGGCCCTACCCCGACCGCCTACCCTTCGGCCTGGCTCCTAACACCACAGCTCTCTCCGAAGATTCGTGATCTTTGTGTAACCGCACAGGCCGACGGCTACGAATTCGCATGGCTTGACACTGCATGCATCGACAAGTCCAGCAGCACAGAACTCCAGGAAGCCATCAACTTTATGTACCAGTGGTATAGCAATGTGAATGTCTGCTATGCCTACCTGGCGGACGTCAGTTGTCATTCTAGCCCGGAGAAGCTACGCGATGAGTTCTATCAAAGCAACTGGTTTAGACGGGGCTGGACGCTCCAAGAACTCATCGCTCCCCACACCATCATCTTCCTTTCTGCCGAGTGGGCGGTCATCGGCACGAAGCAGAGGTTTGCGGCAGAGATTGAAGCCGTGACCAATATCGACAAGGACATCCTCACCCACGAACGGACACTCGAGACCGTCAGTGTCGCCAAACAAATGTTGTGGGCCTCTCAACGGAAGATGACGAGGATCGAGGATGAGGCTTACTCTCTCATGGGTATCTTCGGCGTTCATATGCCGACCGTCTATGTTGTGGGGGCCCTTGCCTTTTTCCGGCTCCAGGCAGATACCAGACGATTCCATCCTCGCTTGGGGTCCGATCCATGATTGCGGCTGTGATTTCATCTTCTCCACGTTCCCTCAATCCTCCCAGCCTGGATCTGAGGAGATGGTGGTGGGCAGCTCTGCTTTGCCAGAGACAACAGACTCTGACAAGCGGTATCTCTTCGCACCTTACCTGAAAGCCTTCCAGGACAGCTCCAAGTTTGCACCGATCCTCTGGAGCGTATTGGCTAGCCAGCTGCCAGAGGCGGGAGTATCCTACCCCACCGGCACATCCACTCCTTTCGGATTCCATGCTCGCTTTCCGCTCGTCATGGCCTCTTCCCCCGAAGTCACACAATTGTCTCTAGCCATCCTTGCATGCGAGGATACAGATCAGCCAAGGAGCTTACTAGCTCTTCCTCTGCGTGCGTCGCGCAACTTGCATGGTATACTCGAAAATCGCCGCTTCGACGTCGGATACCAGCAGAAAGGCTTGCAGGACATCGATGAGTATGACTTCCGGTCTCGGTATGGCGTCCACATGCGAGTCGTACAACACATCCGTATCGTCACGCTGTCCGAGACCGAATATCGAGACGCCAGTCGATATGTCAGGGATGCGGACATATACATTCCTTCAAATCCGCTTGAAACCTTTCATGAGGCCCACCATGGCCGAAAAACCCGTAGGACTCTATACATGCCCGATGGACATGCCTACCTAATCTTGGCCCCATGGTGCAAGACTCTGCTGAGCAGTCACGGCTAAGGGTCGCTGGGAGCTGTGTGGATGAATGAGAGAGGAGACGTGCCGGTGACTCGTCCACTGGGCCTTTGGGCTTGGTTGTACCCGATTGACATCCGTACGTATATTTGCCTATCTAAGACTCGTAGCTGGCATATCGTTTTCACATTGGGAAATGCTTTGGTAGTGTCGGCCAGAGGACGCACATCTGCCGTGGCACAAGGGTAACCTACAGCTGTACTTAAGAGTTGAACAACACGTGCATACACCTTCGGTGCATTCAGTGGGGACCGGCAAGTCCTGCATGCCCAGGATTGTTTGTTCATGTTTGTTGATCAGAGTAAGGGCCCTTGAGTTGTGGTATGTCGCTTCCACGAAGAATTAAAGCTTCATCACACTGTTTTGAGCTTTCAAAAGTGGAAATTTGCGTACTTCGCAACCTTGGGTGTGTTATGTTCAGGACAAAGATATCTCATACATCCGAGAAAAGCAAGTGTACATCTGCCATAGCTTTATGTGAAGGCAGGGACCGCTTATTTTTTGTGGCCATAACATGAAACAGATCAACTAGGATCCTACAGAGCTTCACGCGAAGGAAAAGAATGGATTGTGCAAGCTAGAAACATCGCGCAAGCTGCAAGCCCTGTGCGCGAAGAGATGCGCGAGGCGCGTGTGCCACAGACGCACCTCTGAGGTCACATGACTTGCACTGTGTGCAATCGGGCGACCTCCGCTCAATCCTAACGCACTGGAAAGACTCACCAGAGAGCAGTTGTAGGAGCAATTAGAGGTCTATCGGAAGCGAGAGAAGGACAAGGAGGTGCCACTGAAGTCAAATATTCCGAACAAAACTGCAAAGCTTGAAGCCCTACGACATGCTCTCGCGAGGTATCAAGCATGTCCTATGTATGGTTCAATGCCGCTGTGATGGATTTCCATTGGTCGCGCTGTACAGATTTTATATTGCTACAGAGATATGGTGAATGGCTATTGCGCGTGCACGGTACGCGATCGCGCGCATACGGTAGCTCTGCCCACCGGCGCGACGCGCATGCCCTGCGCGCTTCATTAGGGACGCGTCTTTCGCACGACCACCTCCGAGATGGGCGTTAGATTACTAAGCTGTCCACAGACCTTGCAAGGCTTGCCGGTCCCCACATTCAGCAACGCCTCACAGCAACTCGGAGTACTTGAGGGGGCAACTTGAATTGATCAACGCTATACAATGATACGGGACGATTATCAAGCAGCCAACAGCGGGTCTCATGCACCCATTCAACGGTAACGGACAGCAGGACAGAACGATAGGGAGAGCATGAACAGTGCGGAAAGGATAGCGGACGATTTAGCGATCTGGGTAAGAGCAGACATAACGAGCGGGGGTATCAACAACATACTTCTGAAAGCGGGCTGTTGACTGGATTTGTGATGGACTGAGGCATGAGGAATCAAGGGGCGACGCCGTGCCGCGCACGACGGGCTGTGATAGAGGAGGCACACAACTAGACACACTACGGCTCTGTCACTGATCAGCGGCCCGGGAGGGTCAGCGATGGAGACGAAATAGATAGGAATGCTAGCACGAACCGTAGATGCGCCTAGCGACGATCAGGCTGGATGCGCTGGCCCAGAAGGTCACGTTGCTGCGCCCGACTGACATTCTGAGTGGATGGACCAGCAACCTGCTGCTGGGAGTGGGATGCCGCCTGCTCCTGTCTCTCCTGCTCCTCCAGCTCCCGTAGCCCGCCTTCGGCCTCGCTCTTCACGCGGCTGAACGCAGACTTGAGGCGGTCAAAGACGACGCGGACAGATCCTCCACCGGGACCACGCCGACGGGACTCGTGCTCATGGAGGTCCGGAGTGGAAAAGCTGGCTCTGGCAAGCTGAGGTTGACCCAACATTACCAGGACTTGGTCCAGCTTCTTATCCATCTCGTTGATCCTCTGCTCCAAGCCGGCCACTTTTGACTTCAGCTGCCCTTCCAACTCAACTACTTTGCGCCCCAGGTCCTCTACATCCTTTTGAGTATCCGTCGACTGCTGGAGCAGCTGATTCACATAACCGTGCAGCTTCTCAAAATCGATGGAAGAGACGGACGAGGGGGTGGAACGTCCTGGCGGAGGAGCTGGAACGAGCTCAGAGGATCCGAACGTGTATCGGCTGGATGCTGCAGGGCTCCCCGGGGCTGGAGTCCATGTGAGTCTTCTGCAACGCGCACGTTCACAAGGACTCACCTGCTTGGGCCATGACAGACAGCTTGTCCTGGAAAGTTGTATGGAAAGAGAACTGGACGTTCACTGAGTAGGTCGGAGTAGCGAAGGAGAAGGCAGGGAGAGTGCGAAGGATGATACGAGGTCGCCCGATATCAGCTTTATCACCAGCGTCGGACTTTCCAGCTGAAGGGTCCATTCTGGGCAGACAAAAACAGGATTGGACGATCCTGGCGGACAAAAGCAGCCGTGACGGTTGACTCGACGCGAGAAGCTGGATGCACGAGTCAAACGTGAGGCACTAGGAACCTGAGGAGCCGTATCCGAGTCTGTCGTCCGCGCGGGGTTTAGATGGGCGCGCGGTGATGAAAGAATCCGTCTCCGAACCTCACCTGATCAAATGATTGTCCAGAGCGATCCGTTGCACTGAGCGCACTCTCAGTGTCACACAGTGGACGACTTTCCATAAGCCTCTGCGGCTTTGAGACGTCTGTAGATTCATCAGGCGGGGTTCGAATGCGATAAGAAATTATGGGCCCGTATCCATAAGGGTGGTAGCATGGTTGGAAGTCCGCATAACTCTATTTACATTTGCGCCCGCCGGTGTTCGCGTCGTCGCGGTAGCTTTCATGCCGCAGTCTACATATGTATCCACCTGCGATCACCCTGGAATCTGATGATGAACTTGAAGAGATCGCTCTTGCTGCTGCTGCGGCAGTTATCTTTGCAGCTGAGGATGCCCGACTACGCCGTGCAGAAACCCGCCTCCCCAGTCGACGTTACCTCCGCCGCACTCAGTTACTGCCTAATCCCAGACAGAATACACCCTGGCAAGTGCTATACGATAGCCGGGATGATCGTGCGTTCATCACCACGATGGGCCTGAATACCACCACTTTCGACTACATTCTCCATAACGGCTTCCGTGAGAGATGGGAATCCTTATCTATTCCATGCACCGATGCTGACTGTTACGACTGTGCGTACAAGTGCCATCTCCGGGCCTACTCCGAACTCCGGTCCTCAACTCCGCGCAACTCCGGCCATGGACCTCGGCCCTTTGTTCCTCCCGACAGCACGCCTTATGCTCCTTCGGTCTTTCCTTGTTACCGTCCCTCCCATTAGTTTCAGGTATCCTTGTAACGCTAGGTTTCACTCGGGGCCGATCGACCTTGATCCCCGGACATCGGTAACTCCGGTACTCCGATCTCCGGATATCGGACTTACCCCATGTCCGTCCGGAGTTCGATCAGCTCCGGACCCCTGCCCCTTTCACGTTCATACCCTTGCAGTATTTAAGCCCACCTGGAATGTCCGCATTCCTCAGTTCGGATATCTCGTTACTATCTCGTTACTAGCTCGCTAACTTTCTCGTTACCTCCCGTTGCCTTCTCGTTAACCACCTCCTTACTACCTCGCTAGCCCGCTCGCTGAGTCCCCTATCCCTTGTCCAATCCAATACACTCGTTCCCCGTCTACTCCGAAGTCCGAACTCTGGTCACCCGGTTGTGCGATCCCCTTCCCGCAAATAAAGGACACCTGGCGAGTAGCCCGGGGCGTTGCTAATAGCTTCGCCGAAGTCCTCCCTGCCCCAGGTCTGAAGTCCGAACTCCGAACCCGAACTCCGGCCCTACCCCGACCCTCTGCCCTTCGGCCTGGCCTCTAACACTGACCCCATGGTCTACCCCGTCTTGGTCGCCGCTCTCTGTCTGCGGAAGGCGCGCTAGGCCTCATCTATCATTACCTCTGCTCCGCTATGTCTGATATGATGAAGTCTGAACCTTGAAGGCGTCCTGTGAGCCGCACAAGTAAGATCTTTAGTCAATGAGCGAAGACTGAAGAGCTGGGGCAGAGAATGTCCTCCTTATATACAAGTCCAGAGGACGCATGAGTAAGCGAAGAAAAGAGAGCATGTGATCTACAGTACGCTAAGTAAGACGATGGTGTGAGGATGGTGTAAGTATCGCACCATAGTCTAGAGAAATCCAGACAAGTCCGGAACAGTGTAGAACGCACTACAAAGATGTCCGGATGCTAAAGTACAGGCGTATCGTAGAAATGTCTGTAGAACTGCCATATCGAGTATAGAAGAAGGAATGTCCATGCGGTGCTACACCGCCACCATGCGGCACTCTGCCGCCCACGATGCGGTGTGTCACTGCCACAGTGCACATCCGGATCAGGTATGGCCAGTACACAAATCCGGAAGTTCAACACTCCCACTTGTTCAAGCTGTGGAGGACGCTAAACCAACTCCCTTCGTGAAGCGTTCCAATACGCTAAAGGGAACGTTCTTCGTCAGAGAATCAGCTAGTTGGTCTTTTGTGGGTATATAGAAAATCTCAACACTTCCGAGCTTGACTTGCTCGCGAATGAAGTGATACTGAGGTTCTATATGTTTTGTTCGACGATCGATAACCGGGTTAACTGCCAAGAAGATGGACCCTTGATTGTCCAAGCACATAGGCGTAGGACGAGTCACATTGTCTCCCAGTTCATCGCCGAAGGTACGAAGCCACATCAACTGACGACAAGTGTCTGAGGCAGCCTTATATTCCGCTTCAGTCGAGGAGAGCGAAATCGTCGGCTGACGCCTCGATGCACACGATATAGCACCACCTGCCATCAAGAAGATGAAGCCCATGGTTGAATGCCTGTCATCGCGGTCCTCAGCCCAGTCGGAGTCTGAATAAGATAACAGACCATCGTTCGAAGCACCGTTGTAGCGCAAGCGGTAATGCTTTGTCCCTTGTAAATAGCGTAGGACGTACTTTGCGTAGTGCCAGTGTATTTCCGACGGGTTGGCATTGTATTTGGACAGACGCGTGACGGCATAGTCAATGTCAGGACGCGTACCGAGAGTTGCGTAGAGAAGACTGCCGATCAAGCTCTGGTAGCGCTGACGAAAAGCATCGGAAGCGGGCTGCTCAGACGCTTCTAAGACAGCACCAGCAGGGAGAGGAGTGCGAGCCGGCTTGCAGTCAGCCATGTTGAAGCGTTCGAGGACGGACTGGATATATTCTTCCTGGTCTATGTCGATCGTTCGAGTCGTCCGATCGCGAGTAATGCGAAGACCAAGGAAGCGTTGGACTGCACCCAAGTCCGTCATTTTATACTGCTTCTTCAAGGCGTCTTTGATTTGTTTGATGTGTCGCCGGTTGTCGCCGAGTAGAAGTAGATCGTCGACATAAAGTACGACAATCGTAACGGAATCCCCCCCTTGTCGCCGATATACGTAGACTCCGGCATCAGAGTACGTCCGTTTAAATCCCAGGTCAAGGAGAGACTTATGAATCTTCGCGTTCCATTGACACGACGCCTGCTTCAGGCCATAGATAGCCTTGCGAAGAAGACAGACGTAGTCTTCCTTACCAGGTACAACCCATCCCTCCGGTTGTTCCATGTAAATTTCCTCCTCTAAGTCACCATTCAGGAACGCAGTTTTGACGTCCATGGACTGTATGTCCCAGTCCTCAAGCGCAGCGTGCACGAGAAGGTAGCGAATAGACTCAAAACGCGCCACAGGTGAGAAGGTTTCATGGTAATCCTGCCCCCAGACTTGGGTAAATCCCTTGGCCACAAGCCTAGCCTTGGACCGTCCGTCGTGTTTTTTGTCGTACACCCAACGATTAGCGACGACATGACGGTCTTTCGGTCTAGGTACGAGGATCCAAGTCTTGTTCTCCATCAGCGAATCATATTCCGCTTTTTCCGCTGCATGCCATTTCGCTGCGTCTGGAGACTTCATGGCTTCCCAGTGGGATTCAGGTAAGCCCGTCTTATATTGCAAAGCAGCGAGGAACGAAAGAATGGCTTCAGCTTGCTGACCTCCGTTCAACTCATTTTGCGCATCAACCTGTGCAGGAGGTTCATCACCGTAAATGTTGTCTTCACGGTAACGAGCAGGGCGAGGTACGTTCTCCCTACGAGGTCGACCACGAGCTATGCTAGGACCTCCCACTGGCTCATGACGGTTACGCCAATGGGGAGGTCGAGGTGGAGGGACTGCAGGATGAGGCGGCAATCCCTGAGGAGGTTCAGCTTCAGCAAGCGGTTATGGAGGAACAGGAGGCGGAGAAGGAGGTTGATCCTCTTGCTTGTCGGCAGGCAGAGGATCAGGAACAGGAATGGGTAGGTGATCATCCAACTCAGAATTCGAGACTTCGTCGGATTGATCACTGTACACAGGGAACGGACTGTCGTCAGGGGTAATACGACGTTCGCCGGGTAGAGAACGTGCAGGGAAAGACTCTTCGTCAAATATCACATCACGGGATATGACGATAGAGCGGGTGGCCGGGTTTCAGAATTTATACCCCTTAGTACCTGGCTCATACCCTACGAAGATCATCTCGACCACCTGCTTGTCGAGTTTCCCTTCGCGCTTCGCCTTGTGCACGTGAACAAAGGCTTTACAGCCAAAGACACGGAAGTAGGACACATCCGGTATGGTCCCATCCCATGCAGTAATAGGGCAACGCCATTTAAGACGTCGCATAGGCTGACAATTATAAATATGAACGGCTGTTTCAACGGCGAGTTGCCAGAAACTGTGGCTTAGTCCAGCGTGGTGTAGCATGGACATAGCCTTCTCGACGATAGTACGGTTCCAGCGTTCAGCATGTCCATTCTGTTGGGGCGAGTCTGGCGACGTTTTCTGATGTTCGATCCCGAAAGACTTAAGGTGCTCAGAGAACTCTGTCGAAAGGTATTCCCCCCCTCGGTGGGAGCGTACTCGCTTGATTTTCCTCCCAGTCTGCGTCTCAGCCCAAGCTTTAAAGCTATCAAAAGCTTTGAAAGCGTCAGACTTGCGCTTAAGGTAGTACGCGACGCCGAGACCTGAGAAGTCATCTATGAAGCTAGCGAAGTACAAATAACCGCTTCCGACTGAAGCAGTGCGCATAGGCCCATCCAAGTCGGTATGGATAAGCTCTAAGGGTTCAGACGCACGCTTTTCCGATGGAGGGAACGGAAGACGATGGGATTTGCCAAAGGCGCATCCTTCGCAGGGTTCAATGTCAGCGGGATCGACGCGATCAACACCCTTGACGTTAGAGGGAAGGTGGCGAAGTGCCTCCTTGCCTGCATGACCAAAACGACGGTGCCAGGTCTTAAAATTCGTCGTCAGGTGGATCGCTATGCCAGAGTGAATCTCTAGAACTAAGTCATAGAGATTACTAGACGGATTATAATGCCCCTCAAGGATCTTCTGACCCTTGATTTTAATCGTCGAGCCATGTTTGACAGCGCCCTCAGGCAGCTTGTCGAAAATGCTCATTTTATTGTCTCCTTGGACGAGGAAATAACCATGCCGCTCAATGGTTCCAGTGGAAAACAGTCGCGTAGATGCCTGAGGCACGTAGCAGACGTTTGGAAGATCAATAGACCACTGTACACCATCAAGGTTGACCTCAGCACTGACGGTACCTTCTCCGAGCCCTTGAACAGAACTGCCGGCTTCTGACGAAGCAGTCCTGAAAACGACGGGTGTATCATAGGGCTTATAGTCGGAAAAGTCGTCCAAATCAAAGGTAATGTGCTGAGATGCACCCGAGTCCATCAGCCAATGAGTTCGTCGCACACCAACGGCAGCAGCCGTATCATAGAAGGAAGCGTGCAGGTTAGTCGACGATTCTACAAGTACATTGGCAGCGGGCTCAAAAACGTTTGCATGGTTAACCATAACGTCCTTTCCTTTCCCTTTGTCCTTGTCCTTTCTCTTCTCCTTTCCCTTGCCCTTGAAGTCCCGCTTAGGGCGCAACTCTGGGTGCTTCTTGTAGCAGGTAGACTCGTGATGCGTCTCACCACCACAGAAGCTGCAGGGACCCGAGAGTTTGGGCTTGGTCTTGGAGATCCGGGAAACAGACTGACCGTTTCTGCGCATAGACTCTTCAGCCAGAGCCTTCGACTGAATTAAGTCGACGGTTAGCCTTTCAAGTTCAGTTGTGGCCATGAGCGCGGAAATCATAGAGCGGTAAGATTCCGGGATCTTGGAGAGGAGAATGAGGGCCTGAATAGTCTCAGAGAGCGTGATGCCGTTGGTAGAGATTTCCCGTAGGCGAGTGATGACACGGCTCATCTGATCCTGGAGAGAACGCTGGTCGCTCATCCGGGTTTCGCTGATCAAGGACTCAAAGAGACCCCAGACATGTGCGCTGTTCGGCTTCCCAAATTTGGCCTTGAGAGCGTCCCACATCTCATAGGAGGTAAGGACAGCAGCCTGGGTAGTCGTAGTTCCATCGGCAGCGACAACAGTCCGAGTTTCCAAGAGGTAGTGGAACGTAGGCGAGGTTCGCATATACATCAAACCACACGCCTGAGCGTTGAGTTTGTCCCACTCTTTTTGGGAGTCTCCAGCGGTAGTAGGGCGAGTGATGGTTCCGGCGACGACGGTCCAGCAGTTCATGAACATAAGATAGCCCTTCATCTTGGCAGACCAGTCAGCGTACTGGTTCGCCGAGGACAGGATCGGGACAGAGTCCAACTTGACGTCTCCCATGGCGAGTAGATAAAATTGAGGAGAGTTGTCGAAGTCGTCAAAGAAGTCTAGGGAGAAGGGAGCAGGAGACGGCGGCTCAAAGTGGTGAAGAGCCTCTGAAGACGGTGCGGATACTTGCGAAGGATGAGGAGCAGCGGCCCACTCGTTGCTGAGTTCGCCGACTTGATCGTAACGATTGGGGCAGGGAAACTCGTCGCACTCCGCCCAGAGACCGTCAGGTCCGAGATGTCGGTCGCAACAATTGTCTACGTCGTATAAATGAGGAAGGCCGGTGCAATCGAAGGGTTCAGAGTCTGAGGATGAGTCAAGAGCAGCGTCGACTTCTCCTTCGGAATCTGGAGCAAGTGATTCCGCGGTAGTGGGCTCCAAAACGGTTCAGAAAAATGCGATGATTGAAGAGAGGTTGTGCACCAGGAAAACGCGAGAGAATGAACACCTGTTCAGGTGAACCAGAGATCCAGGCAGCCGGGTAACCCGAAAATCTGGGTAGAAGTCGCCAACTGTGCCCAAGAAACACTATCCTACTAAAAGACTATAGTAAGGAGGGTCCACACGGTTGTCCTCCGGTCCTAAGGTCTTAAGGACCCCGGTTACAAGGACTGGCAGTCGCAAGTACGAGGCCTGGTCCAGGGATACTTGAAAGCCCCCTACAAAGGGCTGAGTACCTACAACTACAGTAAGAGCGCTCAGGGCTGCGTCACGAGCGCAGAAACGTCCCCCTGGCAGCAGTGTCGGCGGGCACAGTCAAGAGAAAGGGAATAGGAAGGTGGGAGGTGCACAAACCGGGAGAGAGGTCGACCAAAAGAGAGAGGGCGCGCGCAATCGAGTCGACTTGTAGTAGCAACTAGCTAGAGCGCAGGGCTCATAACCTGATGAAGTCTGAACCTTGAAGGCGTCCTGTGAGCCGCACAAGTAGGATCTTCAGTCAATGAGCGAAGACTATATTGCATATGTAAGTACCTGTGAGCCGCACAAGTAGGACTACAAGTACTTGGTAAGTAATCTGCATAAGTACGCATAGAAGTCATAGTACTTACTCTTCAGTCAATGAGCGAAGACTGAAGAGCTGGGGCAGAGAATGTCCTCCTTAATACAAGTCTAGAGGACGCATGAGTAAGCAAAGAAAGAAGAGCATGTGATTCTACAGTACACTGAGTAAGACGATGGTGCGAGGATGGTGTAAGTATCGCACCATAGTCTAGAGAAATCCAGACAAGTCCGGAACAGCGTAGAATGCACTACAAAGATGTCCGAATGCTAAAGTACAGGCGTATCGTAGAAATGTCTGTAGAACTGCCATATCAAGTATAGAAGAAGGAACATCCATGCGGTGCTACACCGCCACCATGCGGCGCTCTGCCGCCCACGATGCAGTGCGTCACCGCCACAGTGCACATCCGGATCAGGTATGGCCAGTACACAAATCCGGAAGTTCAACACCAGGGCCCACCCGCGCTCCTCCGCATCCCGCACCACCGGGGTGACAAGCTGGAGCTTGTCCCCCAGCACCCCCATGGCCTGAGTGATGGCATCTAGCCGCCGCTCATGTCGGGCCATGGTGGCCCGGAGTTGTTGCACCTCCATGAGGAGGCGCAACAGGAGGCCGTCCGAAGACAGCCCCCTCTCCGGGTTGGTGGCCCAAGGACCACCTCCGATGTCCGAACTCCGGACACCGAATCCCGACGCGACCAGAGCTGGTTGCTCTGGCGCCCTTCCCTTCCCCTTCGCCCCCACGGCCTTCTTTGGCAGCGAGGGCGGCGCGGGGGTCTCCTCCGCCTCCGGCTCCTCGTCGTCCGCGAAGCGGGGCGCGGTCTTCACCCGTTTGGCCTTCCGGTCGTGCCGGGCCTGGAGGGCCTCCAGCAAACCCTGCGCGCCCACGCAGGATTTCCGCTCCTGCTGGCAGGAGCGGCACGACGAGGTGCGTGTCCCCGCGTTGAACACGCAGGGGACACCCTGGGTCTTGCAGACCCAGCAGGGCTCACTGGAGAAAAACAAAGTGAGTTGACCCCGAACTCCAAACTCCGAACTCCGGGTCGCGCACTCACCTGGGGGTCACCTCGGACCCGCTCGCTACCCCTCCCTCCATCCACTTCCACTTCCTCCCAGCCAGCTCTCGCGCCGCTGGCTCCGCCTGCCCCCGTGCCTTCACCTCCCGCTGCGCACGCCCCTCCTTCTCATGCGTCGCAGCCTCTTCTGCCTCCCGACGCGCGCGCTCCTCCACCTCACACGCTGTGGCCTCCTCCGCCTCTCGCCGCGTGCGCTCCTCGGCCTCGCGCTGAGCCTTCCTCTCTCGCTTCGCCCGGAGTTGGGCCTCCAGCTCCGATGCGGTCGGGCTGGTCGTGCGGTCGTCGTTGCTGGCGGGCATGGTGGAGCGGGGCTGGGGGTGTGGTCGTAGTTGGAGTTTAAGAGATGAAATCCGACCCTGACGCGAACTGGAGCTTTTTAACTCCGACCTCCGATGGAATCACCGATCGGATCTAGAGGACCTCAAGGGTTTGGTCCTAAAAGGGGAGGCACTGTTACAGCCGTGTGTACAAATGCCATCTCCGAACCTACTCCGAACTCCGGTCCTCAAATCCATGCAACTCCAGCCATTGGACCTCGGCTCTTTGTCCCTTCCGACAGCACACCTTGTGCTTCCTCGGTCTTCCCTTGTTTCTGCCCCTCTCATTAGTTTCAGATATTCTTGTAGTGTTAGGTTTCACTTGGGGCTGACGGTACTTGTTAAGAGCCAGGCCGAAGGGCAGAGGGCTGGGGTAGGGCCGGAGTTCGGGTTCGGAGTTCGGACTTCGGGCCTGGGGCAGGGAGGACTTCGGCGAAGCTATTAGCAACGCCTCGAGCTACTCGCCTGGCGTCCTCTATTTGCAGGGTGGGGATCGCACAACCGGGTGACCGGAGTTCGGACTTCGGAGTTGACGGGGAACGAGTGTATTGGATCGGATAAGAGGAAGGGAGTGGTTACAGGGGGCTTGACGAGAGGGCTAACGAGATGGTAACGAGATAGTTAACGGGCTAGTAACGAGATATCCGAACTGAGGAATGCGGACATTCCAGGCGGGCTTAAATACTACAAGGGTATGAACGTAAAAAGGGCAGGGGTCCGGAGCTGATCGAACTCCGGACGGACATGAGGGAAGTCCGATATCCGGAGGTCGGAGTTCCGACAGCCCCGAGTGAGACCTAACGCTACAAGAATACCTGAAACTGGTGAGAGGGGCGGAAACAAGAAAAGACCGAAAGAGCATAAGGTGTGCTGTCGGGAGGAGTAAAGGGCCGAGGTCCATGGCCGGAGTTGCGCGGAGTTGAGGACCGGAGTTCGGAGTAGGCCCGGAGATGGCACTTGTACGCACGGTCGTAACAGTGCCTCCCCTTTTAGGACCGAACCCTTGAGGTCCTCTAGATCCAATCGGTGATTCCATCGGAGGTCGGAGTTAAAAACTCCAGCTGGTGTCAGGGTCGGACTTCACCTCTTGAACTCCAACCACCACCAACACCCCAGCACCTTCGGACATGCCCGCCAGCAACGACGACCGCGCGACCAGCCTGACCGAGTCGGAGCTGGAGGCCCAACTCCGGGCGAAGCGGGAGAAGAAGGCCCAGCGCGAGGCTGAGGAGCGCGCGCGGCGAGAGGCGGAGGAGGCCGCGGCGCGCGAGGCGGAGGAACGCGCGCGACAGGAGGAGGAGGCGCGGGGGCAGGCGGAGCCGGCGGCGCGCGAGTCGGCCGGAAGGAAGAGGAAGCGGACGGAGGGTGAGGTGGTGAGCGGGTCCGAGGTGACCCCCAGGTAAGTCCGGTCCGCGGAGGTCGGAGTTCGGAGTTGGGGCCCCACTGACTTGTTTTTCCCAGTGAGCCCTGCCGGGTCTGCAAGACCCGGGGGGTCCCCTGCGTGTTCAACGCGGGGGCGCGCACCTCGTCGTGCCGCTCCTGCCAGCAGGAGCGGAAGTCCTGCGTGGGCGCGCAGGGCTTGCCGGAGGCCCTCCAGGCCCGGCACGACCGGAAGACGAAGAGGGCGAAGACGGCGCCCCGCGTCGCGGATGACGAGGAACCGGAGGCGGAGGAGACCCCCGAACCGCGGTCTCTGCCGAAGAAGAAAACCGCGGGGGCGAAGGGGACGGGAAGGGCGCCGGAGCAACTAGCTCCGGTCGCGTCGGGGTCCAGTGTCCGGAGTTCGGACATCGGAGGTGGCCCTTGGGCCACCAACCCGGAGCGGGGGCTGTCTTCGGACGGCCTCCTGTTGCGCCTCCTCATGGAGGTGCAACAACTCCGGGCCACCATGGCCCGACATGAGCGGCGGCTAGATGCCATCACTCAGGCCATGGGGGTGCTGGGGGACAAGCTCCAGCTTGTCACCCCGGTGGTGCAGGATGCGGAGGAGCGTGGGCGGGCCCTGGAGGAGTACCTCCAGGGCGTGGGCGAAGAGGAGGACGGGGAGTACGAGGAGGGGTCCGAGGACGCGGAGGGTCGGAGGTGGGGAGTTCGGAGGGAGCGGAGGAAGAAGGGGCGGAGTTGTAGTCCGAAGTCCGATCCCGGACTTCGGAGTAGATAGTTGTAGATAATAATGAACTTTTTCTTGCCTTGCTGCGTGCTACAAATCTGAAGGCAGCGAATCCAGAGGTCCGGGCTTGTCCGGGTAACTCCGGTGGAAGTCCGAGACCAGCTCCTGCGCATGCCCGAGCTCCATAGCTAGTATCCAGGAGGTTTCTTCATCGGTACCTTCATAGCCAGCCCATCGGACTAGGTAGAGGAGTTTACAGGTGCACCGCCGCCGGTCTATCTTGGAGTCCAAAATCTCCGAGATTTCATACTCCGGTTCTCCATCCACTATGACCGGAGGTGGCGGAGGTTGCGTACGTCCGGGGATGGAGTTCGGAGTTGCGGGCTCCAGCTGGGAGACATGGAAGACCGGGTGGACCGCGCGCATGGAGTCCGGAAGTCGGAGGGTGAATGAGTGAGTTCCGACCTTAGCGATGATGGTGTATGGCCTGAGGTACTTTTCGGAAAGCTTCTTAGAGGGGCGCGTCGAGCGAATGTGCTCTGCGCGGACATAGACTTGATCACCGACCTTGAAGTCCGGAGCTGGCAGGCGGTGTTTGTCCGCTTGCTTCTGGTACCGGACCTGGGCTTCAGCGATAGTGGTGCGGAGTACTGCGTGGAGTTCATCAAGATCCACAGCATAATCTCGGGCGCGGGCGGAGGTGAGGTCCCGTTCCGGGTGTACGGAGATCGCGGGGTTGTAGCCCTTGTTGGCGAAGAAGGGCGAGACACCAGTGGTTGCGTTCGGGGCGTTGTTGTAAGCGAACTCCGCGAGGGGTAGGAGGCGGGACCAGTTGTCTTGCTGGTAGTTGCAGTATATCCGGAGGTACTGCTCCAGCGTTTGGTTGACTCGCTCGGTTTGACCGTCGCCTTCGGGGTGGTAACCGGAGGTGAAGTGAAGGCGCATATCCAGGGCCTTTCCGAGTGAGCGGAAGAAGTGCGAAACGAACTCCGAACCCCGGTCGGACGTGACGTGCGATGGAACTCCGTGCTTGGAGAAGACGTGCAGGACAAACAAGTCCGCAAGCTCTTGGGCGTTGAGCGTATCGTGCGTTGGGATAAAGATGGCTTGCTTGGTGAAGCGATCTACCACAACGAGAATTGCCGTGTAGCCTCCGGAGTTGGGGAGTTGCTCGATGAGGTCCATGGAGATGGAGTTCCAGGGGCATTCGGGGATCGGGAGTTGTTTCAGCGTGCCTTAGGGAAGGTGCCTGGGCACCTTGGCGCGGGCGCAGGCTGTGCAGGACTTGCAGTAGTCGCGGACTAGCAGATGAAGTCCAGGCCATGCATAGTCCCGAAGAATCAGGGCCTGAGTCTTGTTCTGGCCCCAGTGTCCTGCGGTCGGGTGGTCGTGACGGGATCGGAGTACGCGGAGTCGGAGGTCACCAACGTCCGGTACATAGATACGACCGTTGAGTCGGAGCCAGCCTTCTTCATCCTTGGACCACCGGGGGTTGCCTTCGGCTGCAAGTGCAAGGCCTTTGGCAAGCTCCGGAGTTGGGGACTCGGAGTTGAGGGCTGACCGGATGTCAGATCGGAGTTGTTCCTCATCCAGGAGGAACGAGGCTCGGAGTACCGGGCACCGTAAGACGGTCGCGCGAAGTGAGGAAGCCAGCTGTTCCTGCGTAAACACTGGCCAGAAGTTGTGTGGGTTGACTACAGCGTAGTCACCATCCCCCTCTTTTGGGTAAACATCCGGTCTGCGGGTTAGGGCGTCTGGCTTCGCGCCTAGCTTCCCTGGGCGGAAACGGATGACCAGGTTGAACTGCGAGAGGTACTCCGACCATCGGGCTTGGTGGCGGGTAAGGAGTTTGGTAGTGGAAAAGTACTCCAGGTTTTTGTGGTCCGTGACCACGTCGATCGGAGTTCCAGATCCTTCAAGGTAGTGTCGCCAAGTCTTAAACGCTTCAAAGATGGCTAGGAGTTCCTTGTCGTGCATGTCGTAGTTCAACTCCGCTCTGGACAAGGTGCGGGAGTAGAATGCGACCGGGTGGAGTTCACCGGAGTCGGACGTGATGGAGAGGATGCCGGCAATGGCGTAGTCCGACGCGTCAGTTTCAACCGTGATTTGGCGGTCAGGGACCCAGTGGTGGAGGACTGGCGCGGTCGTAAAAGCCTTCTTCAGGGTGTTGAACGAAGTCCGGCATTTCTCGTTGAAGTTCCAGGTAACTCCCTTGCGGGTCAAGCGGGTAAGCGGTAGGACGATCTCGGAGTAGTTATGGATGAATCTCCGGTAGAAGTTTGCAAATCCAAGGAAGGACTGGATGTCCCGGACCTTGCGGGGTTCAGGCCAGTCTAGGATAGCTTTCACCTTAGATTCTGCCATAGTGAGACCATCCGGGGATAGGATGTAACCGAGGTACTCCACGGAGTTGGTGTGGAATTCGCACTTGTCCGCACGGGCGTACAAGTGGTTCATCCGGAGTCGTCGGAGTACCTCCCGGACATGTTTCCGGTGTTCATCGGGGTTGTCGGAATACACCAGGATGTCGTCCAGGTAGACCACAACGCATACGTCTAGAAGGTCCGCAAAGATCTCATTGACGAAGCGCTGAAAGGCCGCAGGCGCGTTGGAAAGTCCGAAGGGCATAACGAGCCATTCAAACGAACTGTAGCGGGTACGGAAGGCTGTCTTCCACTCATCTCCGGGGGCTATTCGGACCAGGTTGTACGCGTGTCGGAGGTCAATCTTGGTGTAGATTCGGGCCTTCCAGGGCTCATCTAACAAGTCCGAAACGAGTGGGAGCGGATAGCGGTCTTTGCGCGTAATTTTGTTGAGTCCGCGATAGTCCACACACAGCCGTAGGGATCCGTCCTTCTTCTTTACGAAGAGGACCGGAGCTCCGCAAGGGGACTTTGAGGGCCGGATGAACCCCGAGCGGAGGTTCTCCTCTATGTACTCCCGGAGCGTCTCCAGCTCCAGTTTTGATAGGGAGTAAATCGGACCAAGCGGAGGGGTAGCACCGTCCTCGAGTTCAATCTTGAGGTCGTAAGGGCGGTGCTCCGGTAGGACGTCAGCCTTGGTCTTGCTGAAGACGTCTGCAAAGTCATGGTATTCCTCCGGAACTCCGGTGAGGTCCGGTGGGGACTCCGAGACGCTGGCAGCACGGCCTTGGAGGGACGTTGCAGACAGATTGAGCGTAAAGCTCTCGGAACCAGAAAGTTTGCAGGCGCGGACAAAGGCCGCAGCACTGACAAGGGATATCTGGGGGACGGACTTCGGGAGTTTGGAGTTCAGAGTAGTCAGGGTAGGCTCCAGAAGGGCCTCGGAGTTTCGCGGTACCGGGTCAGATACGGGACGAGTCGGGGGTGCGGTTCGGAATTGAATGCTGCGCTTCTTCCAGTTAATCAACGGATTGTAGTCGGAGAGCCAGCTGTATCCCAGAACGGCGGACACAGACTTGTCGAGCGGAGTGACATAAAAGTCAACAGAGATGACTTCTCCCGAAGGGAAATGTAACGGAAGGGTTGCCTTTTGCGTGATGGTGTGGTTAGACGAACCATCAAAGAGTTGCAGACGGAGGGGCGGAGTTCCGGAGGTCGGAACTCCGTGCTTGGAGACAAGTTCCGAGTCGAGGAAGCAGTGAGAGGAACCAGAATCAATCAGAGCGGGGATCAGAGTGGAGATAGAATCGGAGTACAAAGAAACTATGAGGGAAGATGGGTCGGAGAGAGCGGACGCGTTGAGTCTAAGGAATGGATCCGCGCGGGGAAATTCAACGCAGCTTTCTCCACGCGCGGGGTTTGGAGGGCTGCGGACTAGTTTTTTGGTTCCTCCGGAGCCTCAGGAGCTTTCGGAGGTCCCTTCGGAGTTGTCTCGGGGTTGGCCTGGGCAGCTCGGGCCTTGGCCGCGGACGAGGTTTTCTTGGGACAAGCTCCGACCATATGTCCGGGCTCACCGCAGAAGAGGCAGAGATTGTTTGCGAAGCGGCGCTGCCTTTCTTCTTGGGTTAGTTTGCCATCCTTGCCCAGCCTGTCGGAGTAGGGTTTGGAGGGTTTGGCTGACTTGGGTGGGCCACTGGGGGCCTGCCGGACTTGGCTGGAGTTGCCGCCGGGTTGGACATGGGGTTCTGGGGAGCCTTCTGAGAGGAGTAGGACCTTGTGTCGGGGTTCGAGGTCCTGTTGCCGGACTTGGTGGGGGCCGAGTGCTCGCGCAACTGTTCAGCCTTGCGCTCCCAGTAGCGGTGGTCCAGTGACTGTGCAAGGTTGCGCAGGCCTTCAAGGGTGTCGGGCTTACCGACCTCGGAGATGCGGTCCTTGAGGCGAGCCGGGAGCCCCTTGTAGAACTGGTATCGGAGGGCGGCGGTACCCCAGCGGACTTGGGTGGCCAGGCGGTTAAACTGAGTGATGTACCGCGTAATCCGCTGGTTGTCAGCCATGCGGAGATTCTCCAGGTCGTGCTCCGCAGTTCCGGTAGCGTCGTAAGGTCCGAAATTCACCCGGAGTTCGTCCTGGAAGGCCTCGTAGGAGTACAGGAAAAGCGGAGGCTCCTCGGAGTAACCTTCTAGGAGGTAAGGCTCAAACCACTGTAGCGCAGTGCCCTTGAGGTAGGACAGTGCGTAGGTGACCTTGCGCTCGTCGGAGTCGAAGGTCCGGGGCCGCGCCTTGAAGACCAGTTCCAGCTGAGCGAAGAAGGCCCTAAGTTTGCTAGGGTCCGAACCGTCAAAGGTGTCCGGATCTCGGACATTATCGCGCTCGCGAGGTCCTCCGGTCAGGGTTGGCACCTGAGCGGGCTGTTGGAGCGTCCGAGCAAGGAGTTCAATGGCTCCCGCGAGTTGCTGGGATGAATCCGGTGGGTGCGGAGTGTTGGGGGGCTGAGGAGGGGCCGCCTGAGGATTAACCGGAGGGTTGAGGAAGGGGTTGTTTGGGCTACTCCGCACGGACAGCGGAGGCGGGGAGCGGACTGTGGTTTCTCCGGGGAGGTCCTGTCCCAGTAGATGTGAAGGCACCGGGACTTGGACCCTCGTCGGAGTAGTCGGAGTACGGGGTGCGGCTGGGTACGATTGCCGAGGGACTCGTGAAGAGAACCCGCGGAAAGCTTGGTCGGGGTTGGACGGAGGTTGGCGATCCATGGCGAGTACTCGGAGTGAGTTCGGATATACTGTTAAGAGCCAGGCCGAAGGGCAGAGGGCCGGGGTAGGGCCGGAGTTCGGGTTCGGAGTTCGGACTTCGGGCCTGGGGCAGGGAGGACTTCGGCGAAGCTATTAGCAACGCCTCGAGCTACTCGCCTGGCGTCCTCTATTTGCAGGGTGGGGATCGCACAACCGGGTGACCGGAGTTCGGACTTCGGAGTTGACGGGGAACGAGTGTATTGGATCGGATAAGAGGAAGGGAGTGGTTACAGGGGGCTTGACGAGAGGGCTAACGAGATGGTAACGAGATAGTTAACGGGCTAGTAACGAGATATCCGAACTGAGGAATGCGGACATTCCAGGCGGGCTTAAATACTACAAGGGTATGAACGTAAAAGGGGCAGGGGTCCGGAGCTGATCGAACTCCGGACGGACATGAGGGAAGTCCGATATCCGGAGGTCGGAGTTCCGACAGCCCCGAGTGAGACCTAACGCTACAAGAATACCTGAAACTGGTGAGAGGGGCGGAAACAAGAAAAGACCGAAAGAGCATAAGGCGTGCTGTCGGGAGGAGTAAAGGGCCGAGGTCCATGGCCGGAGTTGCGCGGAGTTGAGGACCGGAGTTCGGAGTAGGCCCGGAGATGGCACTTGTACGCACGGTCGTAACAGTACTCCGACCTCCGGATATCAGACTTACTTCATGTCCGACTGGAGTTCGATCAGCTCCGGACTCCTGCCCCTTTTCCGTTCACACCCCCAGTATTTCAGTCCGCCTGGAATGTCCGCATTCCTCAGTTCGGATATCTCGTTAACCCTCTCGTTCAACCATCTCGTCTCCTGTCATCTACTCTCTACCTCGTACTCAGTCCAATACACTCGTTCCCCGACAACTCCAAAGTTCGAACTCCGGTCCCCTGGTTGCGCGATCCTCACCCATAAATAGAGGACACGAGGCGAGTAGCTCGAGGCGTTGCTAACAGCTTCGCCGAAGTCCTCCCTGCCCAGGGCCCGAAGTCCGAACTCCGAACCCGAACTCCGGCCCTACCCCGATCCCCTGCCTTCGGGCCTGGCTCCTAACACTACCCATTACTTTGGCAGATACAGGACAGGCTGAAAGTATACAAGTTCGGAGGAATGATGTACATTAATTTACAGAAGTGGACTCCTTATGTCTTGCTTGCTGAAAGAACAATGTAGACAGCTGGGCAGCTGAGTGGGATGGCATACCAGGGCTGGCAAGAATGATCACAATTGCCCCCTCATATGCTGGAATATGAGCCAAGCACAAGTGACCAAATTGCCGCAGGTACTGCTGCCCTGGTTGACAGTGTGAATGAAGACAGCTCTCACTGACAATGGGAAATAGTAGTCTTGTTACTTGTGGCTGTAGGCGAAATGGCTGTTGCCTCGAGCTCTTGTTACGCTCTGGCAATGGCAGAGTTGCCAAGCCAAGTGAGCCTTGAGGCAATAAATGTGACGGGTGTGTGACCGTTCGCGTCAGTCATCGCGAGACGCGACCTGTCACAATAGGATGTGTAGGTGGCCGCGGGCTGCAGCAGATCAGCTCGCAGGTCAGGAACGCTGACTCTCTCTTCTTGTACGCTTGTCTCTAGTCTCTGGCCTGACCTTCCCTCGCAATGGCTAGAGGCTCATCCAACTTCAAAAGGGGTGGACGAGGGTCTTCTCGCTTTGGCTACCGGGGGAACACATCCTTTCGCGGTGGGAGGGGTCGAGGACGCGGTCGCGGAGGTGCAACTAATGACGCGCCTCCACAACGCGATGAGGAAGGGAACCAACTCGCGGAGCGCTTTGAACAAGTGAAACTTAGCGACGAGGTGGATGAGAAGCTAGGCTTCGCTCGTATTCAAGAAGGCCCTGTACGGGAGGGATGGCTGATAAACATGCACCCGGTACGCAATGCGTTTTAAGCTGGTTAACAGCAGTGTCTGACTGAGTTCCAGACACTAATGAAAGACCCTGACTGGCCCGGAGGAAAGGCAGCAGTAGACTTCTACTTCATTCAGGATGACGGAGGCATGTTCAAATGCACGCTACAATACGAGCCATACTTCTACATCGCTTGTAAGGTGCGTCTCCGTCGACCGTCGACAACGCGGGCTCTCTCCGTAACAGTTTGGCTGGTGGAAGTTCACATTACTTCCTGGTCATGGTTATGGCATACGAATGCTCATTATTGACCGCAGACCGGGATGGAAACCGTTATCGAGGAATGGCTCTTGAAACGCTACGAGGGAATCATCTACCGTATAACGCGCGAAAGGAAGGAAGACCTTCAGATGCCAAATCACCTCATGGGTCACCGTCGGCTATTGCTACAGCTTCATTTCCGGAACGTGTCCGACCTTCTCACTGTTCGGAAGGATATCATGCCTCTCGCCTTAGCAAACAGCGCGAAAGTCGACGCCATAGACGCCTATGCGGAGGTGGTAACTGCAACCGCTGCTGCCGCCACAAATATCGAACTGGAAAGTGAGTGGGCCGCCGATGCTGATGGTGATGTTGGGTCCTCGCGACGTGCCGGCGGTCGAGACAGGGACCCTCGAGAGGGTATCATCGATATTCGCGAGTACGACGTCCCATACTACCTACGGGTCGCCATGGACAATGACATTCGTGTCGGTCTGTGGTATGCCATCTCGTTCACCGCTGGCCAACCCACATTCAAGCAGCTCACCGAGCGCGTGAAGCGTGCCGACCCAGTAGTGATGGCTTTCGATATCGAGACAACAAAGGCTCCCTTGAAGTTTCCTGACCAGACGATTGACCAAATCATGATGATCTCGTATATGGTCGATGGGCAGGGTTTCCTCATCACCAATCGGGACATCGTCAGCGAAGATATAGAGGACTTCGAGTATACCCCGAAGGAGGGCTACGAGGGCCCTTTCACTGTCTTTAATGAGCCAGATGAGGTACCTCCTTTCGTGACATGACACTTCTGTTACTGACCCAATCGATTCAGGCTGCCGTTATCCGTCGTTGGTTCTCTCACATACAGGACGTGAAGCCGACGGTCATGGCGACTTTCAACGGAGACTTCTTCGACTTCCCGTTCGTCTGCGCGCGCGCTAAGGTGCATGGCATCGACATGTTTCTGGAGTCGGGCTTTGCGAAGGACAATGAGGATGAGTTCAAGAGCAGGACATGCGTTCACATGGACTGCTTCCGTTGGGTCAAACGCGACTCGTACTTGCCGCAAGGTAGCCAGGGCCTGAAGGCAGTCACGACTGCGAAGCTGGGTTACGACCCGATTGAGCTCGATCCTGAGTTAATGACGCCGTGAGTACAGACGACTCAGCGTTGACAACATGGCTGATACAGATGTAGGTATGCTGTGGAACAACCACAAGTACTCGCTCAGTACTCCGTTTCAGACGCGGTTGCGACGTACTATCTCTACATGAAATACGTGCATCCCTTCATCTTCTCGCTGTGCAACATCATCCCGCTCAAGCCCGACGAGGTTCTACGTAAGGGTAGCGGTACTCTGTGCGAGACGCTGCTCATGGTACGTGCCCGTGCGTTTACAATGGATGTGGAGTTCATACGTTTGACACGCAGGTAGAAGCC
The DNA here is from genome assembly GCA_025528855.1 of Trametes punicea. Taxonomy (NCBI): domain Eukaryota; kingdom Fungi; phylum Basidiomycota; class Agaricomycetes; order Polyporales; family Polyporaceae; genus Trametes; species Trametes punicea. The sequence continues at coordinate 103,337 of VICQ01000037.1, read as the reverse complement.
TTCCGGGGAGAGATAATCATGCCGAATCGTCATGAGGAATCGCATGGCAACATGTACGAAGGGCATCTGATCGCTTCAGAGACATACGTCGGTGGCCACGTCGAGGCCCTCGAAGCTGGAGTGTTCCGTAGTGACATTCCTACGCACTTCAAAATTGAGCCCTCTGCTGTGCAGAAGGTAAGGGTAGTTATATATTGATTCAGGACTGTTCTCAATGGTCTTCTTAAAGCTCATCGACGAGCTCGACGCAGCGCTCACCTTCTGCATTGCGGAGGAATCGAAGTCTACGCTCGAAGCCGTAACGAACTATGACGAAGTCAAGGCGGAGATCCAGGCCAAGCTGGAGGAGATGCGGGACAACCCTCTACGGATAGACAAGCCCTTGATATACCACTTGGATGTCGCCGCTATGTACCCGAACATCATGTTGTCAAACCGCCTACAACCCGATTCCGTCGTCGATGAGGCGACGTGCGCAGTCTGCGACTTCAATCGCCCCGGCAAGACTTGCGACCGTCGAATGACATGGGCATGGCGTGGCGAGTTCTTCCCCGCTCGGCGTGACGAGTTCAACATGATCAAGCATACGCTCAATCAGGAGACCTTCCCTCCAAAGAAGCCGGGTGGTCCTCCACGGAAGTTCGTCGACCTCTCTGAGACGGAGCAGACTGCTCTCCTCCACAAACGGCTCGGTGACTACTCCCGACGGGTCTATAAGAAGATCAAGGATACCAAAATTGAGAATCGGGAGGCCATTATCTGCCAGCGCGAGAACCCATTCTATGTCGACACAGTGCGACGCTTCCGTGACCGTCGGTACGAGTACAAGGGTTTGCACAAGACGTGGAAGAAGAATCTGGACAATGTTCTCGCCGAGCACCGTTCGATTGCCGAGGTGGACGAGGCGAAGAAGATGATAGTTCTCTACGACTCGCTGCAGCTGGCCCACAAGTGCATCCTCAACTCGTTCTACGGATACGTCATGCGAAAGGGAGCTCGTTGGCACTCCATGGAGATGGCGGGGATCACCTGTCTGACGGGCGCAACGATCATCCAGATGGCCCGTCAACTCGTCGAGCAGATCGGCCGTCCGCTCGAGCTGGACACGGACGGGATCTGGTGCATGTTGCCCGGGATCTTCCCCGAAAACTTCAAGTTCAAGCTCACCAATGGGAAGGCAATCGCATTCTCTTACCCGTGCACTATGCTCAACCACCTCGTCCATGCCAAGTTCACCAATCATCAGTACCATGATCTGGACCCCGAGACCGGCGAATACGTCGTCCACAGCGAGAACTCTATTTTCTTCGAGCTCGATGGCCCGTACAAGGCGATGATCCTTCCTTCCTCGAAGGAGGAGGACAAGCTGCTAAAGAAGCGCTACGCTGTATTCAACGATGATGGCTCACTTGCCGAGCTTAAGGGCTTCGAGGTCAAGCGGCGTGGCGAGCTACAACTGATCAAGATCTTCCAGTCGCAGATCTTCGAGAAGTTCCTCCTCGGAACGACACTCGAGGAGTGCTACGCCGCCGTCGCTCGGGTCGCGGACCACTGGCTAGATGTTCTCTTCAGTCGAGCACAGGACCTCGCTGATGAAGAGCTCGTCGAGCTCATCGCAGAAAACCGTAGCATGTCGAAGACGCTCGCCGAGTACGCTGGACAGAAGTCGACCTCTATCAGTACTGCGCGTCGTCTTGCTGAATTCCTTGGCGACCAGATGGTGAAGGACAAGGGTCTGGCCTGCAAATTCATCATCTCTGCCAAACCCATGGGTGCACCTGTCACGGATCGCGCCGTCCCTGTTGCGATATTCTCGGCCGAGGAGAGCGTGAAACGCACATACTTGCGGAAGTGGCTAAAGGACAACAGTCTCACGGACTTCGATTTGCGCTCGATCCTCGATTGGGATTACTATGTCGAGCGTCTTGGCTCCGTCATCCAGAAGCTCATCACGATTCCCGCGGCTATGCAGAAGGTTGCCAACCCCGTCCCTCGCATCCGTCATCCAGACTGGCTCCATCGCCGAGTCGCGGCACTAGAGGACAAGATCCATCAGCAGAAAGTGACAGACTTCTTCAAACGCGCTCCTGTGGACGGACGGTCTTCACAGACGAATGGCATGGATATTGAGGATGCGGCCTCCCAGGGAGGGGCACAGCGTCTTCGCATCGCGGTCGTCACACGTAAGGTGACGCGGAGGGAGCAAACCCCAGAAGAGGCCACGGAACACGCTAACCTCGCTGAGCCCTTGCCGGACGTGCACAAGAACTACCCGGTATGGTTGAAGGCCATGAAGCGACGCTGGAAGCATCGACGGGGAGATACCTCCGGTAGCGTTACTATGCCGGCAATGTTTCGTGGTGTGCGGACGAAGCAGAGCACGCACTGGGATATTGTTCAGATCCGGCCCAACAAGATTCCGGGACGTTTCACCCTGTGGCTGTCGGTAGACGGGACCCTCTCCGCTATACCCTTCAGGATCCCTCGCGAGTTCTACATCCACCTTCGGACTCCGCCTAAGCAGGATCAGTTCAACCACGAGCTGTATCAGTGCGAAAAGGTTGTTCGGAACCTGCCGCGCGACAGGCCCTGTGTCAACCTGTACAAGATTGTCGTCCGGGAAGACCTCTACGTTGAGGGTCGTGAACACTTCATCGATATCACGAATGACCCTAATGTTGACGGTGTCTACGAGCTACAAGTAAGTGATAAGTGCTACAGGCGTAAAATGAACTAAGCTCATGGATGCCACAGCTACCACTCGTGATGCGCTCTATTCTGAGACTTGGCAAGACGTGCTTCAACGAGGATAGAACTCTCACTCTCAACCGCGCGGAGACTATCGGATTCGACCTTCACCAGTTAAGCCGCGCTGGAGCTTCACTGACCAAACGGAAGTACCTTGATCAAGGTCGCAATGGGAAGTATATCTTCCTCTATCACGCCTGTGCCAACAACGCGCCCGTGCACGTCTTCGCTCTCTTTGTCCCTGGTGAAGTGGTCAAGCTACATATCGTGGATCCTGCTACTCGCCGCCAGCCGATACCACGCCTCAGTGAGCTCTATGCCGACCTACTTAGCAAGGAGGAGGAGCGGGTCGGGACCAGCATATCCTACAGTTACCCGGAACATCTCGACTTCAACTCTGCCTACCATGGCAACGACGCATCCGCACTGAAGGCAATCTCGCGCGAGCTCGGTCTCTTCGAGAACCGGTCATTCATTGTCGTGATATCCTCCAGCAAGGAGCAGAGCTATTTCGACATGCATACGCCGAAACTGTCGAAGTTCCCGATACTGTCAATGTCAAAGGCTAAGTCGCCTCACTCGCTGGATGTCTTCCCGTGGCAGACGAGTGTTGCGCACAAGCTCCTCAGTCGCTATCTATCTCTCGGTTCTTGGCTGGACAGGACAGTCGCTATGGCGGACTATTACGACGTTCCGGTAGGACACATCGAAGGCGACCAGCCATTGCTCCTTGCGGATATCGAGTTCGCCCGCAGACTGACAAGTCAGGATTTCGTCCTCTGGTGGTCCCCAGGCGATCGACCCGACCTCGGCGGCATCGAAGAGGATAACCGTCCGCAAGAAGAGTTGGCCAAAACCGAGTTCACATCACCTGGATGCTATTCTAACGTATGCCTCGAGATCACGGTGCGCAACCTCGCAGTCGATGCTGTCCTACATTCAGTCATCGTAAATGAGCTCGAGGGAAGCGGCGGTGCGACTGCCTTTGACGCGTCACGTACGCTGGACGAGTATTCGAAGGGCGATACTATGCAGGATCTCACGCTTGGCGAATCCAATGTCTCACCACAGGCTTTCAGCATCCTCAAGTCGTTAGTGAAGACGTGGATGGTCGACAAGATCCAGGGCAACTTCGAGAGCCCAGCGACCATCGCGGTCGACCACTTCTGGCGATGGATAAGCTCGACCGCCTCCCATATGTATGACACCAGCATACATCGTTTCGTGCACGGCCTTATGCGCAAGACATTCGTTCAAATGCTCGCGGAGTTCAAGCGACTGGGATCTCACGTCGTGTACGCCGATCTCAGTCGCATTCTACTCGTTACATCCAAGCCACCCGGGACCGCTCACGCCTACGCCACGTACATCAACACCGCGGTCACCTCTCATGAGCTATTCCAGCACGTCTACTTGCATACTGAGCGCTTTTATGACTTCTTGGTCTTCATGGACGAGGCCAACTACGGTGCAGTCGTTTGCGAGGATCCACTTGCTATTGAGCCTCCGGAAGAGCTCGCCATCGAGATGCGCTGGAACATCCAGTCCTTCTTGCCTCCTGCGATACAATCCGACTTCCGCACTGTCGTGCGCTACTTCCTGGTCGAGTTCTTCCGCACGGCGCAGAAGTACAAGGGAGCACTCCGTGTTCCGCTACGTCCGCTACAGAATGGCGGCGCCCTCGACGCAACGCAGCGTGATGCTACCAAGGCCGACGAGATATCGGCATGCCGAGAATTCATCTCGCGCAAGCTGACGCGACGCATGTTGCGCATCCTAGGGGCCATCCAGGACCGCTACCGCGACGCCCTCACGAGTGAAGACCCCAGTGCCCTTGCCCAGTGGGACTTCCCTCTCCTGCCTGGGTCTCATCTCCACCTCATCAACCCCGCACTCGAGTTTGTCAAGTTCTCCTGTGCCGTGTTCGCGCTCGCGAAGGAAAACACGCTCGAAGTTGGACTCCTCAAGCGTAACCTGCTGGAACTCGTCGGCGTGCGGGAGTTCGCCTCGGAGGCGGTGTTCCAAAACCCGTGCGAGCCGCTGAAGCTTTCTGGCGTGCCGTGCCGGCACTGCGATGGGATGAAGGACTTCGACTTCTGCCGGGACCCCGCGCTGCTGCCTTCTCCCCGTGACCCCGCTGCGGGTGCGCGTTGGGTGTGTGCGCGGTGTGGAGGGGAGTATGACCGTGCCGGAATCGAGTTCGCTCTGATCGGCATCGTGGGCGAATACGAGCGGCGATTCGCGCAGCAGGATCTGCGGTGCTCCCGGTGCGGGCAGGTGCGATCGGACAACGTATCCAAGCATTGCACGTGCTCGGGCAATTACCAGCTGACCATGAACAAGGCGGAAGTGAGGAGGAAGTTGAGGACAATCGTGAACGTGGCACTAGCGCACAACATGAGCAGATTGAAGGTGCGTCGTTCTGCTGGCCTGGCCCGTCGTGCGATGCAGGACTGACTTGATCGCCCCTGAAGGAGGTTGCTCAAACCCTGCTCAACAACTGGTGATTTTGTCGAATACCCGCCGACCGTGACTCTCGCAGTGCTACCCGCTTTCGCAGCATTTCATCCAGATCTCTCATTGTTCTCACTGCATGTTGTATCTTGTACATCCATATGGACCCGCACTGTTTACTAGACACCAATCAATACCTTGATGCATATATCCCTGCAAACCGTGGTGAGCAGCGTACAAGTCACTTTCAACCGTTGACAATGTCCTATCAGCGCCCCATACAAAGAGTTCTTCGGCTAGAAACACATTGAACGGTAACAGGTTTGCAGATAATCATGCGATTGTAATGAAGATGGAGAATGTCTTCATTGATACACACAAGGAAGCAAAACACTAGTAATTTAACAGCGCCATTACATGTAGACAGGCCGAGCGATAGTACCTAAGACAGGCAACAGCATTCGACGACAGGACGACGCAGAGAAGAAACAGTGAATAGCCGAGACACAATCATACAAGACGCAGGAAGAGGTATGTACAAGTGACACGCGCACAGTGGCAGCACGACGGCGAGTGAAGTGTGCGCAAGACTCCAGAACAGGGGGATCGATGAGCGATCAAGGGCGATCCAGAGGGTAGCACGGGTCCAGCTGGAGAGTATGTCTTAAATAGAAGAGATAAAAAGCGAGGCGACGACAGCAGGAGATGAGACGCGTAGGAGTGCATAATTGCCCGCCGGGCATTGTTCCAACTCTGGGTATCCGGGCCACGTCATTGACTGAACGCCCGGACAGTGGAGGCATCGCACACGACTAACCAGTGGTATCACGCCTATGCAGTCTACCCTTGGGCAGATTGTTCCTTAGAGGCGGCCTCAGCGGCAGCCTCGGCCTCCGGCTCTTCAGCGATCGTCTCTGGTGCAGGAGCTGCATCGTTCTCCTTTTCGGCGGCGCCGACCTGCAAGAAGCGATGAGCACCCAGTGCTCGAAGTATGCAAGCCGAGATACCTTGGACGCGGGTTTCTTCGATCCGGCGCGAGAGGCAGGCTTCTTGCCCGCCGCCGACGGTGGCTTAGCAGATGCGCGGGACGCGGGCTTCGCGCTAGCCGCACGCGACGGCGGCTTTGAACCCGCACGCGATGCCTTCGAAGCCGGCTTAGATCTTGTACCAGCAGCCTTGCTCGCAGGCTTGCTACCAGCCTTAGAGGCGGGCTTAGCCTGCGGGAATCGGAATCAGTGTCGGTATAGGAGACGATGGGAGGACGATTACCTTCTTCGCGGGGGGCTCCTCGCCGTTCGCGGTGGGCGCGCCATCCTCTGCGTCTTTTTCAGCGGCGGTACGTTTGCGGCCTTTGGCCGACTTGGGTTTCTCTTCGCCCTCGGCAGTGGCTTCGTTGGCTTTCTTGGCCCGTGGCTTTGCGGGGGCCTTTTTAGGCGCAGGCTCTGGCTTCGGCTGATCCTTGATACGGGCAGAGCGGCGGGGCTCTGTCGGCTCAGCAGGTTGGGCAGCCTTTCGGGGCATTTCGGGCTACGAGCGGGCAGAAGGGACGGAAAGAGAGGCGATGGTAGCAGTCGGGGGACAAGATGCGACCGGCCGTGGCTGCAACTGAACCCTGCTCACCTATACACGATCAACAACTCCAGTCACGTGCAGGCTGCGGTCCCGTGACGCTCGCGCGTGTGGCCACATTCGCGCGCTCGGGCCTCCTTTGTGTCGCAATTGTATGTCCTCCCAGGGCGCGCAACCGCGGGGCCTAGGCCGTTCACGACGGCATCACCACTGATATTCAGCTGCACGCGCGCGCAAAGGGCGAAGTGTACGAAATCCGCAAGGGCACGTCGTTCAAGGGCTGGCTCGGCGTACCCTCCGTTCCGAGACTGTTCGCAAATAGATCGCACCGGGAGTCCACGATAAGAGTAGGACTTGCTGTTACGCCACGGCCCCCGATTCGGCAGGTCTGATGAGTTGATGAGAACACCATTGCAACAAGAGCCTAGAGTACAGGAGCGCAAGGCTAGTACATGAGCGAACGCGATTCGTCGAACCGTCTACCGGCGCTTATAACGAAGCTCTTGAATGCGAGCGTCGAAGAAGGCCCTGATGTCCGCTTCCGTGACCTCCTGCCCTCGCTCTGCAAACGGACGCAAGTGCTTCATGAGATCGTCCCTTTGACCCGTGAAAGAGACATGAGACAGATGACCTGGACGTGGCGGATAGATGGCTCACCTCATGGCATTGAATGCCATTATGCCGTCTATCGCTTTCTCGCGGGGGAGGCGCTGCAATGCGCGCATTCCCAGTTCCTCGAGGGACAGACCTAGCAAACAAAACTGAGCAATCGAATGCCATGCACGCCACACGCGACGCACCAGAGTCTGGGTCCTCAGGCGGCTCATATGTCTGCTCTTCCTCTAGGAGGAACGGATGCGCCTGCAATGAAGGAAGGCACTGATGCGATGGCCATTAGTATCGTTTGGTATACTGATAGTAACAACAAGTCATAGAGCTTACATTTCTGCAACGACACCATCGATCTCGAAACCCCTCCGTGAGGAAAACATCCCCAGCTCCAAGGTAACCGTCAGCTCTGGTAAAATCAGTTCCGCTATTTCCGTTGGTCTTGGAGTCACTGTGAAGCTCAGCAGAGATTAACTTTGTGACTCGAGGGTCCTGCGGAGGTGCCGAACAGGGCGATGAAGGATTCGCTCCGGGGGAGATCCGTGCCTTCTTTGACCGAGGCTCTTCTCCCTCCGACGGAGGATGTTCCCGCTTCCCTCCTGCAATAGGAGCTTCCGAGGTACTCTCGGCACGTTCTTCGCCTTTTGTCTCGATGTCCACTGCAGCCGTGTCTTTGGGCTCCTCCTTGCCGATGATGCGCCACGGTTGGCCCTCATGGTCGCGAACGACCATGAGTACGCCAGGAGTACCAGCGACTCGTCGAACGGCGTATATTTCACGCACACACCCGCTACAGATTAGGGCGTCATAATCATCGGCACTTATGAGGGGAGGCGGGAGACCAGATGAGGACGCGTCAGACGCGCCATCATCCCCAGGGGCTTCTGCAGCAGGCGTAGGTTCACGCGAAGGCGGGCGCTCGCGGAGGTTCAGACACGACTCGTGGAACCAGTCCTGTATGGCACGCCGGGCAAAGGTGAGCACAGATATCGCAACAGACGGACAGGCGCACCTCACAGGCGAGGCATTGGATCATTGTTTCTCGCTCCTTCTCCGCGTCGTACGGCCTGCCACACCGACAGAAGACGCCCTCAAAGTTCCTGCCATAAGAATTATGCTCATTTGGCTCTTCGAGTGTCGTATGCAAGGTGCAGGGATGCGCGAGTGCACGCGTTGGGCAGTCGCAACGAAAGTGGCGCTTCGGGAATAGTTCAAGCTGCTCATGGTCCGTGTGACAGGCTACGGAGCACGCAGAGCAGATTCCTCGGGGCGGAGAAGAGGGAGAGGCGCGAGAGCAGGTGAGACAAAGGTAGACGGCTTGGCGAATGTGCCCGAGCGAGTAGGTGCATTGAGAGAATTGGTGAGGAAGGGCAAGGGCAGCTTCTCGCACAAGCGAAGCTTGAGATTCGAGCACAGATGTAAGTGTCGCCGATTCGCTCATCGTTGTCGTCCAGGACGGTAGTTTCTAGAGGAGATGTGATGGAAGAGGGGGACGAGGACACGGTTGCAGCTCGACGCGCGACGCGTCTGAGTCGCCTTCTTCATGTGACTTGCATCATCGTCGTGCTCCTCTCTCGCACCGTTCTCGATGAGCTCGCCGTTGCTCAACCTCACCCCTTGAAGCTGCTGTTCGCAGCATCACGAAGCGTGCGCGTGCCAGCTTCAGTGCGCAGAGCTCCGATCAGAGGGGCCGGAGTACAAGTGCTAGCGGACTCTCCACTCGGGATTACGTCCCGATCGTCCGCCGGAAGCAGCAAGTACTTATCGCCAGAGTCACGACTCCGGCGACTCTTGCTCGCGGTCGTCTTTTATCTTACACCACACGGCCGTCCAGGCCCATTCTTCCTGTACCGCTTGCCCAACATATCAACGCCGCCTGGATAACTTCCAGACACCATGGCGGAGCAGCCAAAGTACAATCCGCCGGACCCCATCCTCCTGACGCTCTTCGCGAACCGCTTCATGAGCGTCGCAGAGGCCATGGGTCGGTCTCTCCAGCAGACGGCGATCAGCACAAATATCAAAGAGCGGCTCGATTTCTCGTGTGCGCTCTTTGCGCCCGATGGCGACCTTGTCGCGAATGCGCCATTCATTCCGATCCACTTAGGGTCGATGAGTTTGTGAGTTTCTGGGATGGCTACGCTAGCTGTGCCTCTCTGAAGTCTATCCCGTCCCGGGCAGTGCGGTCAAGTATCAGATGCAGTTGCATGCAAAGACGTTGAAGCCGGGAGACGTTTTCATGACAAATTCCCCACATGCGGGCGGCTCGTGCGTTTCATAGACTCACCTTTTGCATGCCATGTCTCCTCAGCCTGCTTTTTGTTCAGACACTTACCCGACATCACTATCATCTCGCCGGTCTTCGACGCGAAGGCAGAGAAGGTCATCTTCTTCACGGCATCGCGTGGGCACCATGCCGATATTGGCGGGATTCTTCCTGGCTCAATGCCTCCCACTTCTACGACGATCTTTGAGGAGGGGGCGAACATCCTCAGTTTCAAGATCGTCAGCGAGGGAATATTCGACCATGACGGTCTGGTGGACTACATGATCACGAAGCCGGCGCAGTATCCCGGAAGCTCCGGTTGCAGGAACCTTCGGGATGTAGAGAGTGATCTCAAGGCTGTAGGCCTTCTCATATCCTCCAGCACGAGACAACGTTGTCTGACGTTCCCTCCAGCAAATCGCTGCGAACTACAAGGGTATTCAACTCATTCAGCAAAGTGAGTCTGGTCTGCCGACTGGCTCGGAGTATGCTAAGATACCCATGCCACGAAGTCGTTGATGACTATGGGCTGGAGACTGTGCAAGAGTACATGTACCACATCCGTGCGAATGCGGAATCCTCCGTCCGCAACCTGCTCCGCGACGTTGCTAAGCGAGCTGCCACCAACGTCCTAGAGGCAATCGACTATCTCGACGATGGATCCCCCGTAAGTCCCCTCTAGACGTTCACGCATGCTTGGTTGACAATCATACGGCTTTGCAGATTCAGCTCAGGGTAGAGATCAACGAGGAGGACGGATCTGCTGTACTCGACTTTGAGGGCACCGGCTGCGAGATCCGAGGCAATCTGAACTCGCCGATCTCAGTCGTCCACTCAGCGGTCATATACTGTATGCGGGCGATGCTTGATATGGACATCCCACTGAACGCAGGGTGCCTTGTACCTATCACCGGTTCGACATCATCGTTGTGTCTTGCTGTGAGGCACGCGCTGACTTGTTGATTAAGTGAAGATCCCGGAGGGTTCCTTACTTTCGCCGTCAAGTACTGCGGCTGTATGTGGTGGAAACGTTCTCACCTCTCAGCGCATCGTGGACGTCGTGTTGAAAGCGTTCCACGCATGCGCGGCTAGTCAAGGCTGCACGAAGTCAGTACCTTCCGTTTCACTCTCCATCCCCATTGCCCAATGCTAATGCTTCTCTCAGTAATTTGACGTTTGGCGCAGGAGGGAAAGATAAGGATGGCCATAATGTCACCGGCTGGGGCTACTACGAGGCGTGTATCCATGTTCTCTGCCACATCTATGCACGCTCACACCGTCTCTCACAGACCATCGCCGGCGGTTCCGGCGCGGGTCCGGGCTGGCATGGTACGTCAGGCGTGCACACCCATATCACGAACACGCGCATTGGGGATGTCGAGATTCTTGAACGCCGCTACCCCGTCATCGTCCACCAATTCGGAATCCGCGAAGGCTCTGGGGGAAAGGGCAAGTGGCGTGGAGGAGACGGTGTCGTGCGTGAGCTCGAGTTCCTCGAACCGCTTCAGGTCTCGATCCTGTCCGAGGTAACGTACCACCTCACCCGCTGTCTCCTAGATCGACACCTCATATGTGCTGTAGCGGCGCACGAGGCAGCCGTACGGCATGGAGGGCGGCGAGCCGGGTGCGTTCGGACGGAACACTTGGATCAAGCAACCGCGCGAATCAGACGGAGACCTCCCGGAGGACCCCCGCGCGCCCCTCAAGCCGCGCAAGATCAACATTGGCGGCAAGGCGACCGTGTTCATGGGCAAGGGTGACCGACTCCTCATTGAGACGCCTGGCGCAGGCGCGTGGGGTGTCCCGGACGACGAGGATGATAACGCGCATGGACACGGGCATGAGCATGTACGCGCCTGGGCGCCGAGAGGCAGCCTGGCGGAGAGGGCTGCAGCGCAAGCAGCGTTTGGACCTTGAAGTGTTCAGAACATGACACAGTGCTCGGTAAGGCATGGCTGGAAGTTATGGAACTTTTGGAATAAGATGTACGCACTACGCTCGACACGACATGTACTGATATGTAGCTCTCAAATAGGCCTGGTCCAGGCTCACACCATATCGCCGCGCGAATGTCGGGCAATCTCCGTGTCAAGCAGAATGGCGACGCTTCGGGTCGTCGTCCGAACCGGAGACTTGCACCATCGACTATCGTCTCTTCACGCTCGGGATTGCGAGCCCATGCTTCACAGCTGAAACAAGTCAGCCGTTGGGCTCTCTGACAAAAGACTCAACTCCACATCGCCAGAAGTCCTACTGGCAGTTCAGCGAACGTGATGAGAAGACGGTGTTTCTCCATGAACTGCTCTCCATTCTGCACTACCAGACCCAAGCAATTCAAGTGGGTAGTCACGCTTGCCTGACACTTCGCTGGTCACTGTTGATTGCGGAATGCAGCCCGACCTTCTGACCAGCCGACTTGGTGCAGGTCGTATCCGTCCTACAACCCCGACCCTCCTATATTCATCCCGAGGCAGGGTGATGTATGGCAAGTTGGTGGGCCGCGGAGGGTACAATGTCAAGCCCTCGTTGTCTGTAAGTCGGTTGCATTGAATGCATTCGTCTTGAAGGAGGGTGGACAGCATCCCAACCACGTCTTAGTCGGCACAGCCCGTCCTCGTCCTGCCGATCCTGGCGTATTGGAGCGATTCGAGGCAACTGCGCTTCTGAGACGTAGGCGACCTTGGACATCTCCGGAACGTCCATGGTGCTCATGAGGCGGGATATTCAAGTGCAGACGCTCCGCTCACGGACTGGATCGTCATCACAGACAAGATTGTGAACGTCATCGCTCCCGTTGGGCCGACTAGGAGCGACTATGCGATCTTCCGTATGTGACTAGCCTCTCTTCACTATACTGACACCGAGCAAACCTTGACTTCGGACCTGTGGTGGTGACTACGCGTCACGACCTGAGCTGCAGCGGGACGATTACCATCTTCAATCCGGACGATCCTACTGGGACGCGAGCACCTCCTCGCACGCACCTTGTCACGAAGGCCCCGCCAATGTCGTAACCGTATCATTATAGCCTTCCGTCGTAATTGTCACCTCAGCAGTCTCTTCTATTGCACTGACATCAATTGCGTCGCCGACACCGCAGTTTACACTGTCACCGAGGTCGACTGGCTCCAATCAGGACCTAGGCCAACTCACCAAGAGCTGATAGGCCGGAATCCCCGAAAATGGGCCCGTAGGGCCCGAAAAGTTGCGTGCCATTCCCCGAAAATGGCCCTTCCGAAGGCCGAGGAGAGATCCCGAAAAGGCACCTTGCAGGCCGCCGTTGCATGCGGTTCATCCCCGAAAACCCGGGAGGCCGAGGCTGGTGGACCGCCCTGGGATGGCCAGAGCTGGACGGGAGTGAGCCGCCGCCCGGCTTTCCAAGTCGGCTGCCACCGGTTAACCGAATGTGTCTGCGAAACGCCTCCGATTGATGCACGATACTAGTCTGTGGCTACTTACTTCGGTAAGGTCTGCTTGGGCTGTGAAGCTCCCGTGTACTACACATTTAGAAGACATTGTGAATGTACTTATCATCATCCACATAGCCTCACTAGATTGGCGATTTCGCGGAGCTTACTTCCAAGCAGTTCCTCGACATAATACATCAGTTTATTTTAAACAGCTCACAGACATACAACTTTTTTCCGCCCTGAGCTTGACTGTCGCCCTCGCTCCGTCATGTCAGCCCTGTTGCTGCTTCGATGCTCTCCCCCCTGGCTGCACTCGCTGAGGCTTTTTGCCCGCCGCCCAGCGGCCGAGGACCTAGATGATGCCTACATAGCTTTACCTATACATACATATGATTGACTGTCACTTTGCGGGCCCTGTACGGTCGTCCACAATAGCCTGTAGCCAGCTGCAATCAAAACATCACTTATTGGCGAGAATTTGGCCACCCTAGCACGAGGTTACATCCCGCCCGACCCCGAATCCGGCGAAGCCGGCCGCAAGTTAGGTCCAAATCCCCGAATTTCCACCATTTTCAGACCCCCGAAAATGGCCAAGTTGGGGCCGCCACCGCCTATCAGCTCTTGGTGAGTTGGCCTAGGTCCTCTCCAATCTCTCTTCCAGTGCAGGTCATGCAGGCGGTGAAACTTGCTCAAGCATCGGTTCTTCCTTCGTTCTCTAGCCCTGCTACCCTTCTCATCCTAGGCCACGTCTCGCCTACAGCCCCTCAACTCCCTCAATATTGTAACAACCCCAGCTTGCCGCGTAATGTAGAGGATATCTGACCTCAGAGACCCGACTCTTCCATGCTGGATATCCTGTGCCACATATAGAACCAGCCGAGAGACTTCATGTACCTTGCTGAAGCAATCATTGTGATTTTGCGGGCTGACAGTGTCCGGCTGACTACAGCTCAGGAACCAGGGATCAAGGCCCTAATGTACATATCTTGATAGATACGTGAAGCTGACAAGAGGCGCGGCTGCGGTGATCTCATAAACAAGTAGCACTGCAGCTATGCAATTGTTGCCTCAGACGTGCCATGGCCAACAAGATGATGACTGACTGGAGGCAGTTTTCAATATTGACCAGCTGCAGACTTCGACCGGATGGTACACTAGACTATCGGCCCATTGCCGCCACTTCCTTAGCTGAACCGCGACCTCTCCCCTACATTGAGAGGATCGAAGCCGCATAGACAGTCACTTTCACGGCGAAAGTTGCGACTGACAAGACAAGTCACCATGAACACTCCAGACTGTATACAGTTTGCATTGCCTACATATCGTGGCGAGGTCGTAGCTATACTTCATCATACCACCCCCTCTAGCGCCTAATCAGCGCTGTGTCCATCGGTCCATCACCATTTACCGTGGGAACGCGCAAGTCCCTACATCGAGTTCAAGTATCGCGGCTTCTCTGCTGAGCGTAGCAAAGCAAAGGTTAGCCCTGCTGGGCGCCGCAGAGAGCCTTGGTGAAGGTTCATAGCCGCGAGTCTCGGTACCACCCTTTGACACCTAGGTAGGACGAAGCAGGACTTCGATGACGGGAACACGTCCGTCCAAATCTCTCTTTGTCCTCGGCCTATTCGCGCTCGTTCGCGCTCAGGTCTTGAATCTGCCGTCGACCATCGTCTCGCCAAAGAACGGAGACGTGTGGACGGTCGGCTCGACGCAAACGGTCGAATGGTAAGCGCGGATCATGCCATATTGCATGGAATCTTCCGCCTTACTGTATCCACAGGAGCACCCAAGGCGTTGCAATGTCCCAGCCTAATGGGGATACCACCTTGGGGACGCTGTGGTTGGGATATCTGACCACACGAACCAACGAGTCGAGCGCGTCTGATTTTACTTTCTGGAGTGAGTAGTGAGCCATGCCCTCGTAGGGACTTTATGCCTCCGTCCGGATGTGAAGTCTGACTCTATTGCAGGCAATCAACCGCTCTCGCAAGGCTTCTCTCTCGCAAAGAAGGAAGTCCAGGTGGTCGTGCCCAACGTTCCTACCCAAAGCACCTATGTGATCATCAGTCAGTGCACGACCGTAATTATGAGTGAGGTCGAGCATCGCTCATGCATCACCTTTCATGCAACGCAGTGGGCCCCAATTGGGACCTGAGCCAGAGCTTCACGATCGAGAACCCTGACGATCCAATGGGCACTGGCGTGTACCCGAGCTCGCTCTCAGTGACAACACCCTCTTCTTCAGGCGTGTCCTCTTTGACTGCCTCTCCATCTACAACGTCCGCTGGAAACGGCGTCGCCATAACGTCGCCGACTTCGCCCGCATCTACCAGTGGCGTGACCTCGTCGGCGACGAGCCAGAGTACAATCATGGCTTCCAATGGCTCAAACACAGGGTCGGCGTGGGCGGCCGGCATTGGATGGACCCTTGGCGGCAGTGCTTTGGTCGTGTCGTTGCTTTTTTAGTGCAGTTATCTGCGCTGTGTCTGTAACTTTGCAAGCTAATCAGAGCATGCCACTTTCAAAACTGCTCCGCATCTTCTCTCGCAAGTAAGAACCGCTCAAGGCTGAGCACACTAACAGTTCTTCGTAGGCAACGCGAGCTAGCTCTGCGCCTTACTGTACACAGTGACTCGCCGATAGATGTCAGAGTTGCCTCCTCCACCGTCGTTAGCGCTTAAATAGCCGGGCCGCCACTCTCACTCGAGGTTGGCGGTATCTGTCATACATGAGTGAATCGTTCCGTTCCAATACATTGTCTCCCACGAGGTATACAGAATGTCGTGCCTCCGAGCAACTCGGGAGTGGGAGTACATAGATGAGTGACGTGCAGAAGCGCCCATAGCGGGGTACTACTGCAGCAGTACTGCTCGTCTGACGTCATGCCGGCCACAGTGCACTCGCATCGGACCATCCGCTACGCCAGGGCTAGGAGCGATGGAGGTGGTCGGACTGCAGGAACAGACGGGCGTGCAAGTGCGTCATGTCTCCAATCGCGCTTATTCTTTGCTCGTGCATATAAATGCCCCGCGCACCCGGCCTCAACCATCAACAACAGTGCTTGCTATCGACCACACTCACCTCGACCACGCACTATATCTTGGCTTCGTGAATAACATGACGAGCATCAACAACAACGATTCGCCGAGGAACTCGCCAGGCGGCGAATATCCCGAGCAGAGGCACGCTGGCGCGGTCGGCTACGGGCCAGAATACGGCAAGGGAGCTGTAAGTGGCCGTTCATTGCCTCAACCCTCGCAGACGACTGATCATGGTGTTGGTGCGTAGTCGACAGGAGACAAGCTGATGGGCCTGAAGGACGAAATGAAAGGCAAGGTCCTCCGCAAGCCCGACCTCGTCGAGCACGGCCGCGAGATGCGCACCGGCGAGCTCAAGAAGAAGCAGCAGGAGGAACAAAACGTACGTCCCCTCCCGCGTGGAATATTCTCCTTCCGGGAACCCTGTAGAGACTGACTCCGAAACCGTTTCTCGTGAAGTTCGACCCATTCAACACCGCAGGCGGGTCCGAGGGCCAAGGCGACGAGCAGAAAGAAGGCGGCGGCGCGGGTCTGCAGAAGCAGCCCCCGAGCGGCGCCGAGTCGTCCGACGCCGACAAGCCTAATCCGCCCATGTCGTTCCCGCCCGCGATGTCCGACACGTCCCACCCGACGGACAAGGGCGCGCGCGAGCAGGCCGCGTCGACTGCCCCCGAGGGTACCGAGAAGGCCCAGCGGCAGAAATCGATGGGCAACACCGACAAGGTCGCGCACTACGGATGAGACATCGGCAGGATGTACAGTAGCTCTTCGATCTGTATGATGTGCTTGGGTGACCTATCTGCATAATACCTGTAATATTATCGTTGTCAGTGCTGCTCAACTCCATCTGTTCGCTCACTTTGTAACTCGCAAAAAATCAGTAAGCGTGGCAGGTCTCAGGCTACGTTTCGGAGTGGGCCTGGCGATGGTGCGCGGACATGATCCGTGTCCGTTTCAATAGATGGTACTCGTACGCTAGAAAGCGTACGTAGCAATGGTCCGTAGTCGAGAAATACAAGTGGGTAATTAAATAAGAAAAGAGAGCACCCCACGCCCGTCAGAACAACACAACACACGTCCAATGCGCGGGGCGAGACATGCACCCGCGATCCGACAACCCGCTCGTGAGGTCATGATGGGCGCGAAGCCCGACGGGCCCACAGTCCGAGCACACCGCTCCCGAGCGTCGGCGCACAACGATCCTATGATACACTTCTAATCAGCCCTCCCACACGGCACCGCAACACGCATCCCCGAGCGCTCGGCGCGAGAGCAAGCGCTACACCTCTCACGCCTGGGGCCCGAACGAGTGCTGGTTGTCAGAGTAAGGGTACGCGGCCTGCGTCGCGAGGAGACCCTGCCCCGCCTCGTACGTGCCCGGGGCGGTCGGGTTGAGGCGGAAGTTGCTGCGATACTCGCGCTCCTCGTCCAGCTGGGTGGCGTACCGGCGGATGATCACCACGATGTCTGCGCGGGGAAGACGGAAGTCGGTCAGCATCATCGCCCGTGCACTCCTCAGTCGAAAGCGGCGCAGCCACAGAGGCAGGGCACGCATCGGCGCGCGGGTACAGCGGCGCAGCCGCACTTCGCCGCCGCGGCGCCTTGCCGCTACGTCCCTGCAGAGGCGCCGAAAGGAGGACGAAGACTCACAGAGCTGGATGAACCACTGGATGATGATGCTGAAGGTGATACCGATCTTCGAACCAACGGAGAGGTTGTTGCTCGTGCACGACTTCTCGCCGTCGACCGTCACACACAGCGCGCTTTGGCTCCAGGTCGCGTAGAGGAGGAAGATCAAGCCGAGCGTGCCGAACAAGAAGGTGAAGATGGTCAGGTACGAGTACAACCTCACCGTCCAGCGGTTGCGGATGATCGTGCCAATGAACCTGGAACGCCTCCATGATGAGTCTCGGGAACGCTTTGGGGAGCATGAGGGGGACGGGGGAGAGATGGAACGTACCCGAGTAGCGAAATGAGGGCGATCAAGGTGAAGATGACGGAGCTGAGAATGACTGCCCACTCGTGCTCGTGCAAGGCCCCCTCGAACGCAGCCTTGTCATGTGCATTCGCGTCCCCCTCGATCTCAGAGAGCTTATTATCCACAATGACTATATCCAGAGAGTCAGCGTCGGACGCTCAGACCCTCGACACTAGAAGTGCAGAACGTACGGTGCAGGAGGAACCAGCCAGCGAAGGCAGTCGCGGCGGACAGCACGAAAGAGATGAACGAGAATACGAAGACTGCCAAGCGGACCGGGATGCAGCAGCAGAAGTGTCGTGACGCCATCGTGCCTTGGGGAGATGTGCGAGCTCGGGGGTCGGTCGTGGGTGGGTGCGATCGGGAAACGTATAGAAGGTCGTCACTCGTACGGAGGGTAAGGAAGGGGACGAACTCTCAAGTGACGACTAATGGAGGGTGGAAGAGGGAAAAAGGGATGGCAGAGCGCGGGATGAGGCGGCTGGCATGCTTATAAGCCATAGCGTAGCAGATGGGTTCGCGAATATCGATAGCGATGACCCACGCTGAGACTCGGAGGGCGCCGCTCGCGGCTCAGGCTGTGTGGATAGGGTCTCTGGTAAGGGCGCTGGTATTACGGTACCTTGCCGTGATTGGCTATGCACCGCCCAGAAACACCGCCCTGCCATGGGACAGACAGCACTTACTACTACTCTACTGCATCGCTGTAGATGATCAGCACAGAGGACTTCATATTGTCTAGAATACACGTACCGTAGGTAGGCTGAACGATACCAGAGTAGAAGATGAAGGATGACCTCGACATGGTCTGCAACGCTGGCAGCGTCATGTGGCATAACGAGAAGGCGGTCTTGCAAACGATTGAAACGGGGCTGAGTGCCAAGAAGAGACTTGTTTTCGCGCCCTAATTTGCCGACTCGTCGAAGACGCAGACCATATTCTGCGATGTGAGCGTTGCTGGTTCCCCTGCCCCTCCTTACTGTACCACTCCGTCCCCCTACATAACGTTCTGGATTCAGTGGGTTTGACGACGCAACTTCGCCTTTGACATCGGACTCCGATTCTGCTATCGACGGCGACAGACGGCTTGAGTCGCCTGCGGCGTCTTTTAGCACCGCTTTCTCCGAAACATCAGCGGCAGCCCTCCGGTGTTGTTGGAGTCGCTTCATACTCTTGGACCTTGTTTGTCTTATCCGCTACCCATACAGTGCCAAGAACTGTACTAAGCTGGGGGACATAGCTTCAGGACTGTCTTCGCCCGCTAACGGAGCGATCTAGGACCCGACCAGCACAGGTAGAGGAGACTGCGCTTCAGGAGTAATTCGTGAGCTCCGAACGTCTGCTGTAGTTCTGCTGTGCAAAAGGCCTCGGCGAAGAGGACCAGTGTGGAACTGGGCGTGGGAATATGTACCGCTCTGTCTCGTGGTCTTCCCCTCGGTCCCGTAGAACTACTGCCCAGAGTATGCTGGGTAGACAACTATTGGTGCTATACTGCCTCGTACATGGTCCAGGTCCCTAGGAAGGTGCGTATACTCGATGGTGGCGCATTGGTACTAGTGTTCCTGATATGCATGACAGACTCATAGGCTACGCCGGTCTTGAATGCATATGCAGTAGAATGCGTTCAATCACAGCTTCACCACTTGATGAACGTGACTGAGTTCTTTCTTGCGCATCGAAGTGCCTGCAATCACCTTGCGCTGTCAGTGTATATGCGTTGCAAAAGCTAACGACGCAGCCCTCAACCTCTGTGGCAAAATGGTTCCTGCAGGCCGTTCTGGTCCGTAGTGCATGCCTTGCCGACATTCAAAGCTTCGTTATGAATGTGAAGCCTTGTCATGGACTCTCTTGGATGTTTCCGCGATAGCACGTCCATCTCATGCAGCACCTCAATCAACTTTGCTTACCATTATGGCCTCCTACACGACTGCTCGTAAGTCCCGTACTTTCCATGCTATCCTGTCTGCGCTTCCCGGGGCTACTGTCCCCCGCGTTGCCACGCTTCTGAAATCTCCGAGTGGCTCGTGCAGCGTAGATGTTCCCCACAAGCAACGTCATGGCCGTGAGACGGAGCTGCAAGTGCGCCAGCCTGACAAGCGAAGTAACAGCGTACGTTTCTCCGTTGCTATTCTCTCAACCTCGAACCCATGGCTCATGACATCAGCGTGCAGCTCCGGAGCTATCTATTCTCGAAACGCCGTTGCTTATAAGTATACCGCCTTCCTCACATGTTCCTCTCTTGAACGTCCCAGCTGCAAACGCGAGAAGGTCACTTCTGGAACCATTCGTTCTGAAAAACTCGGCATGTTTCATAAAGCTTCAGCGTTGTTTCTCGCCTGTGTCGTTTTGCTCGCTTCCGCTCTCCCGGCTGACCTGGTGCCTCGCCAAAGTGTCGACACGTCGTCGCACTGCGGTCAGTGGGACGTCGTCACTGCTGGTCCATACTCGCTCCTCCTCGACCAGTGGGGCAAGGATGGCGCTACATCCGGGTCGCAATGCGCGAACATAATAAGCCTCAGCGGCAACACCATCTCTTGGAGGACTAACTGGACATGGACCGGCGGCACTGGCGTAAAGAGCTTCACGAACGTCCAGCTCAATCAGGGGATCAATCAGCAGCTCAGCGCAATTCAGAGCATGCCTGTACGTCCCGTTCCATCTGTCCGAGATCCAGAACCCGTGCCTAAACCGAATGCTTCACGCATAGACGACCTGGAAATGGTCCCAAAGCACCTCAGGTTCCATTGTCGCAGACGTCGCGTACGACTTGTTCACCTCGAACACCGCCGGCGGCTCGAACGTCAACGAGATCATGATCTGGCTGGCCAACTTCAACGCTGGCCCGATCTCGTCCCAGTACGGGTCTGACGGCAAGCCCGTGCCCGTCGCGTCGAACCTCAGCCTCGCTCGCCACACCTGGAACCTCTACAGCGGGTCAAACGGTGCGAACGCGGTGTTTTCATTTTTGCCCGCCAGCGGCACGATCACGAGCTTCAGCGGTGACATCAAGTCTTTCCTGAACGTAAGCCATTATAACGTCGTTTGCTGCGATTCCGGAACGCCTTTCTCATCTGTCTTCTAGTACTTGACGCAGCATGAAGGCGTTGGCTCCTCGCAGTACTTGGTCACTGCACAGGCGGGCACGGAGGCCACGTCTGGGACAGCGACGCTTACGACGTAAGTCGCTATCGCATCGCAGAAGCTTACATATGCTTAAATCTCGCTCAGGTCTGCATACAGCTTGGAAATCAACTGAAGGGAGAGCACCTGAGTCCCCGGCATATGCAGGTCACTACAGACGCTGTATCCACCTGCGTACTAGTCCATGAAGTGCGTCAAATCACTCTGAGATATGGATCGTATCCCCCGCGAGAGTGATGACACGATTTCCAACTTATGCTATCGGAATGCCGTGCACAACCCAAGGTGCAGGACACGGTAGACCCCAAGGCAGTAGGCACTCGCAAATCATGATGTCATTCAAACAGGACCATTATATGATCACTACGGGTAAAGCAAATCTCGCCGCCGTGATACCGATAACCAGTCTCTTATTCAGAGCTCAACGGGAAGGCAGCCGATGGAGATCAACCCGCCCTAAGAAGTGTCCATGAGTCAAGTTGTAACCAGAAGCGATGAGGCAAGTAGCGGGATAGAGCTTACAACGTTGTTGTTCTGGCAGCAGACAGCGTTAGCAGAGCAAGTGCTGCTCCCGAGGCCGACGGCCGAAATGGGAGAGCAGCCGAGACCAATCGTGGTGGTGACGTCCTGGAGAACGACGCCGAGGAGGGAGAGAATAGCAGAACCCGCCGCAGAGGTGGACTGCCGCAACTCAGTAAGCGTAACGTTCTTGGTCTGTTAGTAGGTATAGACACTCACACTCTCAACGCTGTTGCAGCACTGAACGGGGCCAGTGTTGCAGTTTTGGGCGACCGCAAGGAGTGGGAGCGCGAGGACAGAAGCGACAGCGACGCGGGAGAACATCGTGAAGGACAAATGAGACGAGAAGGTGTTCGAGATGTTGAACTGCGTGTGGTAGCTGGAGTGCTGCTGTCGTTGCCCGACCTGACGAAGGTGGACGAAGCTGTTGGGGTTTTTATCCTCCAGGCGTGGTCCGTGCACCCGCTTGCATGCTTCACATTTTCGGAGTGCGGCCACCGCCTGGTCTGGTGAAGTAACGTACTGGTGTCGGACTTATGGCGGCTCTAGAGCCCACCTCATGCCGTCGGTGGCGGCGAAGAGAATGCTTGATTTCTCTTGCAGGGTGTCCCGGACGGGGCGCTCATCGCTTGTTTCGAGTCAAAACAGGCTGGGTGTCGAATGCATTCGGTTATCTGTCGCTAGCTTCTTACCACCCAACTCAAATCAAAAGCGTTGATGTTTCACCTCCACGGCCCTTATGCCTTCAGCCGTGTCCCGTTTGATTCTCGGACAACGCCTAACGTAGATGACTTCCCGCCTGGCGACTGTCGCTAGGACATACCCGTCCCAGTACATTACGACTCTGTCGATCTCTGCAGTGAATGTATGTTGTCAGTCTCAGTTTGTCGGTCTGGATCTGCACACGGAACTGTGTTGAAGAATCATGCATCAGCATGACCGGCACGCTCACGAGAGGGATATGACATAGGTTACATACCGTACATTCCAACGCCGATACCGGTGTCGCCCAGCGTGGTTGGAATGTGCACGTAAGACTCACCGCGTCAAGTCGACGTTATGCGCTCGCAACGGTAATGGGCGATCTCAATTACACAGAAAGTAGGGCCTCGTTCTGTGGAGTCGTAGTAACTCGCAGCCCTTTGGTGCATATCAATTATATTTCCCACAAACGCGGAGGCACCGATAGTAGAATTCGATTGAGCTTGCATGTGGCTAAACCGGAGAGGTCTGATATGTTTTCCAGGGAGAAACTCAAACTCGATGCCGGACGTGCGTGAAGGGGTAAGTACTCTTGAAACATGTGGCGGGCATGTTTGACAGGAGTCAGACAAAGATTCGCCATCGAGCGCAACAAGCCCATTCAAGGATGCTATCGGCAACGAATCAGCACCTGTGTGCGTTCATTGACACTCACTCTGTCCATTCCGTAGTAAAACGCTCACATGCTAACTTAAAGTGCTGAATGTTGAACGGTGAAGGGATAGGGCGCGCCGTGTCTCATCGACGCGTCCGGCGAGTTGCCGTGTAAACCACGTGATCGCGTTTGATCGCATGAGCTCTCCGCGGTGTCCCGGCGCGACCGTCCCCTTTCAGACTCAGATACACACGACTGCGGCATGAGTGCTTGCGCGCCCTTGCACCTCAGTTCACGCCCTCTACCTCCACACAGCGGCTGCGTTGAGGACATACTGTTTTGCAGAAACGGCGGCGGAGGCGACAGGACGTACAGGTCCAACGCAGAGTCACGATAGACGGCGTATATCACTTGCCGGGCCTGACCGCAATATGTAAGACACTACATTCTGGGGTCACTGCTTCTAAATCTTCATGGTGTCTAGGAACATGAGAGGCTCCTGTTTTTGCGGTCAAGTCTCGTATTCTGTCACCGGGAGTCCCATACTCTCTGCCTTCTGTCACTGCACCAATTGCCAGAGATTGACGGGTACGTATCCCCGTGCACTTATCTTCTCAACCTGTTTCCCACTTGAGTACGAACTAGGGTGCCCTTTCGTTCACACGATCCATTTCCCGTCGACTGCGTTCAGCTGGACGCACTCAGAGCCGTACGAAGGTCGCTTGCATTCTTACGTGATTCCGAGCAAGCCGTGGAAAATCCGATTCCGCTGCAAGAGCTGCGGCGCATGCGTGATGTCGGCGAACTCGAAGGCTGGGAAGTGCAGCGTCTGGGGAGCCCACTTGTCAAGAGACAAAGATGGAAAAATACTGGATTGGAATACTGTCAAGCCGACCGCTCACATCTTCTACGGCACGAGGATGCTTGATGTCGATGATGGGCTTGGCAAATGGGAAGGGTATGAGAATGCTTCGACCTGCCTCGGATAGGAGTGAGCTATACATTCCTCTCCTTCGAGTCTGCCAGACTATGAGGGCTCATGCAGGCGTGCGTTTGTGCAGGACGACTCCTTGACGAGTCGAAATTTGGGATAGCAGCAAGAGTGGAACAGGAGCGCTGCGCTACGTGTACCGTTTACCCCGCGAGCCTCGATCATCCGCCTTCGAGCCCGACATTCATCAGAATCTTTACTAATCGCCGTTCTACATCGCAACCTGAAGTCAAAGCGGTATGCTTCGAATACCTCCGTATCTCCCTCGCTTCGGAGTTGCCAGGGCGCATATATCAGAAGGCCACGCCATGTGGTGATCTTTCCTGCGCGGGAGAGTTACTGAGGAGGAATTCTACGCACCTCTCGTTATCGAAGCTATCGGCTGCGTTCCTGCTCACATTCACGGTACCATGCCGCTGGCTAGGTTTGAGCTGTTTTTATCCGTAAGCCGATTACATCCAGGTTATGCAACTGAGTGCTCGCACTTGGTCGCGGCTCACTGGCATATTGTTACAGTCGATCTCTCGTCCGCGGAGGGCGCAGGAGAATCTCGCGATGCCAATGTGTTTGGCGTTGCACTACGCGTCAGGGCATATAGCAAACAAGTGAAGGAGCGCAAATCATATAGATTTGGAGGGAGCAGATAAAGAAACAGCCAGCACTCAAAGGATGATAGGGATGCAGCCAATGGAGATGAGGCCGCCCTACAAATGAAACGTTCGATACCAAAAAGAGCTGGTTTATGTGAAGGAAACTCATGATACTGTTGTTCTCGCAGCAGACAACATTAGCGGAACAGGCGGGATCCGGCCCTAGAGCGACAATCTTGATAGGAGAGCACTGGATGCCCAGCAGAGTGTCTACTGCGTCGACGACAACGCCGAGCAGACCCAGCAGTACGCCAATAACCGGGTCATCGGCCTGCAAAGTGCGCGCAAGCACAGGTTTCGACGGCATCATAGAGGGCAAGAAAAGATAGATACCTGGCCGACGCTCTGGCAGCACTGAAGGGAGCCAATGCTACAAAGGTCCCCACTGGCCGTCGGGGTTGGTGCAGTGGCCGTGATGGTCGTAGTCGTAGGTGGCGGAGTACCACCGGGCATGGCGACCGCAAGGATGGCAAGGGAAAGAACGAAGAGGGCAGGGACGAAACGAGCGGACATCGTCGAGGACTGATAGCAGTTGGTAAGCGGCGTCGACTTCTTGCAGGATTCGACTAAGGACATTCGAAGACGAATGTGTAGAACCTCTTTATAGAGGCGATGGGAGCGGCAGCGCGAATGACATTATCATTGAATGACAACCTATAAGAACATCATACTGCGTCATGACCCTAGAGCAGCGGGATTTTTAGAACACGGTGTGTCTTGCTCTCAGAACGAAAGGAAATCCATCCCCTGTGAGCATGGAGGAAGCTCTTGTCATAGACATGCCACCGTCTGCACGAAGGCGGCACGTTCGGGCAGACAGCCGGGGAGAGGCAGCCCGAAGCTGACGCCTGCTGTTTACGCAAAGGTTTTAGAAAGCGTGCGGATGTGATGCACGAGGCTGGCCTGATTGAGAGTGCGAGGGCTGAGTCTTCCTTGCAGCTGTCACAGGTGGGCACCGATCTGCTCTGGCATAGTGTAATTAGCCCGTGAGTGCTCCGTATGGACGTGCGGATGATTTCAGAATATCGGATCCTCTGGTCCCAAGCTCCGGAGCCAGGGTAGGTCTCGGCTGAAGCGTTGTCACCGGCGCTGCGGCTGCGTGGCATGCCGAGGGCTGTGGCCCTTCATCTCAGATGCGGAGGTAAAGAGCTTATATCATCAGATGAGATCAAATAGCGTGGAAGCGCAAAGAAGACATTATGAACACGTCCGCCATTGCAACATATGGGTAGGCATGAAGGTTCACCAGCGTGTCTGGAGGTCGTACGAAACCCTCGTTGAGGGGCACCCAGTGACACAACGGCATACCGCGTAGTGTTGGAGTATGTACTGACCCTGTAGTGAGATTAAGACACTTAGGGAGGGGGGGGGGGTAGCGGTGAGCAGCATGAGCTATAACATCAAGCTATTACCTCGATAACGGCGGGACAGGCGTGCATCCCGAGAGCTACGGTATGATTCGCTGCTTGGTGTACATCGGCTTCAATCCCCCGGATCATTGGATCATTGGGTTGTTTCATGGTACTGTCCTCCTATCGTCCGCTATAGATACAGTACATTGACTGAAGTTCAGCCAGCACTGCGACGAGTGACGGGCCCCAGGATAAGCCACCGCAGCATGGGCTTATGATATGCCGACTTCGGAGGACGCTGAAGCTGCGCTTCATTGTGATGGAGAAGGCAGCGTTGCCGCGTCCAGTCAGCGACGTCTGACGCCGCTCTTTGCGTCGCATCTGTCCGCCCGCAGAAGGTGGCGAACGCTTCCCTGACTGTGTGCGACACGTCAATTCCAAATTCAACCCCGAGGAGGAGCGTCAGTTCTTCACTCGCCGAAACCGTAATTCCGCTGATTGCATTGATGCGAGCTATATATTCGTTCCGCAGCTCCAACCATACACCATGCTCGAGAAGCCAGGCAAATATCCTTGCCAAGAGACCACTATCTGCAGAGAGTGAGACGCCAGGATAACCCCGTCGAACATCCTCTGAACGAGGGCAGACTGGGGGGAGAATTGGCCGTGCTTACCTTCGCAATTAGACACCGAGGACGAGACGGGCTCCACGGACACAGACGAAGTTCGCCGTACACGAGGTGGTTACCGATCAAATGAGGGAGAGCGCCCCGCCATACGCCCGCCAGCGCCTAGCGCTATGCGAAGTCTGTATGCATCGCGTAGCGCTCTCAAACACGCAAAACGGTCAGGCCGAGAATTAGAATCAGCCGGTCAAAGCTAAGCGGCGCCGCAAAGAGCGGCACTCACTCGAATGGTGCCGTCCCAGCTCGCCGACGGCCTCCGCCTGCGCGCGCGGGCGCCCTCTGTTGAGCACATAAATACTGCAAGCAAATGGTGGACATTCCCCATCGCAGTCGTTCGACGATTAGCCCCTCTGTCTCGTACTCCAAATCACTTACCAACCAGTCGCTCCTTGAGAACTCCCAACCCTCACATTCGCTATGTTCGCCCGCGTCGCTGCCATTGCTGTTCTTGCCCTCCCCATCTTTGCGGCCGCTACTCCCGTTCGTCGCGGTGGCTGTGACACTGGTTCCGTCCAGTGCTGCAACTCTGTCCACGAGGTACGTAAGGACAACATCCTATATAGGACGCTACTGATCAATGGCATTATAGACGAACGAGCCCGCTATCTCCGCTCTGTTGGGCCTCCTTGGCGTCGACCTAAGCAATGTAACCGGCCAGGTTGGCCTTCAGTGCTCTGGTATCTCCGGCGTTGGCGTCGGCCAGGGCACGTGCCAGTCTAACACTGTCTGCTGCGAGAACAACAATGTCGTAAGTATGTTTCTGCTATATCTGAGTTCAAGTCCTCACGGATGACATGCAGGGCGGTCTTGTGTCGCTTGGCTGCGCTCCCGTCGTTCTCTAAAGGACGTCGAGATGTTTGACACAGCTTGGGGAGGTGCACATTCCAGGATGTTGAGGATATAATAGTCTAGTGCATAATACATTCATGCCGGATGACCTCCATCTCGGCGAGGTTCACTGCTGGAAGTCTGGCTGCGAGGATGATATCTTACAACCGCGTAGTGTTCAAAGGTCTGTCTGCAAGGTGTACCATGGGATGTTGACATAGGTGTCCATCGTCATTCAGGCTAATGGAAGTTGCGCAGTCCGGGTTCGACGCCGTTGTAGTGTAACCGCATAATTCTGTAGTAGTCCGTTTGCCACATGCAGGTCGTTTAGAGGTTTGACCGCGGCTACCTGTATAGGATAGTAAATGAAAATAAGGGAGAAACATTGTAGGCCTGGTGGTCTAGTAGTATGATTCCTTCTTAGGGCTCTGAGCTGTGTGGAGGAGGTCCCGGGTTCAATTCCCGGCCAGGCCCTTTTTGCCTTCTCCCCCTTATACCGGGGGCAAGAACTACTTGTACTGTACAGTATGCATCCATGATTCACTTGATTCTACGGCGGTTTGCTGAGCTTGAGGCATGTCCGGTAAACAGTGAAGGCATATGAGGATATGGAGCAATGACATTGAGATGGAAGGGTGCTTGAGTACCGTGAACTCACATACTGCCGAATCTACGAATATCAGCAATTCGAATCCACTCTCCTCTGAGTTGCAAAGACACTGCCGCTATCCGGCTCTGGGTGCTCCTCGGGGTCGAAGAGGAAGTCAAGGACGCGGGCAAGCCTTCTTCAAGCTTCTTCTCGGAGCGGACGACGGGAATGCGCCAAAGATAGGCAGTCTCCTCTTCTTTGCTGACGTCGCCATCCTTTTCGTAGCCGTGCGCGTGCGGTGGTAAGCGGACCCGTGATGTGGGCATAGACAGTGCACGGCCGGTTGCACTTGATACGTTCATGCATCCCGTGCTGTTCACATCCAACAGTGATCCAACAGCGCATCTCGCTACGGTGCAGATCTCGAAGTGTAAGATAGCTCCGTCGACATGCGGAACGATGGGCCGCTGAATTTCTGTATTGGGTGGCCCGAATTGCACAACGAAGGGAGTACTCCAAAGGATGGGATCTCTATTCTCAAAGAACAGTTCAGGGCGAGCGAGGAGAGTTCCGAGGACGCCAAGGAGATTGCACTCACTGCTATCCGAAGGGCTATGCATGTCCACGTACTTGGTAACGTCTTGAAAGGTAGCTGCGCTTCACACGTGCCTGTCAAGGCCGCTTGAACGCCACGCACCGAACGGGCGTGGACTCGGAGCAGATGCACTGTGTCCTCCGCTTCACATGCTGACCGTCCCCACAGAGTAGTTGTAATTCAAGGCTCAAGTACAAACGCAAGCATCCCTACCCGCAATAGGAAGAGCGTTGCGGCAGCAGCAGCTGCTGTACTTGGTGCATCCTGAGAGAGGTGGCGATATATGGGGTATGCACATATCTGAGGTCACAGAGAGTGAGAGACCCACAGACTCCCTAGTCTACCTCACTTACAGTGAGTGGTTCGGGAAGCGCAGAAAATGTTCAAGGCATGCTCCACCCCTACAACGGGGATGTTCTCAGCGGTGTAAACGAGCTGAAGGTCGGTCGTGAGCAAGTCTGGAAGCTGGCTCGTTCACAGACCTGAATTGAGTGAAAGGTGGAACAACCATCCCATAGACAGCCCAGTTGAGCGAAGATAACCTGATTTCGTGGAGTGCATGTAGAGGAAACTGCCCTGTATAATGCAAAGGACGCCTGCTGAATCAAAGGCGTATCTGCCGATCGTCTGAGTACGCGAGTGCTTGAGGCCTGACTCGAGGGCTGCTGTTTCCTGCACGACACTAACGAGGCCGTCACGTAACCTCTGTGAGCTGAGGCCATAATGCAAGACGGAAGCATCCTAGAGGGTCGCGGATATCCTCAGCGACTTGCACATGAAATTCGAGGTTGAAATACCTCCCAGAATTCAACGCCTTCATAGCACTAGCAGATATCAAACATGCCGCCGTCGAGGATAGGAGCATGAATGGCCAAGAGAACCCACAGCGGAAAGGCAGCGCACCATCGAAGACATGAGTGACAAACCTATCGCAGGAGCACACAAGGGCTGGCTTAGCACCGACAATCCCATTAGTTTTCAATCACCTACGAATGAGCGTACGCACTTGCGTCGCCAGATATTCTCGACCAACACGAGATTAGGAAGTCACTAACAGTACTAGTCACGAAACAGCTGGAATTATCGGTCCAGGTACGCCGTATCAAGTTTCTCGTCGTGTAACATATAGCGTAGAAGCACAGAGATATCCAGGCGGCAAACCGCAAACGAGTGTGATCTGAATTGCCAAAGACCACCGCATAACGGTGAGGAGGTGAAGTCATGTGACCGCGTCATTGTGGTTCACGCAGGCTGAGCTGGGCTTTGGTACTGTCAGAGCTTGCCTCTGTACTCCTAACTCTGCGCCGTTCAACCTAGGAGGGGGACGCATGGATGAAACGCTATAGGCTTGTTCGAGGGCTTTCGCCTCAACCAATCCTCTCATCAAAGCTGGACTTAACTTCCAGCCAACTGCCAGTCTTCGCTTCAACACGGCACACATGGCTGAAGTCTCTCCGGCTCTCCAGCAACTTCGTGCCTGTTCTGCTTCTGGAAGGGCTACATTTGCTTTTGACGCTCTCGACCTGCGGAGATGAAGCTCTGGGAAACTTGCGCAGGCGATTCGGGAGCTGCGGTGTCTCGCTACGAGAGAATCATGCCTCATGTCGTTTCACTCATCCAATCCGTACTTCCTCTCCCATGTCGGTACCACGACCCACATCAGCTTGGCCTTCGCGGCCGAATTGTTTAGTCAATGGTGGACTTGCCTGAACTCGGCACAGGTCCGTATGCTGAGGAAGATCGAGAATTGGATATTCACAGAACGTTGCTTGCCGACCAGAGAGTGTGTTCTCGGGTTTTCTCAACATCGACTGCGCTCTCTGTACCCTCTAGGCCCCATTCCTTCGCGGCCGAATTGTTTAGTCAATGGTGGACTTGCCTGAACTCGGCACAGGTCCGTATGCTGAGGAAGATCGAGAATTGGATATTCACAGAACGTTGCTTGCCGACCAGAGAGTGTGTTCTCGGGTTTTCTCAACATCGACTGCGCTCTCTGTACCCTCTAGGCCCCATTACTTCGCCGCACCTGTCTTTTGACTGCTTACGCTCTTCTTTAGAGTACTTTCCGGGCAATGCTCCCGTGCAGAAGCGCCATCTCCGCCCACTTGCCGGATACGAGAAGGGAAGACAGGCACCTCCAATCTCTGCAGCCGCCTCGTGGCTGTACTTGCTACAGCTCGGAATACTCCATGACCAGATTCGCATCTCGGGACAAGTAGACTGCTCCTCGGAGTATCCCCGTCGCTTCTCGATTCCCTGCATCTGCACGCTTCATCCGAGTGTGCGGTAACTCTGACTTACTGCCTGACGGACGCAGAATTTCCAGGCGTAGGACTACTTGCGACGAGAGAGGTACATCGCCTGTCTGGCTATGAAGGAGAACGCCACAGGTCTGGAGACGCGGTTGCATAGTTTGGAATATCAGGACTAAGACATGCACTCGTCATTCGCAACTGATACGACTACGACTATCCAAGAAGCGGGATCGCTCGCGCTGACCACCTGTTTCCACCGGAAGCGCTGTTCACAGTTCAATGGGGACGCAGCCAATGGAAATCAAGCCCCCCTGATAAATGGCAGTGAGGAAGAGTTTTTGACGAGTACTGCACTGTATTTGACTCACGACGTTGTTGTTCTCGCAGCAGACGGCGTTGGCGCTGCAGGAGTTGCCGGTGCCGACGCCGATGACGGTGATAGGCGAGCAATCCAGGCCAATGAGGGCGGTCACGTCTTCAAGGACGATGCCGAGCAGGCCAAGCAGGAGCGAACCAGCAGCGGAGTCAGCCTGTGATGTCTCTGTGAGCACATCTCTGTCCTCTGTGCTGGAGGAACACACGTGTACATACACTCTCGACGCTCTGGCAGCATTGAATCGGGCCGGTCGAGCACGTATCGCGGGGCGCGAGGGGGGTGGCGGCCGCAAGAATCGGGAGGGCCCCGAGAGAAATGGCAGCAATGCGGGAGAACATCATTGTGCGGGCAAGAGCTGCTCGGTGCTGAGGATTCGAGTACTGGAAGGCTGGGTGCGTTCGACCGGGGGCCTGAAGTCCTTGGCTGCTGTTGAACGTCTTCTTTATACGTGCTGGAGAGACGGCGCGTTCCTGAAAGGATAGCGGACGGTCCGCCTGACGGCCGTACCCAGAAGTCGAAAAGGGCCGCGATCAGCCAAGGACGACCACGATACGCTGCAGCGCGTCTTCCACGCGCCCATTCACTGTTCGTTGACCTTGTCAATCCTCGGTACCAATGTACCCATGGCTGGCGCTCGGACGAACGTCACACATCACTCGGACAGAAGGGCTCCACACCACCCATGTCGCGCACAAACAGCGTCGCGACTGATGGAAACCGTTTGCCCGGCGGCGGAAGGCCGTGTCTCTAATTGGTCTTCTGTCGCCCTCGCCTTTGACAGGCGAACCCGCCTAGATAATCTGATGCGCCAATACAGGTCCTCATGTTTGCCCGCGATACACCGCGTCTTCGCGTCCGCGTTCTGCCCGTACGCGTTCGTGCACTGACGTCCTTTCGTCTTCAATGTCGGTGGCGCACTCGGCTATGGGCGATCTGGCATGGTAGGATCCCAGCGTGGACGTCAGCAACCAGTCATTCCGACACGTGTCAAGGCGCCATTCAGCGGGTTCCCGAGCTCTAAGTCTGGCTGGGCCGCAATTTGACCAAGCTGTCAACAGTCCTGGCGTGCCGTCTTGATCATCCATCTAACCGCCCGTCTGACTGAATGTTTCTGGGCGCGTGAAGTGGCATGGAGTCAGAGGGCACACGAGTTCGGGACTGATCTCATAGGCACCGACAGCAATGGGATGATGCAAGTGGTGGTGTTGCAGATCATTTCCGGGGAGCCCTACGTAGTTTTGCAGACCGTCTGAGTGCGCGGGACCTGACGCTCTGCTGCGTTTGGTGTAACTGCCTTCCGGGGCCGATTGACCCATTAGGACATCTTCTCGTGCGCCAAATCTCCGCCGTTCATGATTCCAGGGAACATATTTGGGAGAACGGCACGGGCGACGACCCTGAAACGACTTCGTCAATCCTGCGTTACGGCGACTGCATGCTATGCATGTACGTCCATATCAGTCATCATTCAAAGGCTCCCTGTCGATTTAGACTTGTCCATCTCCGGCGCGTCTCTCGTAATCGAAAGTATAGAGAAGTTGCTTGCCTCATAAAGTGCCATCATCGTAGTAAGAGAGCGAACGCATCAGATGCAGCTTTGAGCGCGTCGAAGCAAGGGTTGACGGCTCTTCAGACGCCGTATAGAGAGAAGGGCCTCCTTTGCTCCTCTGGGGGCGCTGAGAGTACCCAAGGAGAAACTGCCCCACCATCACGCGCCAAGTTGGCATAAGCCGTCTGCGGGCCATGGAGGCGAACCACGTCATATGGTTGGTAACATATGCTAAGCAGGGGGGGAGTACGCGTATTTCCCTGTAACAGATGAAACAGATACCGATTGCGGCGTCGAGCTAGGAAGCAATACCGAACAGCGGGTCCCCGTTCCAAGACCGAAGAACGACTGCCCAGAATTGGGCAACATGAGAGGACGGATGCTCGGCCAGTCCTGTTCGGCTGGAACTCCATGGGAGACGATGCTCTTGTGATCATGGTGCCTAAGCCTCCGTACCTTTCGTGTCCACTTACAGGTCCTGAAATACGTAGCCGCAATGCGTGGTATGCACGCCGTGTACCTAGCGTCGCGTCAGCAATTTGTCATTCGTGTTGCTGCCCTGCCTTGCGCAGCGGGAGAGGAAGATAGAAACCTCTATGAGGCCGATTCGCCACAAGGGCAAGGGCGTCACAAGGTCAGATAAACATCCGATGGGAGCTCATCACCGATTCTAAGAAGCGGCATATGAAGGGGCAAACCGGTCCAGCACTCCCATAGTTGATCGTGACCTAAGCGCAGACATTCCGGCGGCGACGGGAGGGGAGACAGGAGTCGGGAAAGAAACGACCATTCCCGGCAGCAGCGGAGCAGTGTTGCGGCGAGAGCTGGCGTCGGCCACGAAGGATTGTCGGAAGCACGGCGGGTGCTATGGTCTTCAAGCAAGCTTAGGCAGTCCGCACGCTGCATTGAGCGAGAGAGAAGCTAGGCTTCGGAGGCGGGTGGGGCGTTGGACGCCACGAAGGCTACGTCTTTGCGTGCATTGCATGGCGAACTCTACGCCGCGCGCCTTCGTCTGTATGACGGCCCGGAGATGGGATCAGGATTTGGTCAGACAGGGCGTACGCCTTGCCTACACTGAGCGAGGCATAGGGTAGACGAGTTTCGCCAGGTCGCACAGGGACTGAATGAGGCACGAGGGAGACCCCAGATCGCAGGCCACGACGCTGGCACATGTTCCAGAACGGTATTGGCTCCGACTGTGATTCAATCATGATACGCAGCGTGTCCATCGTTAACATCCCAGTGGAAGATAGCAAATTTTGTGGATGCAGGCCAGCGCAGCAGATCCGCACGTAGTAACGAGACAGCCAATTGCGAGCGAACCAGAGTCGAGAAACCTTACGAAGTTGGGATGCCGTGACGGGCGTCACGAACGCACCTTCATCCCGAAACGGACAGACGCCTCTGCGTAACCAAGCCTCGCGGTGTTCGCCGCAACATGAAACTAACATGAAGACCCTGCTTCCTCCGTCTCTCGCAACGCGCACATGCGCCGTCCATATATCATCGCATTCATCTCAGGACGGCGTTAGCTCCACCAGAACGCATGCACGTCGGCGGAAGAGTGCTCGTACGAACAACTTCGCTCGCGAAACCGTCGCAGTCTCGGTCTCGGCCTTCCGCTCTGGACCGCAGGCCGGCCTGCCACCACGCCGCTTTTCGACGGGCTTCAGGAGCACACTATATCCCGCGGAACTCATACGGCCCCTGATCTGTGAGGATGGGACGTACAGACGGGGAAAGTCTTGCGTTTCCCGCGGTCATACGAGCCGCATGTATGTCGCTCGCGACGCTGCCGGAACCGGCCTCGATGGTTCTTGGGCCGTCTTGTCGACGAGCCCACCGGTTGGGTACTCTGCTTCATGAGAACGCATCATCGCAGACTGCACCCGTATGACGTCCCGTTGACGCAGTTCTGTCTGTGGTCCTTGCGTGTGGACCCCTGCGGCATAGCGGGAGGCCGAATGCGGGCACGAGGTGTCCCTGCCCGGGCCATTCAGTCGCACAGAGCTGCTGGTGTCTGAGTCCAGACCTCAGCTGTCAGATGAACAGATGAACAGTGCTCAGTGGAAACTCGTCGCGGCAGAGGAAGCGGAATACCGATTCGATAACGGGAGAGGAAATATAGGCTCCACGGTCCCGGCAACAGGGGGGCTACAGAAGCATTCTGCGTTCCAGTCAAACATCGTCTTCTGCAAACTTCACCTCACCGCAGCATAGTATCATCATCATGGAGTGTCTCTCAGACGCAAATGCCACGGTCCGCGGGATAGGAGCTGCAGAACATCCATCCGTGTGTTCATCATGTTAACCCTCTCCGCTGAACGAAGACCCTCTTTTAGCTTGTTTTGACTTACGACCTCTGAATCTGGTCGCAGCCGCGGTGAATCACGAGCTTCTTCAACACAACTGTAACAGTTTCGTCCTCCGTTGCACACGGTCATGCAAGAATATCGTCCAAAACCTTCACGTAGCGCCGCTCAACGGCCTTGAGGGTCCAGTCTTCATCTTGTAGGGCAATGGAGTCGAGACAGCGAGGCAACGCGTCGCGACGACCGCGTGTCTTTGGTACGGCTACTTGGGACTTCGAACCGCAATCTTCACGACGGGCCATTCGTACGTCTCGCGTATATAAGACGCGTCGATCTCGACCTCGTCTCTTCAGCTCGGACAGCCCTCAGCCGTTCCACAGCTCCCAGTCGACGAACCAGCAGCTCCAGCACCGGTACCTCACCACCCATCGCAATCATAGCCAACATGTTCGCTCGTCCGCTCGCGTTCATCTACTTCCTGCTCTCCCTCTCCATCCTTGCGGTCGCCATGCCCGGCGGCACGCCCACTCCCACGCCGACCGGTAGCAGCGGCGCCAGCGGCAACGAATGCAGCACTGGCGCCATTCAGTGCTGCAACTCCGTCGAGTCGGTGCGTCCCCGCGATTGGCCTTTTGTCGCATTCTCCATATCTCTCCCTTGGCAAATGCGTTGATGCGGATCTCTTCACACAGTCGAACTCCGCCTCCGTGTCCCTCCTGCTCGGCCTGCTCGGCATCGTCCTGGGGGACATTACGGGCCTCGTGGGCCTCGACTGCTCGCCGATCACCGTCATCGGCGTCGGTACTGGCAATGCTTGCTCCGCCAACACCGTCTGCTGCCAGAACAACAATGTCGTAAGTACTCATGATATTGGGTTGTCGGAGCAAAGCGCTGAATTGCCTTGTAGGGCGGTCTGATCTCTATTGGCTGCGTTCCTATCGAGCTCTAAAGACAACATGCGGACAGCTCATCCAGGAGCCGACATTGTCGCTGGATGGGCACTCATCTTGGAATTGACTTTGTCTGTGAGAACCTGAATATATGTGGCGCGAAAGGCCGAATATCATTAGGATTGAGTGACTGAGGGACCAATTCTAACGGTGAAGCACCCGCCGGCGCAGCAGGAGTTCCGCAGGCATTCTGTCGACAATTATCTGCTCATATTCCAATCCAATGAGACATTGCGCTCAAGTTATCACGTTACTGAGGCATTATGTCGACAGCTGACCACATCGTTCTGACATGCCTACAGTCACAACATCTGAATGACCGCTCGCCGTTATACTAGAGTGGTAGTCATGGGAGCGATGGAACAATTGTCCTAACTGTAAAACAATATACCGGGAACCTCGCAAGCACAACGAGAGGCTATATTGCGTCACTCAGATAGGGGTGTTCTCATCAGAACTGTAAGCCGAAGTATTCATTATCACGTCTGAAGTACCAAGGAAGCACTCCTAGGTGAGAGCGAGCAAGGTCGTCACCTTCAACACCTCATCAATCATCATGCAAAATAAACAGCTCTGCCGGAAGATCAGATCATTCAATAGAGGGGGTAGTACGGTAGTAATAATCAGATACTGAGCGGTTAAGGACTATCTTCCTCATCTCCACCTCGTTCAAGCTACACGCCTAGCGATTCGCGAGGTTTTTCAGAGCTCGATGGGGACGCAACCGACGTTGACCAAGCCACCCTGCAGAATCCCGTCAGATAGCTCACGGCGATCATCGTGCCCAGGCATATACTCACAACGCTATTGTTCTCGCAGCATACAGGCGTCGCCTGGCAGCTGTTGCCAGCGGCGCCAAGAACGCTTATGGGAGTGCAGTCGACTCCGGCGAGGCCGGTCACGTCGTCCAGATTGAGGAGAGCGAAAAGCCACTTGAACTGGGCGAACTCGGCTGAATCAGACTGTCGCGACCCAATGAGCTCCACGAGTCTGGCCATTGCATGTGAGAACACCGACCTCGATGACCTGATTGCAGCACTGGATGGCGCCGGTATTGCACTGATTATCACTGCGGGGTACAGCAATGGCACCGACGGCGGCGGCAGCGACAAGAGTGACAAGGGCAGAGGCGATGCGGGCGACCATGGTGATATGCGAAGGAATGAGAGGAGAGCTGTGCAAGAGAGCGAAAAAATGGAAAGAGCGGACGAAGTCGGTTGACTATGGACTCGGGATGGGCGTTGTCGACGTTTTATACTCACTGGCAATGGAGCGGGCTCCACGGCCATTCCGTGCCCGCCGACGCTGTTCGGAGGGCGAACATAGCTAGACAGGAAAGGACGGAGCAGAATACGTGCGTCGAACGGAGACGGAACGTGAAGGTCGTGCTCGAGGGCAAAGGAAGCGATCACACTCTCGTCACGTTTCCAAGGCGTGGTGTATACGGTGAGTGGATCTGGAAGGCGATGTGCTCTCTTCGTCCTGGTCGAGCACCCCGACGACTACGGAGCGAGAGGCCAACGGAGAGCTCGGAGCGGCATGAGCACGCCTTGGAGTTTCTCTGAAGTCGGTTCGCTCAATCAGGAAGACGCGACGGGGGTCGAAGAGGCGTCGTACCTGGCCACGTCGCGAAGAGAAGGCGGGCGCAGTCACCTCGAACGTCCGACGTCGATCTGCCACGCATGGAAGCACCGTCGAGTTCCTCATCCAGATGCGGCGTTAGGCACCGCCGGCTGGTGATCGCCCCAACTCTCCCTGTTGCGCCGTACACCATCGCCGAGCGCCACATGGTCGGTTAGCCCTGCCATACCCATCCCATGCTCGCAAGGAGTGTCCAAATTGACATGAGCATTGACCGTCAGAGAGTAGAAAGCGTCGGAGAATAACGAGGCTTGGAGACAAACCAGCCTGAACGATTCGGGGATTCGTGTAAGACGCTACTGGCATATCCGTAAGGGAAAGGGAATATCTTCACGTGTGACTGTTGATCCGAACAGAACAGGACAGCACGTACCAGGAGCGCCAATATTTGAATACGTAGCGCGGAAACACATCGCGCGCCATCGAGCGCAGCTTTGACATGGGAGAACAGCACAGACAACCCGTCGGCTTAGGCAGAAGCGAACGCATTCGGTCACGTCGTGTCTGATGCGACAAGTGCCACATAGGCAGTGCGCGGGTGCGCATTGAGATGAACGTGATCTCACTGTATGCAAGAACCGGTGCGCCCACTAGGTAAAATGAGCTGGAACGGTAAGACGGCCACTTCAACACGCAAGGACTGGATGCAGACACAGACGAGACGTTCGCAGTTCCATCCTGAAAAGGATCCTTCCACGACGTGCGTCGACTGGCCGCTCGACCCACCACTCCGCCAGACACCGTGTGAGCAGCCCCAGGCTTCAATAATCTCACAACCGGCGCCAGCACGCGTTTCGCGGCGACATCGGTGGGAACGCGCACCCGACCGTAACGTGAGGTCGACACGTCGACGAGAAATCGAAGACGTCCGCCGCGAACGCAACTTTAGCGCGACAGTGCCCCCGTACCACGCTAGAGAGCACGGCGACAGCGCACGAGCAACATAGGTCGCCCTGCGTATCCCCATGCTCGTTCGCTACCGCCGACGTCTCCGCCTTCTCGTCCGCTCGCCCACCATGCCCGTCGGGTTGCGGCGTAACGTCGGAAACGTCCCGCAGGCAGAGTATTGCACAGGTGAACGGCCACATTGCGGTCTGTCCGTTGCGCCGGATATTTTGCAGGGGACTGATCACCATGCCGAAGACCGATTCCACACCTAGAAAGTCAATCATGTCTTCCGGCGACGGCACGATCTTTCATATAGGCTATATTACGAGCCCACAGACGGGAACAAGCTCCGAGTCATTCTTGCTGAACAAAGGCAAGGGGCGACCGTGCGAACGGATCGGGGCAGAGGCGGACGAGACGAGAGCGGCTTGGGGCACAAAGGGTATCTGGTGGTATCTGCACCATCAATCTGCACTGTCAGACAAGATAATTAAAAGAACTGAGTTTCGAGGGAGCGGAGTTGGCTTGCAGCGCGGGAGCAATGTGCTCAACGTGATGATCTCGGCGGTTATGTCTCTGCCAAGGATAATCTGGCATCCCGGACGGTCTCATAGCTGAGAGGCTGCGCAAGTCAAAGCAGTACTGCGCCCTCTTCCCAAGGAAAGTTCGAAGAGGGTCGCGACTGGGATTCCGGATGGGTTTGAGTAACAAGCTGGGTTAGACCCAGCGCAAGGCCTTCGCGCAACGAGCATCAAGTCAACGACGCGATTCTCCGAAGACAAGCGTGGAAAGGCCGAGGGGCGCCCATACACCCTCACGAAGAGTGGCTGAGCGGCGCGCACCCTCGTCTGGGCTACCGTAAGGAGTGGCTCCGTATATGCACAGCAGAACACGGGTGCTTGTGCTGTCGACACGGGCCCCCACTCATTTCGTATACAGTATGTCATGCCTGGCGAAGGACGCCCTGCCGAGCGCTAAGACGCCCATCCCAAGATCACCTCGGAAAAAGAGGAGTGCCCACTGGCTGTTCGGCGATAGCAAACCAGCCAATGAGCACCCTTGGGCCACAAGGCCTTCAGGAATTTGCCTCTCTCACCTTTTCTGAGCTCCGCGAGGGGTGATACGACGATGATGTCGCCTCAAGCGAAGCCCGGTTATGTCCCGAGCACGAGGCCTGCGAGGACCCCCGACAATGGGTAGGGAGGCCTGAGGACAATCCGTACCCGATGTGGTCCCAAAATCGGGTAGGCTTGGGGAAAATCCGTACCCAATATACACCTGATCCGGCTCTCAGGCCGGAGGCAAATCCGTACCGCGCCAGCGGCCGCTCTCGGGGCTGTCCGTACTCAAAGGTTAACCATCATATATACCGCCAAATTGGTCAATTTCCACCGCCCAGCCATGCGAAAAAATCTCATTGATTATTGAGGTTAAGTCCCAACGGCTTTGAAGGCTTGAGGATGTCCGTACTCGAAGCCCGGACGGAGGCCGGGCCTGAGGAAAATCCGAACCTTTTTGGGCCAAAATTTGAGCGATTTGTCCGTACCCAAGTTAGGATGATTTCAGGAATTTTTCCTCAGGCCTCTCCACCCATTGTCGGGGGTCCTGGCCTGCGTGAATGCGCGTTGAATTGAGGTTGGGACGAGACTCAACGTTATGACAAAATGCGCGAGAGGGGACTCGTGCCCCGTTCCTGACGTGACGTCGCTAATGAGTGATGCATGAGGGGGTCAGAATGCGCAGCTGAGGTTGAAGAGTTTGGGATTGGCGAGAAGGCCACACCAGCGGAGTCCGTAGGATCGTTTCTGGAATACGATTGGGCAGGGACGAAGTCGCAGGGTCGGGGAGACCTGTTGATATGAAACTGTAGAAGACATGAGCGAGCTCGACGCCCGGAGCTAGCGTGACATCTTTGCACTGAGGCATGAGCTATACTATACGACGGCGACGGCAGATTCCAGGACATCAGAGCCCTGCCCAACTGCTGGAGTTGCGCGCCTCCGACTCGGCGACTGCCGGGCAAGCTGTCTTTACAGTGGCGTCGACTCGCCGGATGTGCAGTACATAGTTCGTGCGAGCCTCGCTCTACCAGCTCTCGCCACAGCTAGCAGTGTTCGAGAACGCTAGCCGCTTCAGAAGGATTGACAGGATCGTACACCGGAAAGAGCAGGTCGGCTCGTTCAAAGCCGCAGTTCATGATGACACGATGAAGTACTCAATACAGCGCCGTACGCCTTGAGGTTACCATATGCTCCAATCTAGTTCTGCCAAGCCTTTCGGACCGCAAAAAGCGGTGAGTGACTAAAGTAATATGTGAACATGATTCCTCATACATCGTGTCAGCGCGGGGGAGGCAGCATAGATACCTTTCTGGGGTGACATTGTCGATTCATCTCGTACGAATGCTGCATTGCGCCAGGGGGCCTCGAAGAGGCATGCTGAACCCGTAGCCCAATGCTCAGGGTAGAGTTTTCGTCGTGAAGTATCATGAAGACCATATAGGGCTTCCACCTGCCAGCCGTGCTGACATATCTCCCGCAAATCCGGGTATCTGTCTGGCTTTGTGCAGAGTTCTCGTCAGGGACCCGCTCACGATGTCAGCTCACGGTTCCGAACTTGCAGCGACGGGCACGGGCAAGGATTGCGCTGTTGTTTCCCACATCCTTCCGCCGCTGCTCCACATCCATGACCGTTGTACTCACCTTTACGACATGGTTGACCTTCTCCAGCTATGTCGTGCCCTCGTGCCCATCATCAGACGCGGAACTCTGGCCTGCCTTGGGCGCCCTGAGCGAAGCGCGTCCCGTCGGTTCTGAGAAAGCATAGGCACGCAAGTCTACACCAACGCACTCGCAGGTATAAAAACCCCTGCACGTCTCCGCGACCAGCAGGCCCACACCTGTTGCCACAGACGCGACCGCAATCGCACATCAACCTTCCCCACACGCTCTCCAACACTTCAGCATGTTCGCCCGTCTCACCACCCTCGTGTCCGTCGCGTCCATCGCAGTCCTTGCGGTCGCCACCCCCTACGAGAAGCGCGGGGGCGCACCCACTCCTACCACCGTCACCGTGACCGCGACGCCGACCCCATCTGGCACCTCGTGCTCCACCGGTTCCATTCAGTGCTGCCAGACCGTCGGCGATGTGAGTCTTTCTGCCCCTTCTCACTCGTTGCGACGTTCGTTTGGCTGACCTGCCGTTCGCGTACAAGGCCTCCGACCCGACCTTCAGCTTGATCTTGGGCCTCCTCGGCATCGTCGTTGATGGCGTCAATGTGCTCCTCGGCCTGGATTGCTCGCCCATCTCGGTCATCGGTGTCGGTGGCGGCTCGTGCGACGCCAACGCCGTTTGCTGCGAGAACAACAACGTCGTAAGTGCTCTCTCTGCTTTGTGCGATGCCCATCGCTGACGGCTCGGTCTTGCAGGGTGGTCTGATCTCCATCGGCTGCGTTCCGGTCATCCTCTAATATCTTGCGGAGGCGTTGAGCAGCGTCAGAGTCGAGCGCTTCAGGAAACATGATGCAATCTGGATGTCTTGCTTTGCTTGTGCGCGTGAATGTACTTGCTCGGTCTGGACATTGCTTTGAATATATGCCCTGAGTCTTGTACTGTTGCCCTGTGACCGATGACATGCAGCGACATGGTTGCGAAACCCTAGAGAGAACATGACCGGCTTCCGGTCGTGTTCTCAGGACGAGTGCATCGTCCAAATGGATTTGGGGAATATACAGATTGGCTGAGCGAAGCCCACCATAGGTATAACGGGTAAGTTACAATCGGACGTTTGTCAGGCTGAGGCATGTTCTATGACTTCCGAGTAGGAAGATTGAAACTCGTAACATTCCGGTCATCACATAATCATGATCTTACAACATCATCGCACATATCGCGATCAGGCCCACGGCAGGCAGAACGCCAGACGTCCTCCCGCTCTGCGCACCGTTAGACGTGTTCGTGCTAGGCGCAGCGCTTGAACTGCCCGTGCCGGCGAGCACCGTCGCCGATGAGCCTTGCGAGGCCGAGGCAGAAGGGGAAGTCACAGACGAAGGAGGGCCGGTCGTAGTCACCGCAGCCCCAGAGGACGTCGTGCTCTGATCAGACGCAGATGAGTTTCCATTATGGGCAGCGGACGACCCCGAGGCGGCGGACATAGCCGAAACAGAGGACTGTTGGGTCGTCGTCGCAGCAACGGACGTAGCAGAGGTGCTGTCGCTGGTCGTTGACGCCGCGCCCGAGGACACAGGAGTGACGACGATAGACTTTGGAGGAGTGCCGGAGGGCTCGGACGGATTGACGATCTTGAAATTAGGGCTCCAGTTGCCCGTATCGCCTTCCACTGTAACAAGAGCTATCAGAGGAGGCTGTCTTGGACGGAAAGCATACTAGATTGCGCACATGCGATGAAGTAAATGCCCGAGGGTACGTTCGGCACTACCACCTGCGTCTGTTTCTGCGAGAGCAGGAATCCTTGCGCGAGGGGCTGAGCTAGAGGAAGGGAAGCAGAATATCCAGTCAGCTGAACATGGCTGTGTCTCAGGATCACACCTACTCTGATAGAGGAGCTGCGACTGTCCCGCCAAGTATCCAAGCACCACCTGGCCGGTCAGTTCCCTCCCTGCGGGATCGGTGAGAACTATGCCGGTCGTATCCCTTGCGAGCGCGAGCTTTGTTAGCGTTCGCCGGTCTGCATATGTAGCGGCATCAATTGCTTGGCTCACCAAGTCACCGTCTCGGTGTCGCCGACCGTCCATACGGTCGCGCTGTTCGGAATGAGCACGGGCGGGTTCGGGTCATGGGATTGGACCTGCGCGACCGCGAGCGCGACAAAGGAAGCGATCGTATAGAGCACAGTGCGCAGCCTGTGGAATATGTTGTGTCAATGGCAAATGCCTTCTACCTG
Organism: Trametes punicea; assembly: GCA_025528855.1. Lineage (NCBI taxonomy): Eukaryota > Fungi > Basidiomycota > Agaricomycetes > Polyporales > Polyporaceae > Trametes > Trametes punicea. Next base: position 59,683 of record VICQ01000037.1, on the reverse strand, counting down.
TAGCAACTCCTACGCAAACACAACCTACATGAAGGACTTCATGGCCATTGATGGGCGGACGATGGACCAGGAGGGTGGCTGTCCCCCACACCCGACGCCGAGCTCTTTATTGGATGACTTCCCGTAAGCCTCTAAAATCTAGAGTGGGCTCTAGAGCGGAGTTCGGAGTTTGAATTGATCTAGAGTAGGCCCTGGCTAAACCGTAAGCTCGCTCGCGCTCAACTCTAGACTAGCGCTTAGTCAGACTCGTCGCCCGAGCCGTCATCGTCTCATATAATTACCTGACGTCGGCTATATATGCCAGATACAGCGCTCCAGCAAATCTTCGCTCTCGTGCCTACCACAGTCTCATGCTACTTCGAGTTCATGATGAAGCAGAAAATTAAGTTGAAAAACTGGCAGATACTTCAGAGAGAGTGAAAGCATAGGAGTGAAAGTCAGTGGACAGATGGTGTATAGAGAGAGCATAGAAAAATCCTGAAGTGCACAGTGGCTCGCTGTGACCCTGCGAGCGTCTGAATGAGGCCGGTCGCTTTCCAGATTAGGGTGCTCACAGCGCGCTCTAGATCTAGAAGGGGGGGTCCGACCCCCCTTCTAGATTACGGGCGCTTACACAATCTAGAGCCAACGTGCCCCACCTTCGGAGTACGAATCTCACGTCGGATCTGGCTGTTCTTGCCTTTTTGAGCGTTTAGAGTCGCGACTCTAAATCTAGAGGCTTACGGGAAGTCATCCATTATTACGGAGAACTGCAACCCCTCCGCATCAGATCCTTAGACGGGATTCGGTCGCATGGGCGCCCCGAGAGTACGCCATCACGGCTGTGCCGTACGCTGCCCCGGGGCCCGGGTAGCCTACTCGCGCTGAGTGCTGAGCAAAGCTAAGACCGGGTAAGACGGAACAGCCAGAAGTTGCCTCGGATTGACTTATCCTGTCCGAGAAGCCAACGGAGCAGAGGCCGACAAAACTCAAGAAGCAAACATCCGTGGTCATAGGGATGCAAACAGAATGACGCTTCGCAGGCATTGGCAGTCCAGGCCGGCGGCCTGTTTCAGAATCGAATGGATAGGGACAATCAGAGACATCGCTCTACCATGGCTTCACGGACGCCTGTGTCGGTCAGAGACCTTCTTCGGAACTTATGCCCCATCTTGGATCCAGGCGCTGCCTCTGCGCAGCAATGCTATTTCGATTGCCATGGATGCACATGCCTCAGCTAGTAAGGTGCGGAGCGACCTCGATGACACGAAAGATCAACAGGCTAATTGCGGAGATACTGAAGCCGCCCTAATTATAACAAAGTGTCATGTCCCGGGTCCGGTTTGTTATGTTATTGTCACCCATTGTCACGTCACTTCAGGGAGCGTTTGTTATCGCCTGGACCAATGTCGTAGCACCTTGGTATCGGCAACTTGTCCATGCCCGCCATCCATCAGGCCCCGCCCCCGCCATGTTAGTTATGTAGTGCCGATGTCACGTCCGTGCGCCATCCATTTGTTATCTCTAGGACCAAATTGTTTGGTCACGGTGTCACAGCCCTTTGTTATAATTAGGGCGGCTTCAGTAGCTCCAGCGCACGCGGTCGGAGGATAGAAGACGTAATGAATGAGCGATCCCAGAATACAGACACAACATGAGTCTAGTCCATCCTGCCCTTCAACGTACGCTTGATCACTTTGTCCTTCGTGCTGTGCGAACACGTTAGCGCTCTCAACTAACCGATCCGCCGAAAAGATACAATCGCTCACATCAAGTATACCTCCGCTCCCCAACCTGAATACGCATCCCGGTCGACTGCATTCAGTAGCGTTTGGGCGCACGTCTCGAACAGATCCTCAGGCTCCAAATCCGGCTCCCACAGCCCCTCCGCTACACCAAACAGTTTGCTGCTCGCTGTGCCCGCCACGACGAAATCCTTCGCAAAGTTGATGCAACCGATGAGGTCCGTCGCCGCGATGAACGGCTTGTATTCGCCTGAAGGCGTCTTCTCGAGTCCTGCCATGACGGGCTCAATGAACCACGGGCCGAAGCGCCGTTCGTACAGTGTTGAGGACACGAGATGGGCAAAGGTCTCTGGCGCGATTTCGCGCTCCTCCTTGATCTTATACATGTTCAGGCGGTAGCGGAAGATTTCTTTCCTGTGCATGAGCCAGCTTGTGAGTGAATGGCAGTCGAAGACAGTAAAGGCAGGTCGCACGCACAGCGTTGTCACATCTGTCGCAAGACCGGGCAACCCCAAGTATATCCGGTCGGTCATAGGGAATATCTGACAATGACTCAGCGACGTCCACGCCCCAGCAGCTACAGCATACATACCTTCTGAAAGTTGGACGAGATACCCAGCGCCTGGTTTCCTAGTCGCAGATCGGAGGCAATGGCGACACACTCCTTGCCCACCATGGCGATCACGGAGCCACCGTTATATTCCATAATCGACTAGCCCCGCGAATGGGTCAACTCCCATCGATGTAGTAGTCATTTCGCATATCTCACCATGTTGGGCAGCTATTCGGAGTTCAGCGACAAAGAAAAGCGAAGGGATAGTAGGGGGGCAAGGACAGCGTAAAGCACAGGTGCCCGAGCATTCGCGGCGGACGCGTACACCGTACGCGTCAGTGTCTCGGTCACGCGTTATGTCACATTATGTCACGATTTACGGGACGCCTGTGAGCGCTCGCAGTAGGCTTATGGAGACTGGAGTTGCTCTGATGCTGAATATGACTGGATGTTGTCTCGCGAAACTAGAAATTATCATGTTACAGCGGGTCTCATAACGATAGACCGTTGGGATTTTACTCTCTTCAGAGATCCGTGGAGCGATCCGCCCCGAAATGGCAGGTAGAGCCACCTAGAGCCACTCTTCTTCGAGCACGGTGCTTGGTCAGCGTATCAGGTCGCCGCGAGCGCTTCTCAGGAAACAAGCCTTTCGTGCTTCATCCGCTGAAAAAGTGCGGCCTGACTTAATTAGAAAGACTTCAAATGCTATGGTAGATATGCCTATGCATTTTGGTCAATTTCCGGAGAGTCCTTAGCTGTCCATAGTGGCAGGATGCTGAACTTGCCCGACTGCCGCTTCAGGGCTAGAGCGTCCTCGGAGCAGCCGACCCTGAGTACTCCATGAGCAGAGTAAAATCACAACGGTCTATCGTTATGAGACCCGCTGTAACCTCAGCGCGATTGTCCTGCTCACCATCGACACGGGTCTGTGGCAGACTACCAGCGTCAGTATGACTCTGCAGCCCAGCACCGCAAGAAGAGAATACTTTCGGAGATGTTATCTAAAATTCCAAATGAGGACTCCGTAACCTTTTGATCACTTCTCTTACGAATTTCTGGCCCTCAGAAACACCGATTTACCAAGAGAATCCATGCTCTGGTATGCTCAGGGCTTGTCTGCCAATTCTCCCCTCCTCGCGCTGCGCAATCACACATCCGAGCTGCGAGGCTCAGGCCTCGTGAACCTTCCCTCCCATCAAATTGATCCACAAAACACACATCGTGATTATACTGTTACACGGACGGATACATTGCGAGCCCTTCCCCCACGATATGCCGCTTACTCCTTGTTCAGCTCTTGCGCTCTGGCCCTCAGCTCCTCCCGGCTCTACACCAGTGTCAGCAAAGGCTCCCATCACACATGCTACACAAGCCTCACCATGGCCGGTGGCATGTTGTTCTTTATCTCCGGCGGTGGAATGTAGGGATCCCGCGCGTGGAATGCGCCAACGTTAGGATCGGTATTGAGGCCACCGCCGAGCGAGGGTTGCAGGTCGCGGGGATCGTTTGTCTTCTGCCCAATGCCGTCTCATGAGTCAGCGTATGCTTTCGTTGCCAGGTCGAGGTCGAGCACTTACAGCTGGGTGGGGCTGAATGCTGAAGGTCTGCTCGTTCTCCTGGGGCTGCTTGGACGACTCGTTCTTGCCCGAGACCTTGTCCTTGATGTTGTTAACGATAGAGGACATGATGAACGATGGGTGTACAGATGCGATTCGGATCAGTGTGCGGTACCTCGACCGTGGAGGTACTCTACATATATAGGTTGCCCTGCTTAGCCGCAGCAACTGAAAGATGACGAGATATGGAGCGAATGGGGAAAAGTGGCTGTGGATGCGCAGGAGCATTGGTCATGACGTCGTCGCTGCGGGATCTCACGCGATCGTCTCCCCCGCTTCCGGCCATACAAGCCGTTGCCATGTCCAAACCAGAGAGACCATAAACACTACCGAGAATGTCGCCTTCGCAGAAGGTATTTCCACTATTCATATACGCGGGCGCATCAGGGAATAGGTACCGTACAAACGGGAATGGTCGTAGACGTAGACAAGTACATTGAACGTATTCCTTCACTTCGAGAGCATCATCTGAACCGCGCAGCGTGAGCTGCAAGCGACCCACACTGACAATCAAAGAACGCACCTTCACGAACTCTGCAGGAAACAGTATCAGCACAACGGTCGTTGTCGTATTACGGCAATGAGACTCACCCTCGTAGTTGATCTGGCCATCACCGTCGACGTCAGCTTCACGGATCATCTCGTCGACCTCAGAGTCCGAGAGCTTCTCGCCTAAACCACGTACAAACCCCCATCAGCCTCGCCCCTTCTCATTTAGCTTCAAAACGAAGACGCACCGAGGTTGGTCATGACATGCCGCAGTTCCGCGGCGGAGATGTAGCCGTTCCCGTCCTTGTCGAACACCTTGAACGCCTCCTTGATCTCCTCCTCGCTATCCGTGTCGCGCATCTTGCGGGCCATCATCGTCAGGAACTCGGGGAAGTCGATCGTCCCGTTCCCGTCCGCGTCGACCTCGTTGATCATGTCCTGTAACTCTGCCTCGGTCGGGTTCTGCCCGAGCGAGCGCATCACGGTGCCGAGCTCCTTCGTCGTGATCGTGCCATCACCGTCTGTCGCAGAACAGAGCGTGAGTCAGCGAATGTCACGAAAGGACAGAGAAAAAGAGTTGGGAGCAGGGTTGGGAACGTGACCGAGGATACAGGCGCCGCCATAGATAGGTGTTGAGCGTGCGGACTCACCCTTGTCAAAGAGCGAAAACGCCTCCTTGAACTCTGGAGAACGAGAGCGAGTGAGCGTCCATATCCTGACATAGTCTGCTCGGCACGATCTACATACCAGAGATCTGCTCTGTAGGGCGGAGAAAAAAGAAGTCAGTGAAACTAGTTGGGCGTGCTCTCACGGCAACGGGATACATACCCTCTGACTACACAGCCAATAAAGGAGTCATCGTCGTCTCATCAGCGACCCTCTCTCATGCGTCTCATGTGCAGCAGACGACTTACCAGCTGATCGGCCATAACGTGTTGTTGGTTATGAAGGAGAGAAAGTGATAGGTCAGGGGGTGAAGACGAGATGAGAGGTGAAAGGGATACAGCGGTGTTGAAAGGTCACTGCTTTGAGCCCGTGATGGATGCAACGATCTCGGCAATCGCCAGCCCGTACAAAGGCGCACCGGTCCAATCTTATCAGCACTGCACACCCGGTTATTACAAAAACAGTCCTTTCTCATGCATTCAATCCTCTCTGCCCACACTAATACTGCAGCAGATAACTGCTCCAGGAACAGGACGAATAGATATGATATATGCAGCGAAGCGCCATCTACAGAAATAGGGCGATTGGATATCTTGAATCATTCGAGGAAACTACAATCAAAATCCTAGTCCCACTCGTCCTCATCGTCATCTTCCTCGTCGCTCTCGCCCATCCTCTTGTTCCGTTCCAACAAAGCAGCCGCGAGCGCACTCGTAAGGTCGCCCGCTCCCCCTCCGCTAGCTGCGGGCTCCTCCGCAGGCGGTGGGGAACGCGTGGGTGCGGGAGCATCGCCACGCTTCTTGAGCATATGCACACCGGCGCCCTGTATAGAAGCCAGCAGGGCGTCTCTTCCAGGCTGGGGAGGCGGTAGCTCTGCCAGCACAGTGGGGCCTCCGGCAGGAGGTGGAGGCGGGGGTGGAGGTGGAGGCGGACCCCCTCCCGCGGACGCCGGCGGTGGGGGCGGGGGCGGTGGAGGCGGAGGGGCTCCACCCGCAAGTACCCCAGGTGGGGGAGGCGGAGGTGGGGGTGGGGGAGGCGGACCACCTCCTGCTGGTGGAGGTGGAGGAGGCGGTGGGGGCGGAGGCGGAACCGAAGATGCCTGTGCGGGCGGAGGAGGCGGGGGAGGAGGTGCGCCACCTGAGGGCGGAGGCGGGCGACCAGGCGGCGGCGGAGGGGGAGCAACCGGGGCCGCCGCTCGCGAGGGTGCAGGTGGCGGAGGTGGGGGTGGAGGCGGGGGTGCGGTTGTAGGGCGCGTAGACGGAGGAGCTGGAGGTACAGGCGGTCCACGCACAGGCGAGGCCGGAGCTGGCGGAGCAGGAGGAGCCGCGGATGGGGGCGCTGCTGGGGGCGCTGCAGGGGGCGGCGCGCTGCGCGCTGGAGGAGGCGCAAGGCGCGAAGGTGGCGCAGGAGGCGGTGAGGGTGGCCTATTGTCTGACTGGGCTTGGACAACGCGTCGCGGAGCTGGGGGAGGCGGGGGTTTCTTCTTTGCTGCAGACGCTGCTCCCGACTGGACAGACTTGGCTTCGGCCTTCTGCGCATCCCTTACGAAGTCCTTGATGAATTCCATATCCCGCTCCAGAACCTCGCGGGACACGCCGTGACCCTCCAGGTCACTCAAGAATGTCTGCCATGAAGGATCTATGTTCGTCGATGTGAATCCCTTTTCTGGGTCATAGCCCATGTGCGCGACGTGCTTGAAGGATCCAACGGTGGGACCGGATATCATCGACTTGTCGATCTTTCCACTCTTTCCAGACTTCGCAGCTTTCTTCTTTGACGTGTCCGACTTGGCTTTGCCTGATATACAGATTAGCATGAACACTGAAGAAAGAATACGTTCCCGCCACTAACCATCTGTCTTCTTCGTGGTTACCTTCTTGTAGAAGGTCTTCGCCTCGCTCTCGTCGGCAAATACAATGCCTATCATGCAATCCTGATCGGCGCAACGACATAAGTAGGACATAACACCCAGTGCAAGATGTCACATACATCTCCGGAGAACGAATGGAAGAATGGGCGATCCTGATAGTACTCGAAATCTTCATACAGTTCATGTTCCCAGATGATGCCCCGGGTACCCGCCAGATCTACCAACTTCAGGTAGAACACACCCTGCGTATCTTTTACGAATGCAAGCGCGCCCTGCAAACCGGTGTAAGACCACTCGTCCGGCTTGGGGTAAGCGTAGTATATGCGCGCGAGCGCGGCCATGAAGATCTTGTTGGCGGGTGCATTGACTGCTGCCTTGACCTTTGCCTTGTCGTCGCTCGAAAGCGTTGATTGAGCGGGCATGTTTCGCACGTGATCAGGCTGGCGAAAGTATACAATAGACGATGCAGACGAGGAGAGCAGTAGAGTGAGGGAGCGCAGCCTGCCTGCGTCCCTGAGAGTGAGTGTACAGGATAAGAGCAGTCGGACGCACGCGCTGCGAGATCGGGTGACGCGCACAGGCCACCTTATCGGTTTCAACTACAATAACTCTGCAGGTTACCACCGCAAATTCGATATAACCCAGGAATATTGTACTCTCCGGATCCTTTTCCACCGTGGCATAGAACAGAATAATTGTGTATCAGAGTCAATGCGACGACGGGTTCGAGTAGATGCACAACTCGTATATGGCTCGATCCAGCTCATAGACAAGGCGTTGCAGGAGGTGTGAGTTTGATCCAGTCGGAACCGGCGTTGGGAGTGCACTGTCTGGAAAGGTACCACAAATCCACACTTGACATACCACCTCAAAAGCCGATGAGGACTCCTAGGAATCCAACAGAGAACATAAAGAACCGAGCAGATATACAACATCATGGCGTTAGCGGAGCCAAGGGGGCAGCAGAGAGCCTCCCACACGCTGCTACTAAGACCCGACTGCGGTTGCCTTGTAGCTCTTTATGAATTCCAATGCCAGCTTGGGACTGCGACCAGTCAGTCGGACTGGCCCAAGTGCAGAGTGAAGAACGTATTACCTGTCCACAGGCTTCACTGGTATCTTCTTGTCAACCAGCTTACCACCCTTCTCAAAGATGAAGTGGCTGCGCTTCGTCTTGCCTCCTTCTCCGGCCCCCAGAGCTGTGATGAGAATTCGGCTAGGGTCTGAGAGGAGTGGATAAGGTAGACTTTTCTGTATGCACAAGATGGACAGTCAACATCGCGTAGGTTATCGGACAGCAAATGGCTGACCTTTGCTTGCCATTTGGCCTGCGCGGTGGGCTTGTCCGCACTGAGACAATACACGTCAAAGCCAGACGAGGTGAAGTCAGCATATATGTCGCGGAAACCGCATGCCTGCGTGGTACACCCCGCTGCAGGGCATCCCATCAATGTCAGATATCCTGTTGGCCTCAGGTGCACTTACGCGTATCAGCTTTGGGGACCAGGAAAATGACCACGCCCTTCTCGGCCGCCAAAGTGGCTACATCAACATCCTCATCCTTCTCGTTCTTGAGGGCGTATGAAGGCAGCACGTCTCCGATGTCTATCGGCGAGAGAGCCTCCTCTATAGACAACAGCTCGGTCAGTTGCGGCTGACAAAGTATGAGCAACAATCGTCTTCACGTCCACCCGTCTTTCCTGACGCGTCTTCGGCCTCCACGCTCACGCCTTCGCCTTTGCTCTGCGAAGAGATAATAACATGGGATTCTTGAGTGCAGCGCATACGTACTCTGGGGCAGGTAACCTCACCTTTTTGGTGGTGGGCGCAGCGTCATCGCCGTCATCGCCGCCGTCGGCCTCTGCGGCAGCTCTCTTCTTTGACTCAGATGCCGCCTTCTTAGTGTTCTCTTTCGCGGCGTCCACCTTCGGCTGCGCAGAGATCCTTGTCGACCGCCTCGTAGGCTCAAGGGTCTCAGCAGAGGCTTTCGCACGAGGGGCCATCGTCAGAGGTGGCGGTGATGGTGGTCGGCGGGAAAGCGAAGAAAAGCATGAGTAACGTCCTGGTTCAAGAATATCAGTTTCGTTGAATACCGTTATTGACAGCCATGGTTAGCGTGTCGCCTCTCCCGGCTTTTCAGCGCCCCCCTGCTGACCAGTGTTCACGCCATCGATTCGGAGGGATGGCGATGCGACTCTCGCATACTGCGCCAGCGCGCCCATTCAAAAGGGACGGAGGGGTGAGGTTAGAATACACTCATCGGCGCCTTGCTCAGCAATGCCGATGTGGCACTCTGATCTCATGTCTGGGCGATCAACTCATATGTGAGCTTGCTACTGAGCTTCCATTGAGCGGATGAGAAAGCCATGCGCAGGGCGGCACGTAGTCTTGAGAGAGAAACGACTACATGCACTATATAGGCTCCGGGAACCTGAAATGGTGTCGATGTACTAGAGCTCTCTACAGTAAATCGTCATGCGTCGCACATGCAGGAGCACACCGAGTCTGAGATGGCCGTATGCAAGAGTGTCTGTAATGGACAAAGGAGATCGAAATCTGCGCCGGAGCCGGTATGAGGGTGGCTATGGTGAGGTATCTCTGCGGTGCATATGTAACGAGCGACGAGACAGCGACAGATGCGCAAGAGCGATTAACGGACAATTCTACCACAGCAATGTCAGCACAGCGCACAACGCAGGGATAGGACTGCTGACATACAAATATCACGAAGGAAGACTGGATTCTGCCGTGTCCTTGACGGAGCTAGACGACGATGTCCTCGACAGGATGGACGATCGCGACCCGGAGGGTGACACCGGACTCGGCGTCGCGGAGCTAGGCGTAAGTGTACCGTTCGGCGACGCCAAATTCTGAGTGTCGACAGACACTGTCGAGCCGGTGGAGCGTGAACGGCGAATGTATGGCCGCGGCGGAGGTTTCTTCGGTTCCTGTGGCGAAGTAGCGACAGGCGGACTGCGGTCGCGCTCTTGCGGTACGATGTCAGACCCATACTCGTCCACCAACCGGGGTGGTGGCCGTTCGACCATAGCCTCGAGGAGCTGTATGTAGAGTGTCCCACCTGAGTGATGCAATGCATCGCGGGATTATTCAGGCTCTACATACCTCTTTCCGCAGCTCTTCGCCGTCGTACTCGCCTTCCATTTCTTCCGGGCCCAACAGCACAGCACCTTTTCGGAAGACTTCCCCTTCTTCCTCAACGAGTCGTCTAGAGCTGGTACGCAGAGTCAGCACAGCACACGGACCGGTAGGCTGCCAATGATGCCTACAGGTCGGTAGGAGATACCACGTTCTCAACAGTTTCTACAGCTTCGGCTGGCGTTTCTCCGTCCTCGTCATCGGACTCGGTGATTAAGAACGTTGGGCTGAGCACGCTCTCTTCTGGCTCCGGCTCCGGCTCTGCACGCGCCTTGCCCTTGTCAACGCGAGGAGTGATGGGCTCGTCATCATCTGAATGGTCAGGATCCGCTTGTGCAGAGACGCTGGATTCCGCAGGGTTAGCGTGACCATTGCCCGCAGCTTCGTCCTTGATCGTCTGGATGCCGAGGCCTCGCAGCTTGGGAAGTTCCGGTTTGGGCTGCAGTCGGGCAAGGAGAGAGGTTAGATCATCGTTCAGATGCAGCAACATTTCTAAGCGCGTGGGCTCCGTCGTCGTCTCGATCATGGTAACAAGGGACCTCATGATCTCTCGTGTCGACTTCACTACCTCAGAATCAGGACGGAGCTTGGGAGAGGCGGGTATGGAAGATGAAGGCGTCTGGACAAGCATGTCCTGCAGCTCGTTCTTGCGAGAACGAGCCTGCTGAAGAACGTCAGACTCAGTCTGCACCACGGAAGGAGTGTCAGTTGGGTCCTGGCTCGAAGGAGGCAAAACTTCAATCTGCTCATCGACCTTTTTCTTGTCGTCCTCCCGGATGGACTTCGCCAATTCGCTCTGCTCGATCATGCCCCATACCCCTTTGGCTTCTCCGCGGCCGCTCTGGCCATCGGGTGATTCGCCTATAGCTGCCTTCTCCGCTTCTTCCGTGTTGCGTATACACGTTTCGAGGATATCACGACACATCCTGGAATGCATCAGTATTAAAGCGCCGACATGCGCAGATCGACTCACTTCGCCATCTCCTCGTCTCCGGGAGGTATGTTTAGATCCAGGCAACGCATGACGTGATTGGACTTGAGCCCGGAACTCAATGCCATGACACCAGCGAGATCAAGATTGTTCATCGTGAGGTCGAGATGGAGGAGAGAAGTCGATTCGGGCAAGAACTCGGCCAGCGCGATGGCTCCAGCGGGTGTCATACCTGTCGACGAGAGGAACAAACGCTTGAGAGCAGCGTTCAGCGTAAATGCCGTCCTCAACGACTGTATCTATACCATGCTTAAGTCATGAACTACAGCTGGACGTGAACTTGGCCTTACTCCCTCCAGTGATGGACCACAGCAAGGGTTCTTACTCAGGTCCAGCGTTTCAAGGCATGAATTGTATTTCTGGATGGTAGCCGGCTGAGGACGTGGTGGTCTGGTTGAGGGTGGGAAGCTAACTCACTAGTGCCTCAGCGACGGCAATGAGGCCCTGGACGTCGAGCTTGTTCTCGCTGAGGTTCAGCACTTTGAGCGTCCGGTTGCGCTTTAATACTTGGGCGATATAAGTAATGCCATTCTGAGGGAAAATTAGAGACGCGACACCAATTCGGTCACACGACGTACCCGGATATCGTTGCCCTTGAGATCAAGCGTACGCAGAGCACCCAGACGGGGTAAATTATCCAAAGCCCGGACTTGTTCCAAGAGAGCAGCACTCGGCCCATGCTTATAAGACGCATCAAGTCCACGTGAATGTCCGTTCACATGGGCCGGGTGGGAAGGGGGCGGAGGCAGACGAGCGGTCACCCCACCTTGAGCGGAGGTTGTGATTATGGGTATCGGGCGTCCAGAGGGCGACAGAGGATTAGTGTTGCCAGGAGTGAGAGAACTAACTGACGCTCCACGTTGGGATCGAGGTATATACGGTGTATAAGTCGTTTGTGGCAGAGTCGCCGGATGTCGAGGGGGCGGAAGGATGGGTTTCGGCGGCGGTGTCATTTCGCCCCTGGCGCTGCTGGTCGAAGGAAGAGGTTGAGATGGCGATGAAGGTGTAGGAGGAGGCGATAGCGACGATGCGAGGCTTGAGGTGGGCGCTACAGGTGAACCCGGAACTGACCCTCCATCAGCGGTTGTGGATGGAAAGCGGTCAGGGTAGTCCTTGATCATGAGGGCAATTGCAACGACACCGGTAGCGCTGATACGATTATGCCGCAAAGAGATATTCCTCAGCGACGAGACCCGGACCGAGTGCGCTGCCACTGCGTTGGTAGCGATTTGGACAACGTAGACAATGTACTTACCCAGCGCATCGAGAGCTTGCGGTTTGAGCGAGCAGTCATCCAAACGCAAAGAAGCTAGACATGGCGTCGGTGCTGCAGGTAAGGCTGCAGCAATGTATTCAATGGACTTCTTGTCCAGGACGTTCTGGGATAAGTCCAAGAACTGTAGACTCTTAGCCTGTGGGTGATTCAGTTCGAGCATCTCGAGTTCCACAAGAATTTCGGACCACCTTCGCGATATATGCACCGATAAGACGGAAAGCTGGGGCTTTCATACGCCGGTTGGATGAGACCGACAAGAAGACGAGGGTCCCAGGTATGAGCAGAGCATGTAGGATTGGTTTGAGGACCTTACACGGCGATATGAGCATCTCTACTTACGTCGCACAGTGCGAACTTACATGCTCGTCCAAGTCACATTCCTTCAATACCAACTTGCGTAGGCCCCACTCGATCGTGAACACGTCAGAGAGCACGGAAGCGGTGCCAACGTTGAGTTGGATGCCAGAAAGATCTAGGGTCCGCGGCTTGGTGTTGGCAGCACGCTACACCAGACATGGCCCGTTCGTGAAAAATCTGTCGACAGACTCGTATGCGCAGTTACACACCTTGAAAGCAGCCGAAATTGCGGGGTCAGGTACTTCCTCCCGACCAGTACAGCACTCGCGGTAGAAGGTCTCTACTTTGTCCATGCTCCACCAATCTCCGTCCGCGTTGGGATCCGCAGTTGATGAGCTGCCTCTGAGTATCCGTCGCCTACGCTCTGCCTCACGCTCCTCGATCGTCCGCTTCTCCTCCTTCAGTGACGGTGTCGAGGGCGGGTTCGTCGCCATTATTGGATAGACAGTAGTCATCTCCGGTAATATGAAGTGCGCACGCTTGAGAGTGCTGGTTTCATCCTTATTAGCATCAGATTGACTCTGGTTCGGTAGAATCCTAGAGAGCGATCGAGTCGCAAACGAGAGGAACGACTGCTGAGTCGGAGGAGGGCGCTTCAGAATGGATTTGCCCGGAGTCGGGATGGTCACTGCGGATGATGATGCTGACGGTGACAGCATAGCTGCATCTCAGAAGATGGCGGTCGACTTCTGAGCTGTGGAGGTTGAGGCTTTCAGCGGAAGTAGATCAAACCGACAGTGTTTGACCGAGCCCTAAGCGGTAAGAAGTGAATGCGAAGTAAGTTATCAGTATTGAGGCTATGTCTACAAGGAGATAGTTAGGTAATTGATGGAGCATATGGGCCAATAATGCAATAGGGCCATATTATCGCTGTTTTCAAAATAAATGGCGCATGTGAATTCTTACAGGTGGCTTTGGTACTGTACTACGAATAATCATAGCTCAACAAGGGCTCTTCCAAATGTCATGCATCCTAATGCGATATGTTCATTAAGAATCCAACTATTTTTGAGCTCCATATGCAGTGGTATGAGTAGGTGCTTCTGTGATAAATGATCTTGCATGGGTAGAAAAGTACCACTTTCCCCTTAACCAAGCCTGAGTCCAGGTCTGCATATTGTTGACACACAGATATAAACCCAACATCAGTTTACAATTGGAGTTTTTTTGTATCTGTGGCTGCAAAGATCATGAAATTCCATGGAGTATTCCATGAGCTGTAGATTTTTCAAGTGAAGACACCGTGTTGTAGTGCGAATTTGGTCATATGCCCAACTATCATGAAAACGGCAACAAGTTTCCGAGCCTGCAAACGCCAGAGTCGGTTAAACGGCCCGATTGTCCGGCTGACTCTGAGTTATGGCTCAGTGTCAATTCTCGAAAGAGTCGAAGGCCGCGCCAGCCCGCCTCTTGCAATAAGGACATCATGAGGACGCCAATATACGTGCCGGTCGTCTCCTATTTGCCTTATTAGTATGTACGAGTTTCAGGCACCTTGCACTAAATATTCTGCTGGTGAAATTAACTCCATGTACCTCACGATACTGTCCATCGCGGTATGCCCGCGAAAGACAATCCCGAGGTAGTGGGGCACTGAGGTCAAGGTCACGGTTACTTTAACGCCTCTGAGTGTTGCTTGAAGATCTATCTTGTCGCCAGCACTGGATATTGATATGCTGGCGGTAGGTTCTCACCCGTGTGACAACACTTAGCAACCTGCATGGCGGCCCGAACACATCCACAGAACGCCATCCAAGGCATGGTCCTATCGTGCAGTCAGTCGCCATACCCGCTTCCTGGTCACCTATGCGTAATGAGAGTCTCCAGGTTAGAGCTGCGTCGTAGTGTCTACATAATAGAACCGAACTCGGAGTCCAGCTCCTGGTGCGTTCAATGTACTGCAAGCGTCCCGGTTACAAGAACTCCGATATGTCCTAGGTTATGATGGCGTACGGGATCTATTAGCAGAGTCACGCATTACTCTCGGCATCTCTCAGCAAACATCCATGTACTCCCGGCACCGACTATGAAGCCTTCTCCACCGACCGCCGTTCCACTCACGGATTCTCGCCCAGCAATCATGAGGAGAAACCTTCTCGATCCAGATCCTGCAACTGTTCAGTTAGCTCACTCGCTGCCATAATGAGGTGGAGTACTCACAGCACTGAGCAGAGGGCGAAGTCAGCATACGTCACGTCGCGGCCCATCGCGACTGCCCCATTGCCGTCGCTGTTGTTTTTGTCCAGAATGGATGCGAGAAAGTTGAACTGCTCCTTGACAGCCACCCAGGCCTGCTCGTGCTGGGCGCCACCTAGCGAAGGTGGGGGAAGAGTCGACACGGAGTCCCCGCGTCTGAAATGCGCATGGCTGCGTTCTGGCAGCCGCTGATGGGTAAGGGGAATGAGGATCGGAAGGAGAGGCTTGACGAATATTTCTTGTATATAGTGGACGAACAGGGCTTGCATGGCGCGCGAACCCTCAGGAAAGATCGGCCGCGCGGGGTAGGTCGCCTCCAGGTACTCGGCAATGTGGTTGACATTGGACAAGACGACCGGGGACGACTTGGAACGCAGTCTGTCCACAATCACGGGGAGGGTATACACCAGCCGGCCGTCTGACTTTTGGCCTACAGGAGAGGCACCTGTCATGCGCAGAGTGGCTTCCACCTCTTCAAAATCTACCCAGACGGTTCGATGAGGCAGTCGTTTAAAATTCAAGATCAATCTATGCTGCGGTCAGCAACTGGACAAAGATCGACTGGGAGGCTGCTCACCGTATCCGCCATATATTTGGAGCCCATGGCTGCGAGATGGTAGAGTGGACATCGTACAGTGTAATAAGAGATTGTGACATCGTTGCTGAGGGACATGTCCATTTGCTGCCACCCATTTTATTACAATGGCATAGAGGTATGGGCGCAGGACCACAATAGATAGCGCTCCGCAGAGAAGAGGAGGTAGTGATTAGCGGTGGGAAACCAACTGCTCCGACAGTGCAACTGCCGGATTCTAATATCAACGCCCATGCAGGGCGGAGTGATAGAGGCCGGAGTTCGATGTATGTTTCATGGCGGGATCCTAGGAGAGTCCCCGACACATTTCAGCGGGTCCGGGTCCCACTGTGGTAGTAACCTCGCCGATCACAACACTGGCACTCGGGACCGACTTGGTCTTGACTCATAACGGCCGCTGTCCGAATAGCCTCAATGTGAAGCTGAGCTGGTCACGATAGCCGCTTTGAACGGCTCAAGTCGCTCGGCTGTGGCACAACTTTTAATTTCGGGCTCTCGAGAATTACGACTCGTGCGTACAAACCCAATTGGACAAAGATTGAAGCGAACTCCGATACGTGTTTTTCGCGGGCTTACCATACAGAAAGGCAATGTACGGCACACGTGAACCCCGGCTTCTTGGTTGATGTGTACGCTCAAATTTTCCGCCACAGTAGCATCAACAAGGAAGCATCGTTGAAGAACACTTGTGATCGCGAGCAAACACAGCATCGGGCGGGTCGAACTAGTGCTCGCCTTTTCCCACGCCGTGTTCTTCGACTCTTCCGCTGAAACAGCCTCCGACACAGGATGTCTTCCCAGGCAACTGCGGCACACTCGCAGTAGTCATGACCTCAGTGCAAGAGACTTCAGTTGGCTTCAGCTCTCCATGATGTACTCATTGTTCATTGAGATGAGGACTGTATAGCTATGCGATCGGCACTACCGTAGTCAAGGTATCGGAGGCCTATACGAGTTCCAACTCTTGATTCCCAGGTCTGCAATATGGCGTAATCGGAGCCCTTTCCTAGAAGGGCCAGTTGGTCTTAGCCCACCGACCGTTGAGCACGGACGGACAGCCTTCAATACGAAGGAGCCGGTTCGTTGCACTCCGAGGCTGTACGCATCACTCCGCTTAATCTTGACAAGCTGGTCGACTATCGACCAGGTAGACCGTCTTCTCAGGAAATGTATGAAGATGCGCCCGCTCAGCACCAACGTGATCTGCGGAAAACAGGTACGTTCCTTCTGCGAGATCAGCGAACTCCAGTCTATCGCATTACGATGACATCCGTGGCGCTGTGAACCTAATACGCCACTGCCGGAGAGCGAATATCTAGGTCCCTCAGGTGAGTCACGTCGCCCCAAGCGATGCAGTCATCAAGCGGAAAAGATCCATGGGCCAGGCGGCACTGGCAGCCAGGGCATAGCCTAGAAGGCCTCGAGGCCTCTCGAGCTATCGTGTCTCTTCTCCGTGCCCTGGGCTGATAGGTCTGGGGGAGCTGCGCGGACCGTCCGCGGACATGGTTCCTATTCCGCTCACTCTATTTCTTCGGCACGATAAGATTCTCGTAGCGCAGCCGTCAATCGTCAGCATCGCTCATGCTGTTCAATGCACGGCTTCCCAGAGGACCGCAGTGATCTAAATGGCAGGTCTGGACATTCGGGCGGGTCAACGGTCTCCGCATATATGTCTCCGGAGTGCCTCGAGGCACGGCAGTAAGCCGGGCTCCTTCCTCCATCATAGGACCGGTGAATGTGAGCGTTCTTCGAAGGTGAAATTCTTTCTTCTCCATATTCGAACTCAGATGAGTCTTTCTTGTCCAATCATGAGCTCATAGCAACCGTGACGTCTTTACACAGGTCATTGTGCTGTCTCCGGTGCTCAGGCTCGGAATGTGCGGCGGCCGTATGATACAGATGTCCGTCTGGTCCGGCGGTTAGAGCCATTGTTGAAGCTTTGAGTTAGGAAGGCGGCACATCTTTAGATAGGGTCCAAGAGTCTTCCCCTACTTGCTAGGGTGTTCATCCCTGCTCGATGTGAGCATCCTGTGCTCCAGCGGTTGTCTCTGACGGTGCCGGGCTTTTCTACAGATTGGTCCAAGATTCCATGTTCCAGGATGCGCAGTATAAGACGCGCAAGTGGCTGTCAATTGACGTGCTATATCCCTTTAGAATCGCGCCATGCGTCGTCGTGCCAGTGGGCCACTCGTCGAACCGCTCAGAATATTACCAAGAAGGGTGAACATCCGCGTGAATGGCGGTGAGATTCGAAGCCTTGGTGGTAACTAGTGCTGAAGCCGCGTCCCAAGCGACCCGCTATTCGCCAAAATCTAATGAGGTCTATCTCGAGCCTTCATGTTGCGTCTGAACGCCTCTGACCGATCCGAGGCCCTACGAGATCTGTTTTTCCTCTTGAGCTTCGTCGCTACACGCCTGGAGCAGGCATGTCAGCGTTTGCTGTGTTTAGTACTACATATACTGTAACTCATTGCAATGTAAAGATCTCGAGCTATGACCCTTATTTCTGGCGTATGTGAGCGTTTTTTCTCATATAAGCGAACCCGGATAACGCCTGGTTATCACCTACAGAGTTCTATCACATCCTCAAGACAAGCTCCTTCATGCCATTCCAGAACATGAAGCAGGAAGGGGACTCGCCACGTAACAAATAGTGAGGTTGACCGGCATGCGTGAGAGTCACTTAGAACGTCAGCTCTGAAACGGGCCTTCTGAGACCGCTAGATGGACGATTGTCCAAGCTGCCGTAAGGCAGGTGTCGTGCCGTACATCTGCAAGTATTGATCACTTCAATGTGTAAGATGTGAAGAACACAATGCGGAAGTTAGCTTCATCTGGGCCCGCTCTCAGGAGTTCCAGTGGCTTGGTCTGGTCACTCCGCACATGCCGATAAAGCAATTCATGGGAAGACGGTCTCTCAAGATCTCATGGGTCAATCGGTCAGCTACGGTCATATTCGGCTAGTGGAACCTCTTTGTGCGATGGGACCAACAACTCCGAATCCAAGTACGTCAAAGTCATATAATGTGTGGGCTTTTTCTGCTACGTATAGGTTTCGTGCGACACCTACCTCGGAACGGAATCCGTTCGACTACGCATACGGGTCTGCAGTCGAAGTGCTGCATTTAGCGATGGGATGCTGGTTGAACAGGATGGCACCTGCATCATCTTGACATAAGTGCAGTATATACGTATGTCTGTTCATTGCCGCATGGTCCAGCTGAGCGTACTGCGGTGTGTAGAGAGAGAGTGGATCACCGCTAAGGACGTTGCCGCCTCAAGCTTGGGAGAAAGTCGCACCACGGCCGGGACAACGCTAGCCAAGTCGCCACGACGCCAACCGATGTGGACCGATGAGCTCAGGGGTGGACCGGACCGCCTATAGACGCCCGCACGAGTGATCACGATGATATCACCCCAATCTCACTCAGCGGGTCCTCCCACAGGTTCTTCAGGCTGCCAGCTGTGCCTGCGCTTTCTACACCATCCACCACCATCCCGACATCAACTACCATGACCACCGCTCTCGACGCCCTCAAGCAGACCGGTACCGTCGTTGTCTCCGACTCCGGTGACTTCGAGTGTGAGTACGTCTCCTTCGCCTGGTGACGCGCTTAGATTGGGGAATGCGAGAGGCTGATTGGGGTCGGACTCATCGACAGCTATCGATGTCTACAAGCCCCAGGATGCGACTACCAACCCGTCGCTTATCCTCGCAGCTGCTAACAAGCCCGCTTACAAGCGCTTGATCGATGCCGCCATTGAATACGGCAAGCAGAAGGGTGGCAGCATTGACGAGCAGGCCAGCGCTGCCATGGACCGCCTGGTAAGTGAGACTCCTGCTTGGTTTCGTCTATTACGCCCCACAGTATTGCATGAGACTTACTCCGCTTGATTCTTTAGTTGGTTGAGTTTGGAAAGGAGATCTTGAAGATTATCCCCGGCCGTGTCTCTACGGAAGTTGACGCGCGCCTCTCCTTCGACAAGGAGGCGACCAAGAAGAAGGCGAAGGAGCTCATCGCGCTCTACGAGTCCCTCGGTATCAAGCGGGAGCGTATTCTCATCAAGATCGCCTCCACGTGGGAAGGTATCCAGGCGGCCCGCGAGCTCGAGCGCGACGACGGCATCCACTGCAACCTTACCCTTCTCTTTGGTTTCGCGCAGGCTGTTGCGTGCGCTGAGGCTGGTGTCACTCTCATCTCGCCCTTCGTCGGCCGTGTAAGTCTTCTGGACCACTTTAAGCGAGACAGGCTGGTGTTGAACGTCTTCCCCAGATCCTCGACTGGTACAAGAAGAACAAGCCGGGCAAGGACTACGTTGGCGACGAGGACCCTGGTGTTCAGTCCGTGAAGAAGATTTTTAACTATTACAAGCAGCACCACTACAAAACCATTGTGATGGGGGCATCGTTCCGCAACGTACGTGCAGCTCCTAGCCGTTGCCATGGATAAACACTGACATTATCTGTTGGATAGACCGGCGAGATCAAGGCCCTCGCCGGGGTTGACTTCCTTACCATATCTCCCAGTCTCCTTGAGGAGCTCAAGAACGACTCTTCTCCGGTCCCCAAGAAGCTCGACTCTCATGCTGGTAGGTGCCAGGAGTATGACGATCTCGAGCACAAGCTCATCATTTTGGCATCGCAGCTGCTCAAGGTCAGCCTATCCCTAAAGTGTCGTACATCAACAACGAAGCGGAGTTCCGCTGGGCGCTCTGTGAGGACGAGATGGCCAGCGACAAGCTCTACGAGGGTATCCGCAAGTTCGCTCAGGACGGCGAGACTCTCAAGAAGCTGCTGCGCGAGAAGCTTCAGGCTTGAAAGCCTTTCATGCCCCATCAGTCGTTGTTCAGTTATGGCTAGCGGACGGAGGATCATGAAGTAAAAAGGAGTAGCGGAAGTTCTGTACTAGTGTAAAATGTACAATGCGTGTTTCTGGTCTCTAGACGCTCTCCATGATAGACGATATAGGTTCCTTGGTCATACGCGATTCTCGAGTGAGAGGCTCCTCCCACAGATCCTCGCCTGAGGTGATGGTGCTGGATCAAGTTTGCCGACTACAAGAACGCGACGAACCTGTCGATGATCGGACTCGGGCCAATAAATCCGCATCTGTACATGGCTTGGAGAGCGACGATCCGCGACCGACGCACCCGCACTCCCGGTCGGTTTCTTACTTTGCAGAATTCACTACATGTGACGACGAACACCACCTGTTCATGTATCCAACTCTTCCTCCACATATCCAGCGGCGTCTTCCCCGTCCAGGCTAGCCCACAGGTATGTGTACGTCCGCATTCGAGTAACTTGCTGAAGGTTTCACTGACATCCTCAACGGCAACTTAGCCGCCGCTCGCGCGCTTTTTATTCGGTTTTCGGATCCTTCGGCTTAGCGCAGCCTTCTCTGTGAAACTCGAGTCGCGAACCCCCGCAATCCTATCTCTGGGTACGCCAGACCTTACGTTTGACCACCAGCGGCCGGGCTACGCAGCTTCGTCCATAGGAGGCAGCCATGTCCGTGCGGGAGAAAGTCAACGGAGATCGTGCTACCCCGTCGGTCAAGTCGACATCGCCACCACCGGCTTCTAGCTTCTGGGATAGGCTGCCACCATGGTTGTCCAAAAACTTGCGCTCTTGGAAGTCCTGGAAACTGGTGTTGAGGTGCTGGGTGGCGTCATGGGTTTCCTTCGTGATCATGCTGCCAAACAAGTCGCTAGCTACGCTTGGCAATACGTGAGCTGCACCTTCGCGACAGGGGGTGACTTTGAATATCGACCAATTGCCTCCGACAGGGCGTTCTTTTCGTTTATACTGAGCATCATTGTACCTCCCAACATGCCCGTCCAAATATTCATGTTCGTAAGTGAACATGCCGGACTGTTTTTGTTCTGATACTTACCTTGTAACTGATTCTTACCCTGTGAAACCACGCAGCTAGTCACGACCATCGTGTCTGGCCTTGCATTGGGTTGGGCGCTCTCGTGCGCTGGCATGGCGGCTGCGCTTGCAGCGAGGGACAAGACTTTACTCAAGCAGACTCTTCAGAAGACCGCTGAAAGGTCGGTGTCCTTGGCGGTCTCCAACGCTTGATCCAACGTCTCACCTTCCTATCAGTACCGCAGGTTTAGCGAACCCTGATGCGTTATTTCAAGACGCTATATTCAACGGGGAGTTCTTGGACACGCGGTTCGTTTGCTAAGTGATATGGTGAGGAGTGATGCTGAGGTTCCGCTAGCTCGACGGTTGTATTTGGGGTATTTCTGGGTTTCGGCTGCTTTCTCTTCTCCTTCATCCGTGCCTATGCTCCGAAACTCACTGTGATGAGTGTCTTCGGCACCATAGCTCTGGACATCTTCTGCGTGAGCATTCAATCGTCTGCTCTGCGCACAGGGTCTGAATTGAATGCATGTAATCAACTGTTGGATGCAGAGCTTTGGTCCTCTATTCCCATTTGCTCAGTACACTCTTCTGAATTCCCTCCTGACCTCCGTCGCTTGCTACATCGGGATCGCACTGATCCTCATCATTATTCTGTTTCCGGAGTCGCTCAACCATTCCTATCTCTCTTCTTCTGCGGAACTTCTCGACAAGTTCAAGGGTATATTGGCTTTGCAAGAGGATGTATTGAGCACTGATCCGCACGAGGTCGGTCCTGGGAGCCCACTCGCGACGAAGGTGACCATGGCTCGCGTAGGCACGATCCAACAACTACAGCAGCGTCAGTATCTCGTTAACACGCCTTGTGATTGTTACTCACTTTCGATGGTCAGTCATGTCGCAGAAGCAATTCCTCAATCTCGAACTCAGCTGGGGCAGGTGGAACGGGGACGACATCAAGGATATGCTGGAGCCGATGCAGATGCTCACCACGCGGCTCGGTATGCCCCGACCGATCAGACCTATGACCATGCAAAGTTAACCGGAATTTTCAGGGGCTCTCAGTGGCTTTGCTGGCACCATGACTCGCTCGCTCTCGTCTGCGCAATCGCAAAGCGAAGAAACAGCTTCGGTCTCGGACTCCGGTTCTTCAGGAACGGCTGTAGACGACACCTTCCTGCTACGCCAGTTCCGCGAGCGCAACTCTGCGGCCGAGGAGGAGTACCGGGTTCGCCTCGTCGACGTGCTGCCAAGCCTGCGAGAGGCGACTGCGGATCTTCGCAACGCTGGCGTGGCTGCCCTGTCGTCTCTCAAAGCCCTCATCGAGGCCGTGAATATGAACCGATATAAACGTGGGTCTACTCTGCAGGACACGCGTCTAGCAGAGGTCGACAAGGCGCTGTCCGCTCTGCGCGCCGCCATCGAGGACTTTAAGGTCAACCGGAGACTGATCCTTCTTCAGCCTTACCAATCAGTTCTCGATCAGGGGGAGACAGGCGCTCTGAACAGAGCCCCATTACGCGCACTGTACATCTCCTACGTCTTCTCGGCAAACCTTGTGGCGGTGTCCCATGGTATATTTTCTCTCGCCGAGGTCGTGAGTGAGACCGCTAGAAAGCGTCCGCGTGCGAGGCTGTGGGCGCCGAAGGGCCTGAGAGCCATTGGGAAGCTGTTATGTTCTGGACGCGGCGGCGGCGAGGAAGCTGTAGGGGAGGACCCTCAGCCCGAGCAAGCCGTTGAGTCGGAGGAAAAAAGAGAATATAGTTGGTATCGGACTAACGCGTTTTGACGGTTCGTTCATGCTGACATCATATCTCAGAGAGAGACCCGGACAGCAGGCCACCGCACAATATGTTGCAGAAGGTTGCGAATTCTATCCACGCGTTATACAAATGGGGGAAGACGCCAGAAGCACTGGTATGGATTTACGTTCAATAGGGACCGACACATCGCTAATAGCGTCGGTGCAGTTCACGTTTCGATATGTGGTGGTCACTATCGCCCTCTGGATACCATCTGTGGTGAAGTCTAGTGCTCGTGAGTACAAGCAGCTTCTTCGCGGGTTCCGGTCCCCTGAACACCTGTTGTGCAGATTTTGCCTATGCAGAGCGCGGTGTATGGTACGGTTTCGCTTTGATAGAGCGGTCATTCGCCTGCTGAGCCGCCGTGCAGGGCATTGATCATGGCGCAGACGACTATGAATATATACGCCTCCGATCAAGTCTACAAGTGAGTAAGACAGGAATCTGCTTAATGTACGAGAGTCCTGAGTCATGGACTCCAGCTATGTCATGCGTCTTGGAGGGACATTTGTTGGTGCTGTCCTGGGCATGCTCTGTTGGTATATCGGTGAGTGTCGCTGTATCAGCAAGGTGCGAAAAGTGGTTAAAAACACGTCGCCCTGCAGGTGCGGGCCACGGTCATGGGAATCCGTATGGCCTCGCAGCGATCGTTGCAGTGTTCCTTTTGCCTCTGTTTTTCCTTCGACAGTTCGCGCCGCCTCAATACGCTATAGCTGTTCTGATGGCCGGGGTAACGTCTGTCTCTTCACGTCGTGGGCTGTCCAACTAAGCCAATTCGCTCCCAGGTTACGTTCGTCCTAGTAGTCGGCTACTCTTGGATCGACGGCAACCTGCCCGGTATCTTCCAGAACGTGGGCATCGGTTGGAACGTAGCATGGAGACGTTGGGTGCTTGTGATGATAGGTATAGCCTCGGCCCATTCCGTTACGCAGGATCTTCCTATTCATGCCATCCCACTTTGCAGGCAGCGCTGCGTCCTTCATCCTGATGATGTTTCCACCAAAGTCCGGCCGTAAAGCCGTCCGACTGCGCAACGCCTCCGTCATCTCGGGAATCTCGTACCTGTATTCACACCTCACGTCCCTCTGGCTCAGCGCCGATGGGCCTTTCGACCATCCCCCAGAAGCAAAAGGCGGATCTAGTACGTACGCGCGGCAGAAGTGGCCCGCGGAGCTGAGGGCGAAGTTCATCGCCATCGCGGAGCAGATACAAGACCTGCGCGTGCGGACGGCGATGTCCAAGTGGGAGGGGAGTATCAGGGGCGCGTGGGCGAGCGAGAACTACAACCGGTTGCTGGAGCTGGAGAGCGACATGCTGTCGAGCTTGATCTTGGTGCGTGTGTCGGGGTCTTGGCTACGAGCCTGTGTCTCTGCCGGCTAACGCCAGCGTATGAAGCTCGGGGGCGCGCTGTCAAACATGGACCCCGACCTCCGAAAAGCGACGCTGCCACATACGCACGTGCTGAACCCGCATTTCGTGAGTCGCTGTGCCTCATGATTCCTGTGCAGTGCAACTCAGCCCTGCGGCGCAGATCAGCGATGTAATCTCGATGTTCTTCCTCATCTCGCAGTCACTCCGCACGGGCGAGCCACTACATCAGGCGCAGTACAAGAATTTATCTGACCGCTTGCACTATCACGGCAGCTGGGCTACGGCTGGGGCGAACGTGGAGGCCAACGCGCGCAGGACGAAACTCAAGCAGTCTCTGACGAGCTACGAGTACATGTTCTACGCGACGGCAGTCGTTGGCGTTCTTCAGATGATCAAGGTGCGTCCTTGGTCTCTCGACGGTTCCTTCTACGGGTCGTCCGATCGGTGGCTGACTTGTGTTAACAGTGCTTGAACGAAGCACGGACGGTCGTTGCGGACCTCTGTGGAGAGGTGCCCCTGGAAGGTTTCGAGCGCTGGAGGGAGGAGTACGACCGTGCACATGCATCGGTTTGAAGGTATCACCCCTTTTTTTCTACGAATCTCTCAGATATGTCGAACTTTTGAGGGCATTGATGCCCCTGGATTTGCATACACCACGGCTCGTGTGCAACGCGTTCATGCTTCGCATGGAGCCGAGTCTGTGCAGCCCCGGCCATGGAGCTTGTGTTGCCGTGCAGCGTCAGACCGCTTCATGCCGTTTCGGCGCGAGCGATCGGTACCGGAACATCAGACAAGATGTTCACCTACGTACGGATCGAAAGTGGAGGTCAACTGCTATCTCCTTCTGACTGCATACGTACTTCAGCGGTCCTCTAGAGTCTTCATGGCGCATCAATGATATCGACGTAAGTCCTTGTACGTATCGGGGAGGTGGCAATCTGGGCCCGGTGGGGGAGAGGGGGCGGGGGGATGACAGACCCTGTAACGGGTACCCCTTGCATTGACCGCGAACCCCCCTGTCGATCCTACTCGTTGCCTCATCGTGTGAGCGGTGCAAACGTCTGCCGCGGGAGTAACGAGTAGTACGTAAGCGGGCATGTGTGTACGAACGCAGGGCTGGGGCTCGAACATTTGAAGCGTCAGCTGGACTTGGAGCTCGGACTACTTGTGAAGTTACGGTGCACAGTGCACACAGCGATTTCCGAGCTTCCAGAGAACCAACCTTCACCGTGATCAATGGATTCAGTATCAAATGTGGACTGTGAGAGATCTATGAACGGGAGTGAGCGACAGCCTCACCGCATCCTGGAGCATCTCAGAGCCGCGACGACGTATACGCTTGTTGTGCACGTTGTATACCCGCCCTGTTCCGAGTCATTCCAGCAAAATACAGAACGCGCGACGCAGGGACGGCAATCGCTGTCCGAGAGGAGGTTCGGGACTTCCACTCGCAGGTAAGGTATGCAGCAAAAAGGCAGCAGCAGCCCGCGAACGGCTCAGCTGAGTCATGGCGGCCTCACAGAGGTTCTGGCCGGCCGAGTACGGACTGCTCGGGCACTGGTCGTTCGCGAACATGCCTATAAGCTCACAGCGTAGGGGCGTTCAGGACATCTTCGACCGCGTTGGCCGACGGCGGCCGGCGAATTCAAAGATACTGCACGGCAATGCAAGACAGCGCCAAGGCTCAGCTCGGCGGCCTGACTGCGCTGTAATGTAAGGATGGGCTTTGCATGTCGTCTCGGTCACCTAGCGCAGCACGGGCGATCGGTGTCGCGCCACGACCGTCGGTATCTCTGCAATCGTCGAGGGGTCCAGATAAGCAAGCAGTTTCATAAGTGACCGTACGGCACAGAGGGAGATGAGACAGAGAGAGCTTCAGGCCCTCTGCCTGCGTACCGCGGATTCCCCGTGGCTGCCGCGGCGCCATATCGCAGGGGCAGCAGGCTACTCTGCAGAGCGCTAGGGCCGTGTTTCGTAAAGAGGTGGCGCATGGCGCTGGGGCTCAAGTGGCCAGCGCTTACCAGTGCGGCTCGATGGAGCGGAAGAGGCCACGATCGCGGCGGGCGTTGCGTTATTTTGGAGTGTGGCTATCTTGTTAGCCTGAGGGAGGGAATGTAGAGGGAGTTTCCAGCTGCGGACGAGCGCGAGGATGGCGAAGGTTCGAGCTGCTACGTACTGACGCGCTATGCGGCTTGCCCATCTCGTTGGCGCAGAGCACGTTATGGGAGATCGGTGTTCCTGGAAGACAGTGTGCCTCCATGGCGGCAGCGCACAATTCAAGTCGACGATGACAACAGGCGCAGTTGCAGTTCTCAAGGGGGGAGAAGATAGTAACTATGTACCCCGCTCAGAGACCGTGTCCGATTACTACTGGCCATGGACTAGCGGCAACGCTCACATACGGGCATTATCATGTGAGAGGCGGGCAGACGCCCTCATCCTGCTTGAAGTCTCGGAGCTTGTGCGATGACAGTCCTGCTGAAGATCAGATTAGGGCTCCTCTTTAGCGTCTTCACCTGACAACCGACCACGCGGTGTTCTGTTCGCGCTATCGCAATGATGCCATTTTGCGCGGAATCTAAACCACCCGCCGTGGCCGCCGCGCCGGTCGGTGAGCGTCAGCTCTTAGCAGCAGCAGAAACTAAGGAGCGCCGATCACACAGATGGTGATACTGTAACTGCAGGCGGGCGCAGTTCGAGGCAAGGCACGCGACGATCACTGCAGATATCGAAGCAGCCCCCACAACGGCTGAGCTAACCGTGCGTCCGCGCCTGATGCATGATGCATGATGCGGGGGTGATAAGCTCATAACAGGACAGGACATCGTTCAGGAACGGTGACGCTGGGCATGAGAGGACGGGGCAATGGCCCCGCCAGGAACACGCAGAGTTCACGAGTCGTTGGCAGTGCGTGTCCGTACACGTCGGCAGGAAGCTTGTGCGCCAGGGCCCGCATGCTGGACGAGACCAGACCGTGAGAGGGCGATCGAGCCGGACACTGTACCATTGTAGTTGCGCCAAACACACGAACTTCACCAGGTCATCAATGCCATCGCAGCCTGTCAGAATAGTCGCACATGCACGTAAAGACTTGGACCGACTCGTCACGAGACGGGAAAGCCCAAACGTAGCTGTCACCAATTTTTTGAGGGGGAGACTACTTGGGCGAGCATCTGACCTCAAAACAACGTGAGACGAGGGCGCGGTGGCGTCAACGGGAGGAGCTTGAGCGACTGCACGTCTTCGGGAGGTGATCAATGGGACGAACATGAGTGGATGCGGCTTGGTCGGGAGCATCCCGTATTTTGTGGCGGCGGACGCCGGGCCCCGTACGCGGTAGCGCCCGTGAGAGATGGCGGCGCCGCAGCCAAGACCGAGGACGATAGCTGATATCGCTGGCGATTTGGATTGCAAAGCATAGTGCTCGGTCTGTTGCGGTGAATCTTCTGGTCATTTACATTTATCTGACACTCGAGGACAGGCTGCGGATTCGATGAGTGCCTTGCGACGCGTCGTGTGCTGTATGATGTACCGCATCGGGACTTCTCGCAAATCCGGTCAGCTTCTGCAAGTATCCATCCAAGACGACGGCGAGGCGCTTCTGGAGAGCAAGATTGGGCGCTTGGGGGATCGCGGTTGCGTCGAGACCGCTCACAGACGGGGCGGCAGCGACATTTGCCTATCTCACACTGACCAGCGCCGCGCAAGCGTTATCTGCGAAACGCACACGACAGAGCGCAATGCGGGGGTCAGTATCAGTACGTATGGCGCAGAGGACGAGACTGAGGACGATCGCAGTGCATCGGAATCGACGGCGGGCGCGGGCGGACCAATCAGCCACGATCGAGCACAAATTTTTGGCACAGACGCGTCTTTGGTGTGCCCGACGCCCGAGCCACAGCGGCACCGGGTGTCCGCCTCCCGTCTGGAGCTGCATTCCACCCTGCTCGAGAGCATTCCGTGCCCGTTCGTCCCCTTCGCCCGAATTGACCCGTACCGTAGTCTGACCCCTCACGGCCGTGTCTTACAGAGCGGCACGGAGCGGAGCTGGGGCCGAGGAGCCCAAGGCGTGCACACGACTCGGGGCGAGCTCAAGTGCGGGGAGGGATGAACAAACATGAGCCGGCGGAGTGGAGGCGGGGCCGTGCCTGGCAATAGGCTGGATCAGGGAGTGGGCGAGGGCAAGGGCGAATGATGGCCGGGGCAAAACCATATGGACCGCTCGGAGCGAGTGGTCCATGTGCTCCTCATCATAAAAGCCACCTTCCGGTTTTCTTTGCCCGAGAAGGCTCCTCCCACTCGACTCCTCCCAGAGTCCACCTTTTTCTCCCAGGCCTCGTCCCTTGCACGGTCTCCCTTTCCCTGCCCCTTCCCATCTACCACCACCACAACACTCTTCACTGAGCGATATGGCTGGTCTGCAGGCCGACAAAGACATCCTCGCTGGTCTCGCCGAGGCCACGCGCGACGAGATGGAGCTGGAGAAGAAGAAGATCGAGTCCACCACCTCCCACGAGCACGAGCTCGATGGCATCCACGACGGCCTCGAATTCCCCACCGAAGAGGAGCGCCTCACGCTCCGTCGTGTATCAGACCGCATCCCCTGGGCTGCATATCGTGAGTCTACCCGTTGCTCGTCCTGCCCATCGATCGTGCATCGTGTGCTGATGAACATCGTCGTCCCAAAGTGATTGCGATTTGCGAGCTTTCTGAGCGCTTCTCTTACTACGGTAGCACCGTCGTCTTCGTGCGTATCTCTGCCCCAATCTCGATCTTGCCGCGCATCCACTAACCGCCCGCTGGTTTCTACAGACCAATTTCATTCAGCAGCCGCTGCCTCCCGGCTCGAAGACGGGTGCCAGTGTCGAGCAGGCCGGAGCCCTCGGCCTCGGCCAACGTGCTTCCACTGGTATCGGCACCTTCAACACCTTCTGGGTGTATGTCGTCCCTCTGTTTGGTGCTTACATCGCCGACACTCGATGGGGGCGGTACAAGACCGTTTGCGTGTCTGTCGCTATCGCCCTCTTGGGCCACGTCCTCCTCATCATCTCAGGCGTGCCCGGTGTCATTAACCACTCCCACGGTTCCCTCGCGGTCTTCATCATCGCCATCATCATCATGGGTATCGGCACCGGCGGTTTCAAGTCGAACGTCTCTCCCCTCGTTGCCGAGCAGTACAAGCGCACGAAGCTCTTCATCGGCTACACCAAGAAGGGCGAGCGTGTCATCGTAGACCCTTCGCTGACTACCTCCCGGATCTACATGTACTTCTATCTGTTCATCAACATCGGCGCCTTGATTGGCCAGATCTCCATGGCCTACTCCGAGAAGGTACATACCTCGCTTCTTGTTCAGCACTGGCTGTAGACGCTCATCATCCTGCATTGCAGTATGTCGGGTTCTGGCTCGCGTACACCCTTCCCACCGTCGTCTTCATGATCTGCCCTTTCGCCCTTTACTTCGGCCGCAACCTCTACGTCAAGTCGCCTCCTCAGGGCTCCGTCCTGTCGAAGTCTCTCTTGATCTGGCGTCAGGCTATGAAGGGCCGCTGGTCGTGGAACCCTGTCCGCACCTGGCGCAGCATGAGTGCCGATGACTTCTGGGAGTCCGTGAAGCCCAGCAGGTACATGGGCGAGAACCGTCCCAGCTGGATGACTTTCGATGACGAGTGGGTCGACGAGGTCAAGCGTGGCTTCAAGGCGTGCAGCGTCTTCATGTGGTTCCCCATTTACTGTGAGCAACTCTTCCCGTGCTTTTCGCGGACGACCCGATGCTGACCGTTCCTGTCCTTAGGGCTCACCTACAACCAGCTGAACAACAACCTGACGTCTCAGGCCGCGACGATGGTCACGAACGGCGTTCCCAACGACGTTCTGTCCAACCTCGACCCCTTCGCGCTCATCATCTTCATCCCCATCTGCGACCAGATCATTTACCCTGGTCTGCGCCGCCTGGGCATCAACTTCTCGCCTCTGAAGCGCATCACCCTGGGATTCTTCACCGGCTCGGCGGCGATGATCTGGTCGGCGGTCGTGCAGCACTACATCTACAAGCGGAACCCGTGCGGGTACTACGTCTCGACGTGCACGGACCCGGTGACGCAGGAGCCGCTCACGTCCGACCTGAACGTCTGGATCCAGACGGGCTCGTACGTGCTCATCGCGTTCTCGGAGATCTTCGCGTCCATCACCGGCCTCGAGTACGCGTTCACGAAGGCGCCGAAGAACATGCGCTCGCTCGTCATGTCCGTCTTCCTCTTCATGACTGCGATCTCGAGCGCGATCGGCGAGGCGTTCGTCTCGCTCTCGTCCGACCCGCTCCTCGTCTGGAACTACGCCGTCATGGGCGTGCTCGCGTTCATCGCCGGCTGCATCTTCTGGTTCCAGTACCGCGAGCTCGACGCGCAGGAGGACGCGCTCAACATGATGAACGAGGGTCACGTCGACGAGAAGCATTAAGATGCCCCTCGTCGCTTTCTTCCTGCCCTCGGTTCTCAAAGATCTCCCTTCCGCTTCCTCATCCCGCCTGTCCCGCGACCCCACCTTCCATCTCCTGGACCAGACCGTGTACGGTGTATATTACCCCCCTCCGCGGTTCGCCGCGAACAGGGTAAAATCGTGCAACTCAGCCGTACCCTCGCGGCTCTGTATCCCCCGCACATGTACTGTCCTCCCTCCTCCCGTCCCGATCGTGCTCATGTCTTGATGATGATGACCCGACGATGATATCCCGCCCGCACGCGTAGGTACACACATACACACACACCCGCACCAACCACCCTCTTCTTTCCGTGTGTTGTAGAGCAAATGTTTATGCTGTTCGATTATTGGTAGTAGCTCGCCGGTGCACCTCTTGCGTAGTTAGTAATGTGCGAGTAATGAAACGAATTTCGGGATCTCCCTCTCAGTTGGCGTGCGGTCCTCGGTTTGCGCGAGTCCGAGTCCCTTGAGGTCGGCTCTTCGGCTGGCGCAACGGATTGCCAGAGATGATCGAGGTAGGACTGCATGGCATAAGCCCTCCTGAATACCGCCACCATGATCGCACGGTCCTCCCTCCCCCTCCAACCTCATGCGCCCCGCCGTCTACTACGAGCACTCCTGAACTCGCCGCGCGCGCTCTCGGTGTCTGCAAGCAGCCCGACCGACGCGCATCCGCCGCTGAGAACCCGACCTGTGCCCGACGCCCCGCCAGAGCTTTCGTCGTCCCCGCACGCCTTCCTCAAGTACGTACGCTCGCCCACCGCCGCGCCGTTCCTCCTGCGCGCACGCTCGCGCTCGGATCGTACAGCAGACGCTCGTCACGAGCTCGAGGACGCTCTGAACAGCAGCAGCAGCAGCAGTAGCAGTAGCAGGAGGTCGAGGGCCGACGCGCTCCTGCGCACGCTGCGCGCCTCGGGCGACCGCCTCGTCGAGGTCGAGGTCGGGCGATACGACAAGGCCGCAGGCTACAACCGCGTCGAGGTCCCATTGGGCGTGTATCTCGACTGGCTGACCCGTCCGGTCGGAGACGCAGGGGAGCACCAGGGGAGCGGCGGCGCTGACGGTCGGGACACGCTGCAGCTGTACCTCGCGCAGTGGAGGGCACGGGACGAGGTGCGTGCCACTGCTCCGTTCGCGGGAGTGTGGTGTATCTGCTGTGGTTCGGTGTGGGGACGGGGACGCTTATGGTGTTGTGCGTTCGTGGGCAGGTCCCTGGCTTGGAGGAGCTCGTGCAGCCTCCCGCTCTGCTCGCGCCGCTCCTCGAGAGCGGCGCGGTGGACCTGTATCAGACGAGCTTCTTCGTCGGGCCATCTGCGATGGTACGTACAGTACACGCGCCGCATCGCTCCTTCTTCTCCGCCTCTCTGGAGTACTGTGTTCACTCGTTATCATGGCATTCACAGGTCACTCCTCTGCACTACGACCCGTACTGCAACCTGTACAACGTCTACGCGTCCTCGGACCCAGGCGTGCACGCAAAGCACTTCGTGCTCTTCCCGCCCGCTCTATCCGAGTACCTCGCACGAGCGGACGGCGGGTCCGTCCTGCGGAACACCTCTCCCCTAGACCTCCACCTCCACCTCCACAGCAGCCGCTCTACTCCGCGCAGCGCGAGCGACGACGCGTTCGAGATCAGGATCGACCCGGACTCGGCTCCGCTGCGGACGAGGGAGGCTGTCCTCGGGTCAGGTGCCGCGCTGAGCTGTGTCGTGCGAGAGGGCGATACGCTC
This sequence comes from Trametes punicea, assembly GCA_025528855.1. Taxonomy (NCBI): domain Eukaryota; kingdom Fungi; phylum Basidiomycota; class Agaricomycetes; order Polyporales; family Polyporaceae; genus Trametes; species Trametes punicea. The sequence continues at coordinate 26,937 of VICQ01000037.1, read as the reverse complement.
TTCGTCCCGCGCCGGTGGTGGCATCGGGTCGAGAACGTCGCGCTACGAGACGCTACTGGCGGGCTGGAGGCGGAGGCGGGTGGGAGGGGGTGGACGGCTGGCGTCGGCTGGTGGTTCTTACCGCGGACCTTGTGAGGAAGCGGACTAGAAGAACTCGGTGGACGCTCAGCACGCGAAAGCCCATCATCTCGCTGTTGGAAGTGATATGTGGGGGTGAGGACATGTCGATCACCCCCTCTGCATGGACGCAGGTCAGTACGCGTGGTGCTGGGTTGCAGAATTCGTTCACTGAAAGTCGTTTGGTAGGCATGTGCGCCGGTCTCACGAGCAGGCCCAATCTCGTAAGACGAACGCACATGGGTTGCGCGCAGCCGGCGATGGCTGCGTTGCATGACCCACTGCACGAGGGTACGAACCACCACGGTGCGCAGGGCGTAGGGCAGCGCAGGCAGGGCGTGTCTCTCGCTCACTTGCGGAGGGGACAACGTGTCGAGTACTGGCGGGATGAGGGTCCTATATCGATGTCGCGGCACTGGTCGTGAGGGGCTTCGGCCCCGGATATTGAATGTGGGCGTGCCTCGATGTGAGAAGCTGTGTATTTGTAGGAGGCGTGATGGCTGTCGAATTGTCTCAGATGATGGCCTGCTCCGAGCACTGCCTGAGCGAGTGCACGAGAGAGGACGGCGTGGATGTGCAGAAGGGGGCGAGGCTGGACTACTGCAGCGGGCGCCTGTGACCGGAGTCGGAATCCGGAAGGAGAGGGCTTGCTTGCGTTCACCGTGGCGGGCACGGGCACTCGACTCGCCACCTCGAGCTCGTCTCTTCCTCCTCTCCTCCACCAGCACGCATACGACCCGTGCTTGACTAGAAATACGCCCTCATGTCTCGCTAGTCTGCCACTCTCCTCCCTCTCCGTCACTCCCCGCGCCTTGCCATGTCCAATGACACCCAGAGGGCCGACCAGATAGCTCACCGGTTATACTCCAAGCTCGCCCTAGTCGTCAACCATGCCAGAGCTACCGTCGAGCCCCCGCCCACCGCAAAGGTCGACAAGTGGGTGAGTGCACACGCTCACCGCTCCCTGAAGCCCCTTTGACCGTCCCCCCAGTTCAACCTCGAGACTCCAGACCCGGAGATCTTCAAGGAGCACACCCGTATCTACCGCTCTATCTCCTCCGCACCTTCCGTCCCTCCCTTCCAGCTCCAGGTCCTCCTCTGCGTCCCAGAGCTAGCCACCAACCAGGTCCTCGTATACCTCGCTCCCGACTCCTCTCGCGTGCGCATCGATCCCACCCCGCGCTACATTGTCCTCGAGGCCTGGAACCTAGACTTCGTTCCCTACCATGCCGGCTCCCAGGACAGCGATGACGGCGCAGATGTCGCGCCCTCCACCATGTACAAGCACGGCATCCCCCTCTTTCGCAGCATATTCACCCTCCTCCGCGTCCTCCCTGCGTGGAAGCTCGCCCGGAGGCTCCGCAGACGAGTGGGAGGCGGCCGGAACGGTAACTTCAGCATCCAGCTGCGAGTGGATAGTGTAGATGGAAGCATCCGGACGGATGACATCTTGGGCTTCGGTGAGTCACCCGTGTCTCATCCCGTTCCGCCTGCGTCAGGACCATCGACGGCTAAGCGGGGCTTCGCGAACCAGATAACACCCCTGCGTCGCTTTCTTCTGTGCTGCAGCGGGATAGTCATGTGTTGCCGTCAATCACGCATCCTATGGGCGAGCTGGGGGTGTCGGCGACGTACCTCACCAATCCCAACTTCCAGTTGGACACCCTGGAGTCTCTCCTGTCCTCCCGCTTTCTGTCGGAGGGTCCGGACTTCACTCCGACATTGGCCAAGAACCAGCAGCGGGACAGCTTGTCAGGCTCACCTGGGAGCCTACCATTGCGCACCTCGCTCCCTCGCTCCCCTCCGCGCACGATCGCGGACAGATTTGTGATTCCGCCGGGGTCACATACTCGCACGACGTCCTTCTCTTCTACTCAAGCAGCAAGGGGAAGCCCAGGCGGAAGCCCGAGGCTAGGTAACATTCCGCTTCCGGTCACGCGCAATCTCTCCGGAGCTGGTATGGGGACGTCCGGGGTCTCGGATTCGTCCTCGTCGAGGCAAGGCGCTGCTTCGCTTGGTTCACGAGAGGAGGTCTCTGCGCTAGCTGCTCGTGTGAGGCGCGAGAGTATGCAGGGCAGGAGTTCGGTATGTGTTCGTGCTGCCATATCTGTATGCGCGCGTGCTGATTCCCTATGGAGCTGGACGGAATGACACCAGGCGTTCCCATCCGTCGCCCACCAATAACTACAGTCAACGCATTCAAGTCGTCTACGATTTCGTCGGGGTCGCCTTCGCTACATTCTCCCTCACCCTCTCTCCGGCAGTATTCGCCGCTTTCAGCGGGCGGGCCTTCTTTACCCGCGCGCCCAATGCAGTCTCCCTCGTCGTCCCGTTTGCCTCCGTCGCCCATAGGTGCCGGGAGTAACTTAGCGTCTTCTCCTGTAACGCCGTTCCGACCGTCCCCGACATTTGCGCCATCAAGCCTAGGTTCGGGACGGTCGCCAGCGTCTGGAGAAGGCGTCTCTGCCAGTCCTGCATCGGGTGGGCTGCAAGGGTCTCCTCGGCAGCAAGGCAGGAGGTATACCAGCAGCTTTGGCCCTCGCGCTACGGGAACCGCAGGAAGCCAAGAGGCCAGCCCTCGGGGAAGTCCAAGAAGCGCAGGCAAGGAAGCGGATAAGGTACCCGTCTACTTCTTGCCGACTATCGACGCGCTGACCGTGTCGGGGCAGGGCACATCGTACCTGAGCACGCATACGGACGATGACGATATCTCCGCATTCGTCCAAGAGATCGACGCACGGAAGCCGCTCCCCAGCAGGCGCGATGACTCGCCCGCGTCCGGCCCGTCGTCCTCGCCCTCGCCCTCGCCACATACTCGTGAGCGGACGATCCGTGAAGAGTCCGAGTCGAGCGACCCCGGCGCAGGCTCTCCTTCAGCCCACGTGCGCGTTCGCACGCTCTCCACGCCGTACCCGATGCTCGCGACCGAGGCCGCGGTGGACGAGCGCCTCCGCGCGATGAACGAGACGTTCCTCGCGTCCCTGCAAGGCCTGGGGAGCCGCCGGCGCGAACCTAGCGGCAGTCCCCGCACGGGCTCCTCCACGGCCGAGCGCGGGAGCACGCCTCGTCGGCCGCTCGATCCGGCCGCCTATGCGGGAGGCGGCGGGCGGCGGGAGAGCCCGTTGGAAGGGCCGCGGGCCCTGGACCCACCGACGCCGCCTGCGGGCGTCGGGATGCCTCCGAGCTATGTGCGGCCGCGGCTCGCGTCGACGGGCAGCGCACGGAGTGGGTTCAGTATCGCGTCTGAGGAGGTGCTGGGCCGCATGGACCCTGAGGTGAGCCCTCGCGACGAGCGGCGGCGGAGTGGGCTCGGACGTGAGTCCTGAGCGAGGTCGGCTGCGCTGCAGTGCGCCGCGTCGCTAGCATCCCGGGCCCCCTTCGTTTGCTTTGCTTGTCGGTACGACTCCGTTCCATCTTATCCCCCGAGCGCTCGGATCCCTTGTTATGATCTCTCTCCTATGTAGCATGCATCTACCCGCGTTTTGTTCCACACCTCGGACGTCCGGACCCTCCTCAGCTGAATCCTGCCGTGCGCCGTCTCCAGGGCTGTTTGCCACTCATTGTTGCATTAGTAGCTCGCGCATCCACACACACACACACTCATCATCGTCCTTCCTCGGCCCTCTCGACCTTCCCCTTCCCCCCCACCCCAACGGATTCGTGCTGCTGCCATGTGTTCGCATAGATCGTGATAGTCGTACAGCTTTCCCTTTCTTCCTCAATATACCACCGTCACCTCTCTTCCGGAGTTGTGCGCATGTGGAACACAGCGACGTTCCGAACGATAGACCGGAGCGTTTTCTGGCTCGGTAGGAGCGAGGTGGGGCAACAATGCGCCTTCAGGAAGCTAGAGCCCTGCGTCACCTGGCTTTGCAGCCCCCGCAGCTGCTCTGAGCACGGTACGTGTGCCTTCTCCGTCTAGACACTCTCCAAGCCATTTCGCAGGTTGCGGGACATTCATTTCTTGAGCTTCATGCACGGTACTGTGTAACTTTCTGTTGGAGTTTGTTGTTCCTGCCAGCGGGTCCGTCCGTAGCGAGCGAGCGCCGGCGCGTCTTCCTACAGCACGTCCTGAACTCGGTTTGTACTGTACTTTAGCGCTTCAGCTGTTGTGCTAACATCCGTATGCGGCGTTCATCTGATGTCTGTATTCTGTTCCCCCACGTCCGCCTCCGCGCTCGTTTCCCCACATTCTCTGCAAGTCTATGTGCACGGGAGAGAGGACTGTGCCGGAGTGACAGTATCTTGGCTGGGTTACCATGTAATACGGAGCAAACAACTTGAACAGGACATACGGACCGACACGAGGCACGATCTGGCCCGTATCCACTCAACCTGTCACCACTGTATATACGCACAGCACTCTTCTCGGAGAAGCTGACGCAGACCGTTTCTGCCATATTAAGGAAAAGGCTACCGACGACACGAGCGGGGTCCCATTTTTTTGCCTATATAGCGATGTGAAAACAGACGACTGGTAGCTGCTCAGTACGTACGAGGCATGGATCAAGGCAAAGAGTGACTAGGCATAGTGGCTGCATCGTCCGTGAACTGTATGTCAGCGGGAAGACATCATAGAGATGACAACATATACGGAATCGCTTCAAGAGCCACAATGTCCACCAGACTGGGATATGCCTTGCGTATGTAGTCCATGATGTAAGCTCCGTCGATGCCTTGGCGGTACAAGATCCTCAGTTCCGTCAGATTGGGGAGGATAGAACGTAGCGGGGTCGCTGGATCTTCGCCAGTACCCAGCAAAGTCTGACACAGCTGCAGTGCAGATATGCCCTTGTAGGAGCTCGGCACCGCATTCTCGTGAAGGGTGCACCTTTGGAGCTTCGATGGGTTGGTGAGACTCTTGACGAGGGACTCGAGCGGTACAGCGCCCGGCCTGGGGATAGACTTGTCGATAGGAGGCGGGGCATGGTGGTCCTTTACAATATCTCAAGTTCGATCTCCCGAAGGTCGGGGAACGAACCACGGAGGAGGCGCTGAACTGCAACCTCTGAGCTCTGTAGGTTGACGTCTGCAGAGCAAACAGTAAATCAGCTTGGCAAGTGGTGGAGTGGTCTATACAGAGTGGATCGCTCACCACCATGATCTGTGACTCGGTAGTAGCCTGTTCCGATGTAAAGCTGTAGGTTTGTCACAGCTTGACCAAAGATGTCACCAGGACATCTCAGATACATGGCGTCCGTTCCGGACTATGTCGGTATCAGTCGCGAATTCCTTTGACATGCTGGACAGCAACCGACTCACTTGAATGAACAAAGATCTTAGCTTCTGGCATGCTCCCAGCTGTCTGCGTGTCCGGCATAGGCGCTCCCAGTACTGATCTGCAATATAAAGCGGCATCTGGCGGAAGAGACAGTCGCTGATCTGGAGAATTGCGAGATTGTGGCATGACCATATCATGTCTCGCAATGTCTCGTAGGTACACCCGTCAAGCACTAGGTGGGTCACGGAGGAGAAGAAGGGCAGACGCATATGGTACAGGCGGGAGTTGGCCATCCATCCTGGATGCGATGCATAGAACGTACGCATATTTGGGAAGCATTGCATGAAAACATCGCTGACTGACAGCCATATCCACTGGGATTTCATGGAAGCGCCTGGCTTGGATGAGCGGTGTGGGTAAAGGTGAAGCATAGAGACGAAGGATGCCCACTGCTTGCCGACATCGTGGTGAATGGTCGCAACGAACCGCGCGAGGGATTCCGGGCTGCTCAATATAGGATACTTCCAGAGGAGAAACTGAGCACGGGGCCTCCAGGCGCGGCAGACCAATGCACAGGCGCAAAGCGTCTTCTGGCTGAGGATGTGGTCCTCGACATGGTAGGTCGTGACACAGTAAGGATAATGTAACCTTACAGGCCAAGAGATTGCGGAGGGTATCGTATCGAGGACGGCTTCGCAGAGCTCAATGTGCAGCCGAGAGGACTCCATTGTTGGCGGTCTGCACACAAGATGGAATTGATGAATGGTGATAACACCAGTTGGCGAGCGTTTATGCATATGTATGCATGTAGCTTCGTCGCATATGGTTGGCCGCTTGACCTCCGCGAAGTCCAGCGGCCGTCATCAGCCATGGCACTCGATCTGCCCTACGATTCCTCATGGTGATCAGTCTACCCGCTCAGATTCAGCACAAACGACCTCAGATATTTAAGGATCGAGGTTCCTATCCTGTCAAGCCATACGCCGCGACCGTGGATATTTCACTGGTCTGATAAAGAATACATACATATCCAATCGATCATACAAAGAAACTCAAAGCGGCCGGTTGGAGGTGGTGAACTGGCTACTTTGGTTCCGAAGCATGGTTACACTATGAGTGTCTCAGCAATTGACGAGTTCGTCACGGTCCTATGTTCAACGGATCTGCGTACCTCACTTGTTTCTGCCCGATATGAAGCCAGCGAGGAAGCGGACCATGCTAGCTGTCTCCTCTCCTACTGGTCTTATCCATTGCGCAGGTAAGGAGAAACCATACTATTTCAGTGTTCAGCGCGAGCCCAGAACAACGTCGGATTTGCTGCATAGGGATACTTACAGTGCCAGTATCGCGCAGGTGGACGGAGTACGAGAACTTGATGCCTGCCTTCGCATACATATAATCGACGACATTCCCTGATGCTCTTGACATAAAAGCAATGTCAGACTGCTTGCGGACTCTATCGCCGTAGACACGCACTTATACAACTGGTGGCAGAGCCTTCCGGTCTGGAAGGAACGTCAGTTGGTAGAAAAGATGGGAACTGCCTTCGTCCGTACAGTGTATTCTGTGCCGTGAACCTGCTGAATTGCGTTAGCGGCCCCGAGTGCAGCTTCCAGCTGGTCCTCGGCATCTTTGGCTATCTTCTTGCACGAGAACGAATAAGGCGTGGACACTGATGCATGTGAGAGCTACCGTTTAGACTGGCCCAAGGACGAATCACATAGCCACGTACGCATTTGGCCGTAGCTCCGGAGGTCAACAAACGCCCTCAGTGACGGGAGCGCCGTAATGAAGTTGGCGATGTTGTTGACTTCTGGTGCCTCGAACGGACGGTGACCGGGATACCAGGGCGAACATGGGTCAGCTTCTTTCCGGTCGTAAGACTCTCTCTCGGGCATGTCATCAGCAACTGAGGGGAGTCGAGACTTCGCCTTCCATTTGTACCCCTGGCGAAGAGTGGGCTAGATTCGTATCCTTGACACAGTGACAGAATCAACCTACCCAGTTCCTGCCAGACCGGGTAGGTCAAACAAGATAACTCTGCTTATGAGAGATAAACGAACCTGTTCATATCAATGCCCACGCATCGTTCAGCGGGACCGACAATCTGCCTGTTTTTGTACCTGAGGACGCCGTTAAAATTGTCAAAAGCGTCACGCATGCACTCAGCACCACCTACCAAAGACGATCGCTTTCCCAGGTATAAACGTAGCCATCCGGATTCGGTACAGGTATCACATAGAAATCCTGGCGTTTGTGCATCAGCATCAGCTCGCTCCCAGAGCATAGGGTCATCGAGTCATTCACTCACAAAGTGGTCTAACCAGGGCTGGAGAGTGAAGTTTTCCGTCGCATCGGCGACTAGAGCATGTGCAAGATACAATGCGGTCGAAGTTGCTATCCACTTCCGATCGGAGAATGAGCCGTTAGCGCGACCTCTTACGTTGTCCCAGTCTTTGCTAACCTCACGAGCATGCTGAGCGCCAGTAATGACAAATCCGACTTTCTTGGACATCGACAGCCCATCGGATTTTGAGAATTGACTGTCACCTTTGGATATACGCAGCGCAAGCATTTCTCTTCCTTCAGAGGAGTGCCCTAGGTTGATGAGTTCAACGAGGTCTGGGTACGTGCTCGCCATCTCCTGCATGAAATCCTCAATTTCGTACAACGGATGGTATATCGAGTGGTATGTCGAATTTGCAAGAGAACTGAGATTGCCTCCTCGTGTTTGGAGGTGCAGGTCCTCTATACGGCTAAGAGGAACCACGCCTACTTCCGGGAAGGGTATGTCCACTTGTTTATCCAAGTCCTCGAAGTAGACGTCCAGATGAGACGGCCCAACTCGCCACACGTGAGCATTTGCGGCCTGCAAGGTATGTGACCGTCAGTGATGCCTTACAACAGCTACATCTGTTGGTGGACTATGACCTCGATGATTCGAACAATGTCTTCAACGTTCATGTCATTCGGCCTGGGCCGCAGGATCGCATATCGTCTCAAGGCGCCATGATCACTGGTTCTCGATAGCCCCAAAGGTGCCTGATCATTCAGAGCGGGAGACTCAGAACGAACAAGACTGGCACACGACACCAAGATCAGCCAGCGCCAGAACATCCTCATGGTCCGGGTGCAAGTGCGCCACTCTTAGTCTCGCAGTTCAAACGCCGTATCGCGGTCAGCCAGTCGTAACATAGAAAACTGATGTATAGAAGCCTGTTTGCAAAAAGATCAGCCTTCGATAGCTCAGTTGGAAGAGCGTGAGACTGTAATCGGTTTCTCTGCCCAACCCTGGTTGACATCTCAAGGTCGCTGGTTCGATCCCGGCTCGAAGGATTTTTTTGGTTCCCTCTGTCCCCAGTAGCCTTCGTCTATAAGAGCTCCGGGATTCAAGAATGGTCTACACTTCAAGGGCAAGATCACGCCAAGTTACTATGGTATACACCACGTACGCGACCCCTTTTCTGCAAACCAATATCACTACAGACGTGCGATATCACCTGCAGACGCGCCGGGAAGCGTCACTCGAAACACCATGAATTGATTGTCCACGTCCAATCCCGCGTTGAACGGCTTTCCCAATGATATGCCTTGAGTGCTCAAAAAGTCGTTATCGGCCTACAAGCCACGTGAGCAACGCCCGTCTACAGATGGGAAGGTCTACTTACTGCGGTGAAGAGGAAAAAGTCGTCAGGGAAGTCGGGATCCAGGCAAGGCGCCAGAGCCAGCGACTCCCATTTTGCATCGATGAGGGTTTGGTCAATGGGCTTGCCTGACGGAGATGAAGTTCAAGTCCTGACCAGATGACGACAGAACCAGGGCCAGCTCACCGTTATGCACTCCAAATCGCGCGAGTTGCGTGTCATCGATGAAGTTGACGAAGGAGACGTAGGTTCCGGGTGTGATGCTCGCGTTCAGTTCGCCGTTTACGGCGATCGGGTGAGCGGGGTCATCAAACAAAGTACCGTGAATATCCGTCGCATTGCGTATATCGAGCAAATCCGCCTGTCTGTATTACGAGTTGGGGCACGAGTTCCTGGAACGTGAGTGCAGCTTACTTGTAAGATGACTTCGCGTCGTCTCCGCCATGGCCATCTCCGTCGCGTGCCAAAACGAGAAAAACGCCTTCGCTCACGAAGTGCAGCTCGCTCGCCGCTCTGGTATTTCCTTTGTTGCTCAGTGGAAGCGGCACAACATACTCGCCGACCAGCTTGGGACGCGTGACAAGTGCGTCCGTGATGTCATATTCAAGCAGTCTCGTGTACCGAGAGGTGGACTTATCAGTGCCGCCATCCTGGACTGTCGCAGACTGCAGCAGAGCGTATAGCCTCTTTCCGGACGCATCTACAGTCAAACCCTCGAAGCCTAGTACATGAATAAGGCCCAGGCAGATCTGAGATACTGCCAGCCTACTTACCCTGGTTCCCAGCGCGTCCGGTGGTCGGATCCGTCGCCGAGGTGAAGTTCAGCTTCCCGTCAACAAGAGGAAGGATAGCCTCCGGCGGTTGTACAACTTCGATCAGTTGGCCCTGAGGCGACATGAGATAGAAGTACGGTCCATATTCATCGCTGACCCAAAACCTATGACAACGGCATCAGGGGAGATGACGCGAATGGACGCTCGTACACGTACGTTCCGTCCGAGTTGAGAACGAGACCCTCAGCGTCCACAGTGAGATCGCCATTGGAAGGTGCGATCGGAAGCGGCGGGTCTTCTATCGTGAGCAATCGATACAATGCTTCCGCCGGGCGAACACCCAAAGCATCCAGACCAGTTGTCTTGCGAGATTCCCGCTCGGTGTAGAGGAGTGTGTTGCGATACGTGAGCTTCAGTGTCTGCAAAGCAGTGTCGAAAGAAAGATCGTCGGCACCGTAGTACGGGGAGAGTACGAAGTCAATTTCATGCTGGCGAGCCTGATAGTCAATAGTCCCATCGCTGGCGGAAGAGGTGCATCAATTCTGATAGCTCTTAATGCAAAATATTGACCGTACACGTTGAAACCTCTGTCGGGCTGGGCGACCATAGTGCCGTTGAAGGATCCATCTGAGTTTTGGACGAAGGAGCGCCTCTTGAGTGCGATGGCACTGCCAATCCCTCCGATTGTATCCCCTGATGATCACGATGAGAGTTATGCCAGTGGCAGTATGAGAGATCTGCTCACCTGTAGACTCTGTGAAATTTGATGGTATCAGACCGAACGCGACGAGACCCTGCGAGGGCAGGATATCAGTGCCTCTGTGGGACAAGCGGCGAGACCTGACGCGCCTTGTTGACATACTGTGTACCCGCTAGGCTCACCGTCACAGCAAAGGACGGGTCCGGTTCTGAACGAGATGACCGTCGTCCGTAAGGGCGCGCAAGAGATACTCCTGCTTGCGAGAGCAAGGCCAAGACGGCCAGCACGCGAGCTATACCGTACATGTCGGACCTGGGGTTCTGCGTTCTGCCATTCCTATCGACGGCTTATATACAGCTCTGCCAAAGAAGACCGTTGACAGCTGAGGGTATGGGCAGCTGGACTGTCGAATGGACCATGCGATTGGTGCGCACGTTCGTGTGAGAGTCACGGTCGAAGCCAATGCATCAAAGTGCCAGGTGCCACCCCATGGGTCAGCCTGAGGTCGTGTGCGCTGCCGGTGATGCCTCCGGGAGAAAAACTCGAATGTTGATGGCTCTGTCCCTTGCGCCTCACTGATGTGACAAGAAGAATTCCGGAAGTGGTGCACACGCGGTCCTGCCTCTCCGTAGGAGCATCAGGATCAGCGAGAGGCACAGCCGTGACAAAGACGTCGACAAGGAAAGCGCAGCTATTCATGGCAGCCTCCATTCAGTCGCCATCTCAATGCTGCTAATGCAGGAAACGCGGAGTTAAGAGGGGAAGCGCTACTTACTTCGTGACCGTCTATCGCCTGCTGCAGCATAGACTGCATGTCACCACATTATAGGTCAATCCGCGTGAGTCAGCAGCAGCCAAGATCGAGGTGAACCAGACGTTGGTATGGTACGCGATTACAATCACATATCCTCAGTTTAACGTTCGTGAGGATAGTAGAATTCAAGCCGGAGGTAATCATGTACCGTTACCCCATGCAGTGCCAATTGCAGACGACCATCCAAGTCGGCCTCTCTGGAACCTCATGGATCCAGCCGCAATCTTCGTTGATTGTACGCTTTCCATCAGCTACAAGTACTGGCTGTATAATTATCCATCACGCATCTCTCACGGTCACGAACATTGACAATTGCGCCACTACTAGTACTGGCCATGGCTCGCCATACGAATGTTGCTAGAACAAATCGGCGAATGCTCCCTGCATCTCTCATCGCTTGGGTCACCATCGACCATTAGCAGGATTGTCTAGCTAGGGCGAATCAAAGGCAGACGCTATGGTTAGCCAGAAGCGAGAGATCCCGCTTACTCTCGCACCACCGTTAAACCCCTCGCTGCTCCATCTGTCCGACGAGGAAAGAGACTTCCTCCATGCCGTGATCACGCCCAATGACGAGGAACTCCGGGCTCGGATTCTAAACATTCAGAAGCGGTCAGTTCGCCGACATCCTATACCAGAGGTCATCATGGTCTGATACTGTTCGCACATGCACAACGCAGGGCATAGTGAGCCGTCTCCAGAGCTGACATATCCGGTGAGTTTCGACGCTGACGGCTTCCCAGCGAGAAGTATCCGTATCCCTGCATCCGCGCCTTCCACTTCGTGAACCTGATGATGACTGCCAATGCGATATACCCAACGGTGCTCGAAGCAGGCAAGAAGGGCGACAGCCTCTTCTTGGACCTCGGGTGCTGCAGTGAGTCCAACGAGGCCGCCCCGTTCTCGCTGACATTCTGACCACCACGATACTCCGATGGACCTCCTACAGTGGGCACAGACGTCCGGAAGCTCGTCTACGACGGCTACCCTGCCTCGCGGGTTCTCGGCTGCGACCTCCGGCCCGAGTACATCCAGCTAGGCTACGAACTGTTCGGCGATGCGGACGGATCCCCCATCCATTTCTTCGCCTCCGACGTCTTCGACCTGTCTACCGATCTCCAGCACACCCAGGGCGACACCGCCCCGCCGCGGGACCCGGCGACCGTCACCGACCTCTCGCAGCTGCGGGGCGCGCTCACGCACATATACGCCGGTGCCCTCTTTCATCTGTTCGACGAGGAGACGCAGCGCGAACTCGCGGTGCGGCTGGTGACGCTTCTGAGGAGGGGCCCTGGAGCCATCATCTTCGGGCGCCACCAGGGCTTGCGAGAGGAGGGGTACATCAAGGACCATCTCAGCCGGTAGGGGCACCGTTCAATTGCTGTAGGGTTGACCTTCCGAGATGCTGATGCAAAACACCTAGGAGGCGATATGGTCATTCTGAAAAGTCATGGGCGCACTTGTGGAAAAGCATCTTCAAGGAAGCTGAAGGTGAAGCCTTTGCAGAGAGGGTCGTGGTTCAGGCAACGCTTCGAGAGCAGTTCGCACCGCACGTCTTTGATACCGAGACGCCGACGTACATGTTGTACTGGAGCGTCCAGATCATCTAGCAGGCTTGGGGAAGGGGCGGAGCTCGCTCGAAAGCGTGAGACGATCGAATCACAGTTGTTGAATCCTGTCATATCTTAGCAATTTAAAGCGCGGAGGATTACTGTCACTAGTATGAGCTGTACGATACACCAAGATGTGCGCCGTTCTGTCTTTGACCGCCACACGACGCTTCAAGGCACGATGACAGCGCGGAAACGCGCAGTCTCCCTCCGCTCGAACGCTTCCTGCGCCTTGTGCAGGGGAAACCGCTCGACCATGCACTTGATGTTCTTCGCCCGCGCAAAAGCCAAGCAATCTTCCGCGTCCTTCGGGGAGCCGCAAGGCCAGCCTCGAATCGAGAGGCGCTTCAAGAGCAGGGACACTACCGAACGGCCAAGTCCCGCACGTTCAGTTCCAGCACGCCAACACTACGCAAGGGGGGAGAGGGGGAGGGGAGGGGGAAGCACTCACGAGGCGGGATGCGCATCGGCTCAGGCTCGACGGCGAGCACGAGGAGCGTGCCGTCCACGGCGAGCCCGTCGATGAGGTTCTCGGTGACGGCCGCGTTCGGCGCGGTGGACATGATGACCTTCACCCCTCCGAGCTTCTGCAGCTCTCGCGCCTGGTTCACCTTCGTCCCATCCACGAACTCGTCCGCGCCGAGCTGCCGCGCGAGCCCCTCCTTGGCGGTGTCGAACGAGAGCGCGATCGTGCGGAAGCCCATCGCCGACGCGAACTGGATCGCGAGGTGGCCCAGTCCCCTGTCAGCGTCGAGCCCCGCGCGCCCCAGGCGTGTTCAGCTGTCTTATCCGCGTTGGCTGGTGCAGGTGGAAAGGGGTACTCACCCGATGCCTTGTATCGCGACGTAGTCCGGAGGAGACACGTTCATGTTGCGGAGAGCGTCTGCGCGTGGCAGATGTGAGCACGCAGCAAGTACGAAACGGCGCGAGCCCCTCCCCAGTCCGACGTACTGAACGTGGTGATCCCGGCGCACAGCAGCGGCGCAGCCTCAGCAGGGTCCATCTCCCTCGGCACCGCGACGACCGCCTCAGACCTCAACGTCACATACTCCGCGTACCCTCCATCTCGGATCGCGCCTGCACCAAAAGACGAACCTCAACGCCCGCCCGCCACGCGATCGGGCCACGCGGCCGAGGACGCACCGTTGATGTCCTGGTTCTCGCACGTCAAGTAGTCGCCCGCGCGACAGCGCGCGCAGGTAGAGCAATGCCCGCCGTGCCAGCCCGCGCCGACACGTTGGCCGACCTTCCAGAGCTTCTCGCGCGAGGAGACGGCGACGACGTCCCCGACGACCTCGTGTCCCGGGATGCGCGGGAGGGGAGCAGGCATGACCTGCGAAGGGCAGATCTCGTCTCTGCGATGGCCCCTGGTCAACAACATTGTGCAGCACAAGGGGGCAAACGGTTCCGAATGCCAGAGAGCGGGAGGATGGAGGTACGTACGTCCCGCACACGCCGCACGCGAGCACCTTGATGACGATCTCGCCCGCCTTGGGAAAGCGCCACGGCACGGTGACCCTCTGGAGCTTCCCTCCGGGCTCGAGGAAGGCGTACGCGGTGTACGAGGTGGGGAACTTGACGCGAGCGGGGGACATGGCTGGGTCGTGGATGGGCTCAGTCTTCGAGCAGGCGAGGTGGGGTTGGCAAGGCTCGGGTTGTCGAGAGCCTCCCAAGACCGGTCTTTGGCATCTTATATGCCATCGACCCGCCACCAAGACACGAACTGACGAGAAGTGTTCCCGACGTCGGCCACTCCGACCCAGCGGAGACGTCCGAGACATTTCTGGCTGCGGCGGCGCGACAGGCTCCTGCCAACGTCGCATGGCTATCCCGCGAACGCACGATCTCATGCACACAAGTTGCCAGACCCGAAACGGATCACGCACTGGGGACCTGTTGGCCCGCGGACCCGCCGCCATTCCACGGCGCACGCAGGCTCAGCTTGCGCTGGGAGCCCGCTTCGCGCGCACCCGCGTGCAGCATAACCTGTCACCAGACGGTAATGCAATGAGCACCAGCCGCATCGTTACACGCTAGCAGCAGGGCACCCAAGACATACCGTATGTGTTCTCCAAGAAAGCGAGGTGAGGTGGCTAGGCCCTGAGCGCCGAGCATTGTGCGCATTGGCAGCTGGCTGGATTCTTCCATCTGCATCGCGAGCAGCGTTGGTTAGGCGTACAGTGCGCCGGTCGTCCCTCCGACCGTCACGGATTCGACTGCTGGGCCAAACCATGCATGCAAGGATCCCCTCGGCACGCACGCCCAAGCAGATTCCATGCGAACCGCCCGCGGAGATGTGGCGGCGGGCGAGAGATCGCGACGAATCTGACAGAACTTGCACGAGTACCTGAACACCGAGAGCAAGCAAGTGCGTTGCATGCGGAACCGTGACATGCGAGCGGAGTGGGTCGGGACGATACGTGCGCACTGGTGACCTCCTGCACGCCGCTCCGGTCTTCGCGGCGGAGACATACTGTATGATCCTAGGACATAGCATGAAGGCAGACACCATGACATGTCCACTCTGGCTGTCTAGAGACGTGCATGACCAGAGAGCTCCAAGTCCGAGGGCCAGTCCATGTCAAAGGCCTACTGCGCAGACGCATGCCGGTGGACCATTTGTCTACGTGACGGCCACGGAGGCCACGGCGGTCGCCCTCACGCCCGGCATGGCCAGTAGAGGTCCGAGACGTGCATGCCTGAAAACGATACATGTTAAGTCCGAGCTGTGGCGAGAGATACCATCATATCGGTCAGCTTACCGGTCAGAGAGGATTTCGCAGCGGCGAGCGTTAGCCTAGTAACGTGCAAACGTTGGCAGGGTAGGCCGACGAGCTCGTCAAGGTGATAAAGGAATGCGTGTTCCAAATCACACATTGGGGTGAGAGTGAACTCGCCCCCCCTCCCCCGGCAGCATGGCCGGATAAGGCCTGCTTGATGCTACTCCAGGGTCGCGGAACGTTATCGGCGCACCCGACGGCACCGGAGAATGAACTCCCCACCGAAGGCATGCCGGCCGCAAGGTCCTCTGCTCGGTCATGTTGCAATGCATGCCCGGAGTTCACTTCACACCAATCAACATTCCATCAGCCATTCATTACGAGTGCAGGGCCCAGGACGAATGGCAAGCCCGACATACAATTGTACTGCACGCCAAGAAGACTATCATAAACCGCTCTCGAAGAAACAAATAACAGAAGACTTCAATCATCACTCACTGGGGCGCCACGGAAGACCGAACCTCGTCCGCCCGGCCCTGCTTAAGACGATGGAGGAAAAGCCTGTGCTCGAGCTCTACCTCGAGGCGCTCCTTACCCTCGTCTGTGCCCCAGAGACGCGCGTCCGAGAGGTCGAGGGGGCGGGAGAAGTCCCAGTGGCGCTCGCCGCGGCCCTTGACGTGCTTGAGAAGGCCCTGGGAGAAGTGATCGCGGAGAAGCGGATCGAGCGGGCGGGTGCTCGGGTCCGAGATGTGGTCCAGCCGCAGAACCCGGCCGGCGATGCTGTCATGTCCGGACACGAATGCGGTGATCCGGTATCCGTCCTGCGTTCACATCCGGCTGTCAGCCACTCGAATGGGGGAAGAGAAGACGGCGGCCGGGCGTACATCCGGGTCGACGCCGAACTCGCACTCCGCCCAGGCGCGATGCAGGTCTTCCCGCAGCAGCAGCATGTTCGGCAGCGACCCAACCGTGCACCGCGCTCTGCCGACCGCGGGTCCCATGCCGCTCTCTGTGCCGCACGGTGCGTATCTCTTGCATTTCCACTATGGAAAGTGTGAGCTGCGGTTCTCCCAGAGGGAGCATCAGGGTGCTCGCGCATGCGGGACGAGAGTCGACCCAGGTCGGCGTCTGGGGCAGTCCCGGCACTGACCAGGCAAAGCGGCCCAGGGCCTTTGACCACGAACGGGTGGCCGATCATACCATATCCGCGTGCGCGAGACATCCGCCCGTGTGGTCTAATGCGCACCTCTCTGGGGTGCGTCTCTGATACGGTATGTGCCGCCTGTAGCATGCACCAGCACAACTCCTGTCCAGACGCGCAGTGCCGATCCGTGCCGCGCGAGTGATGAAGATTCAAATGGGAGCTCTTGGCTCGCAGCGGCGTAGCCTGTGCTCGCCGAGCATGGGCGGGAGCCAGCTTGACATGAAGGGGCGACCAGTCTAGCAGCCAATCTCAGCGTGAACAATGAACGGATGCCGTGAATGAGGCCTGCCTGAGGCCAGCAGAGTGTAATGTCCAGGCAGCATGATTGCGCTTGTCGGGAAGTACTGTTCTGAGGCATAACGGTCCCCAGAGACTACGACCCAGGCTTGGGCGGTGTTGAGGAGAACAGAGAGCCATTGGAAGAATGCGCTCCAAGAGACTGTCCCATACTGGTAGAAACCTGCCGGGGGGAAGGGGAGTACGGATGAGAGACCAATGACTGAAAATGGGGTGAGACTACATACCTGCAAGCACGCCTCCGTGGTAGTCTTTCAGGACGACGTTGCGTTCGTTTGAAGTGCGAGCAGGCATGACGAGTGGAAGGAGGAGGGGCGTGTTGGTCTGTGCGGGGATATTGAAGGCTTTATAGCGCAGGCAAACAGCAGCGGACGTAAGGTTTGGGTGGGAGGGAGGGGATCGAGGGTGGTTGTGTACGATCAAAGCAGCGGCTGAGAGCACTCGAAAGTCTCGACGGCTCTCTTCGCGGCAGTCCACAATCCGCCCTGCCGCGCTGCAAAATAGTTCGCCGAATGCAGGCCACGCGAGGAGACCCGGCACCTCGCCGAAGGTGAAGCGCTCTGTTGGATATTTGTTTCTGCAATCTTTGGCTGTAACAAGCAGACACCCGGACCAGGTCGAGGAGGGATCTCGATATGCAGTCCGGAGAGTGAGTTGGAGAGAAGACGGATGCGCATCCGAGAGACCGGCGTCCACGTCAAGCGCTCTCAGCCACGTTCTACCGCCGACCCTCACCAGCGACACTCCCCACGCCGTCCTCGAGTCGGACGTCTCCCTCGGCCTCCGCAGCTCGTCGACACCCTTGGCTAGAGTCTGGACCCGCACCGTCACTCTTCCTCGAGCACACCGGCATCGGGCGTCGCCAACCATGTTCCCATCCTCGTCTTCGGCGTGGACGTCCAACGTCTCCCAGCTAGAGATGCTCATCACCCGGGCGTGCAATCCCTCCCTCGGCGAGCCCAACTACGCGCTTCACCTCGAAGTCGCCGACTACATCAACAAAAAGAAGGCGAATACGTGCGTGCAGTACTCCCCTTCTCCACTCTTCCTTTCATGCGCCCCCGTCGGGAGAGAACGACAGCCGGAGCTCACCTCGCGCTCGTCCCCCGCAGCCCGCGCGAGGCAGCGATGCTCATCGCCCGCCTCGTCAACCACCGCAACCCCCACGTCGCGATGCTCGCCCTCTCGCTCCTCGAGACACTCGTCCAGTCCTGCGGATACCCCTTCCACCTCCAGATCTCCACAAAAGAGTTCCTGAACGAGCTCGTCCGCCGCTTCCCCGAGCGCCCGCCCGCCTTCCCCGGGCCCGTCATGCAGAAGATCCTCGACCTCATACACAGCTGGAAGGAGGGCATCTGCGTCGAGTCGCGCTTCAAAGACGACTTTGGCAACATCCGCGACATGCACCGCCTGCTCACCTTCAAGGGCTATCGCTTCCGTGAGCTCCCCCGACAGCCTGCCGCTGCGACCGCGTCGGTGAGTGATCACTCGTGGCTTGTGTGCAAGGATCGTCGCGTCTGACCATCTGCTACCAGAATCTCAAGTCCGCGGAGGAGCTGGAGGCAGAAGATCGCGAGGCGCAAGAGGCGAAGCTCCAGGAACTCATCCGACGAGGAACACCACGCGACCTCGCCGCCGCACAAGAGCTCATGAAGACGCTCGCGGGCGCAAACCCGGATGCGAAGCCCGATTACAGGACGCAAGCTCTCAATGAGCTCAACAAGCTCGAGAGCAAGGTCATCCTCTTGAACGAAATCCTAGACAACGTAGACACCGCGAGAGGGGAGAGGTTCGTGCAAGGAGACGTGTATGATGTGAGTCCTCGGCATACGTCTCGCTCACGACCGTTGCTGACCCCGCATCCTCGACAGCAAGTAGCTTCAATACTGAAGGACGCGCGGCCGAAGATCCAGAAATGGATCTCCAACGCCGAGAGCGACGACCCAGAATCGCTCAGTAAGTCCCTCCCTCCGACATCTCCGTAAAACCTCCCCTAACGGTCCGTACCCACGTGCAGACATGTTTCTCCAAATCAACGACCAGATCAACACCGTCCTCAACCGCTACGAGGCGTACAAGAAGGGCGACTTTTCCGTCGCCGCAAACCCCATCCCGCCCGAGCTCAGCAACGCCGGCACGGGGCCCAGCGGCGGCGCGCAAGGCGTCTCCCTCATCGACCTCGACGATGCGCCATCGCAGCCCGCGCAGTCCTCCGCAGGCGGCATCGACGAGCTCGCGAGCCTCTTCGGGCCCGGGCCGTCGCAGGGTATCGCGCCTGCTACTGCCCATGCACCCGGGATGCCCGCAGGCGGTATGAATGCTGGTATGGGTATGGGTATAGGCATGGGCACGAGCACAGGTATGGGCGCAGCGTACGGCGCGTCTGTGGGCGGGATGGGCATGAACATGATGAGCAGCGCCCCTGCAACGCCAGCATACCAATCGCCGCAGCCTATATCCTCCCAGGGCGCGGGCATGGGTTTGATGGGCATGGGCAGCCCGTCGACGAACCCGCCGCGCGCGGGCACGGTATCGCCCTCGACGGGCGCACCGCTGGGCTCCATCCGGCTCGGCACGCCGCAGCTGCAGAGCCAGGTGCAGAGTCCCGCGCAGCCGACGCTGCAGCACGCGCACTCGAACCCTGGGTTCTTTGGGCAGTCGATGCAGCAGGCGCAGCCGCAATATTCGCAATTCCAGACACAGTTCCAGCAACCACCGTTGCAACCGCAACCGCAACCACAACCACACCTACAAGCACAACAACAGGCCGTACCGCCAGCGCAGGGGGCGCCCAACGGGCAGGCGCAGGGCAAGGACCCATTCGCGGATCTTGTGGGGTTATTCTGATGCATCGACTATTTGGCTATTTACTGTGGTCGCGCGGATGGGCCGGGACACGGACGGTGTACGTTTACTGTGTGCGAAGACAACCTGCCTGGCAGGATAGACGCTCCGGGACACTCATGCCGCCCGAGTTTAGTTCGGCTCAAGGGTCGTCATCAAGAGTGAGATGCACGAGATCGTGTGAAGGAGTATATGTACATGCCGCGCACTCGTTCCACTGTCCGCACCGACCGTGCTCGGGTATATCGTTTCTTGCGTTCATGTGTAGAACTTACGGTTGGGGTTGGGACCGAAGAGGTCCGTCCGGATCTCGGGCAGCATCTGCACGAACAGACGTGAGCCAAGGGTTCGGGTTCATGCCACGGACAGAAACGACGTACCCTGTCTTCCAACAGGCGTAACCGCTCATCGAGCGTGTTGTCGAGGGTGATACGTTCAGTACCGCTCACGAGCTTGACACCGCCCGCGCTGCAGGACACACCCCCCTCGTCGTCAGCACGATGACATCACACCACACAGACCGTCGACGCCACGCTCACAGATCGTTGCTCAACGAGCCTTTTACGGTCGCCTTGACGGTGAGGCCGCTGATGTCGTGGTACTGCTTGGCAGCGGCGTCGACCGCGCGCTGAACCTTGTCCACGTCCTTCTCCCGGGCGTGCACGGTGACGTCGGGCTCGAGCAGCGCGAGGAAGCCCTGCACGATGACGCCCTCGAGGAACTGGACGTAGCGGCCCTCCTCCTGGGCGAGCGCGTCGATCGACTCGCGCGCGGTCGAGAAGAGGTCTTGGAGGTGCTCCTCTCGTTGCTGCAGCAGCTTCAGGCGGGACTTGTTCGTCAGCGTCGACTGCGCACTGCCGGTCGACGCCCAACGGGTCAATGAGCGGGCAGGGGACTGGATGGTGGTGAGAATGGGGGCACGCACATTTTTTGCGCGACCTCGGCTCCTTTGCGCTTCTTGTCGTACTGCGCATCAATGGCCTGCTGCTCCTGCTTGACGAGCTTGGCCTATCTCCGTCATGAGCACGAAGCGATCCTTTGCTCTGACCTCTCGAGCCTACGCACCTTCTCAATAGCAAACTCCTCGTCCGCCTTGACCTTGATCTCCCTAGCCTTCTCGAGTGCCTCCTGCTTGATGAACGCGACCTAGGTAACCCGCACGACTACGTCAGGCACGCCCTCGTCCCGTAGCACCCTCCGAGAGGTAAACGATCGACCCCTACCATCTTGTTCATCTCGCTGAGGACTTCATCGTCGTTCAACGGTCGGCTCGCCATCTTGGACTATCGTGAGTGCGTGAGAGGCGTCGTCGGCGAACGCAGTGGACAAGTGCAGCCAACCGCTGTAGGAGCACGCTCGACTCGCCAGAATCGGAAAGCGGCAGCCGGAGTAACGCGTGACGTGAAGGGACAGTGACCGAGCGTCACAACCTACTGTACCCAGCTGATTCGAGGATGATTCTCCGAGTCGTCCTGTTCATTCCTTGGCTCACGGCCGAGTGCTTGGCATCTGGTCCTTGAGCTCATGGTGTGAATGCCTTTCTGATTTGAATAAATTTGCTGTCCTGTTGCCGCTTCGAGTTACTGATCGTGCGATTGTATCATGGAAGTCGTCCGCAGCTTCGATGTCGTCTACGCTCGCAGCAGCCGACGATAGTTCTGGACCTCAATGCATGCGTAGGTTCTCAGCTGGTGCTCTTTTTGCTGCGTGATTTGTGTCCATTGCTGCTGTGTGTGGAAACTGCTAGGCAGATGCGTATGGGGCTCTCAAACCCTCTCATGCAACGGAACCTGCGGTCCTGCGCGATTGGCCCCTTGTCCGAGGACTTTCCACCATCCTGTGGAAACTGCGTGGAAGAGCTAGCAGCTTGATGAACGGGAAGCTCTGACTGATCAGTTCTGCACATCGCGTTGATCGCTCATGCACCGCGACGCTAATTCCGTTGAACCGTCGAGCAACTCAGCTCTGGATCAATTCGCTTGAGAGAAATAAGCATGGTCGACTACGTCTGTTGTTCGCAGCCACTGCATATCGAGCTGATAGCTTTTGTTCCTTGAAAACCCGTTGGAAAGCAGTGATCGATTGTGGGACGGAACTCCCAAGTCGTGATACGTGATCCGCTAAGGTGCACGTTATTAGAGTCCCGCTCCGTCATTCCCTCGTCAGTCCGTGCGGGCCGTTCTGAGGGACCTTCCTTGACTCTGGGTCTCGAATTGGCAGAACAGTCTGGCTGAGCAGAAGACGAATGAAGGTTGTCACCTCCGTGCCCGAGCTGCTACTGTACAATGCCAGAACATCCACCCTCGATGTCATAGTCGTGGCCAGCCCTATCTTTTGCATGTACAACTTTCTGGAGCCCTCCATCGGCATCATTGATCTCTCCACTAGATTGCAAGCCTGCGAACAGAGTAACGTCACTTTGACGAATGGGAGGGTTACCCTTCAGTATGATCTTCGATGAGCGGCTCCGCCAAGCACGGCGATGATACTCGGCCGGCATGTCCGCGGACTGCAAGCTGTTGTCTATGAACTGCGGCTGTGATAGAGGCCCGAGAAGCGACCACTAGTTTGCGTCGGCGTTTGACAACTCAGCTCCCGACGATAGTGTACCTTTCTTCATCAACAATGATGGAGGGCGTCTTGACATCCCATGGCACGGTGATCATTGACTCCGTAGAGGGGAGGAAAGCACTTTACCAGAGTTTAGCCGGTCGTCTTTGGAGTCGTCGTTGGGGACCGACGTTCATTTCGGACGCGATTTCCCGGTGATCTGCAACTGAACAGAACAGTGCCTCAGCCTGGCTCCGAGATATTGACCGGGTCGCCAGGCTACGATACACACGACCACGTGCTCTAGAGCAATACCGCGACACCGGTTTGGCGCGCGAGACGTGTCGACCGGCTGTGTTGCTCTCGACCACCCCCGTCCTGCTAGATGGTAGTCCGACAAGTCAAACCAATGAGAGCTCCGTGCCTCTTTTCTCACCCTGCCTTTTATTGTCTGTGTTCAGAAGTTGTACATGCAGTATGGTACGTATCCTAGTACGGTGTGTGTATCCTTGGCTGATTGGACTAGGATGCGCAGGCTTGGTGATCGAAGTAGCGATTGATCGTTGGTGGCGATGTGGTCCGTGGATCAACCCGTCCCGCTCTCCTGACAACTCGTGTCCATCATCGTCAGGGTGACTTGTCGCCTCTAGGCTGCGCGGAACCAGAGGAGCAATGAGGACTCCGAGACAACCTTGACAACCGAGCGCCCGGAACGGTCTTTAGGGCGAATGGCTGCGACCTCTTTCCCTGGTTCCCTTCCTTTCTTTCGCACATCGCAGGTCGATTGTACAGCTCCCTCTACCACTTTTCCAAGCTTTCTTCTCCATCTTTCATCTTCAAGAGGAGCCTACAGTCACTTTGGCAAAGCAAGTCCCAAGCAACGCACGATCACGATTCTTCACGCCGCCATGAACGCAACGCTCGCTGCCAACCGCTCCCACAACGATGAAGCTCATGCGCCTTCCGCACGCCCGTCGCTTTCCGTCTGCTGTCCCACAACGCCTCCCGACAGGGCTGCCATCACCGAGCTCGCGATGACGATTGCTGAAGAGATCGCCCGTCTTGGTCGTTCACCTCAACCGATTGGGGTCGACGTTCCCATCGTACACTCAGGACTTGACCCCAAGAGTCTTTCTAGCCTCCAGTGCTGGCTCAAGTCCGCTCATGACTACGAAGTCAATCTGCGCAGACTTTTGGACGATGACATCACGGCAGAGGCGCTCGCCGCCGATATCCTAGGTGTGTTCGCTGGACATTCCCGTTTTCATCTGTTACTCACGTCTGAGAAGCGTCTCCAAGGACGCGACAGAGGAGGGCGCTGCACAAACCGAAACAGGTGGGCTCTGGCTCATTCGCGTTGTCCCGGCGCGCTCGCCTCCCTCCTCGTGCACCCATGTCTGTCGACGTGACGACTGAACCTGAGGAGGTTCCCATTACGTCCGCTGCTGTGAAGCATCACCAGATCGCTGGCGACGTTGGGATGGCCTCCTACGAATCGTGGTCTAACAAGAAGACAGGGTATGCGCAGAACCTGGCAGTTCCCAGGGAGGTTGATCTGACCGTATGCCTTAGGTTGATGTACGGTTTGTTGGCACTCGGTCTCATGGGCTCACCGATGTCACCATCTTTCCGCGCCGCGAAGTCGCCTGTTGTGCAGTCGCATCTCAACCCTGGGGCGCGGCTGCGGCCCATCCCGCCCCTCGAGGACCCTCGCGCCGTTATGCCTACGCGCACGCCCCTGTTCGCATCTTTCCTCGACTCTGTGCACATGCCGGGCGTCGAGCCCATTCAGTCGCCCTGGGTTCCCGACTATCAGTTCGCAAGCCTCGATGGTGTGTTCGCGGACATGTCGGTCCCCAAGAGCTCCGAGAGCGTCTAAGCCGTTGGTTGTGGTGGGTTTAGAGATCATGACTGGCGCACCCTGGATTTGTGGACCCTTTACGCAAAGTGACATTCATCCATTCAGTGCTTTCGCTCGCTGCATCGCTTCTTTCCTTTATTGTCTTCGCATGCATTGTCTCCTTCATTTGCACTGCACACATGGCATCGACTTTCCACGTTCCATCATTGCAATCGGTGTTGTTGGATCCGCACAAGTCTCGTCTTCGTCTTTGCTTTCGCTTCGCAGTGCGCACCCTTGTATCATAACGTGGCATTTCTGCTTTTGCGTTGTACCTGCCCAGTCCCATATCTACAACGTCATGACAACTTGATGCAAGGGTTACTTTGGTCTAGGGAACCCACCTTTAACTTCCGGAAGGCGCTCGGCCTGTCACTGCTTAGCCAACAACCTAGAAGACATTCCCGACAGCCCTGTCAGACATCATCACGGGTTCAGTGATCGGTGAAACCTTGTCTTCGTAGGAGGTAAGTTTTGCGGGCGGCTGTGCACCATCTTCTCGATAGGAGACTCGTCCCTCCCGACTTAAAACCGCTCGAGCATGCGGTCTCTGCCGACAAGCTTTGATGCATGCAGTGGCTGCTGTAGGCAGTGCTAAAGCAAGACCACAAAGTAACGGCAGTATGAGTCCTGGATATTTCCCTTCGTTTCGCTTCGCTTGTCTCTCTCCGCCCGGTCGCCGTCCATGAGCGTATTGCTGACCCCGGCAACGTGGGTGATCGCGCTTCTGCCCTCCCGCAGGGCTTCGACACACTACGAGCTCTTGCTCCCTTCGGCGGCCGTTGCTTCCTCAAAAGCGCGGTCCTATAGCATCCGGCATGCTTGCCATCTGCTTTGCGTGCGGCGTCGTCTTCGCACCCTCCTCGTCGTCGTCGGATTGCTCGTCGGTGCTGTAGTGGGGGGCTTTCTCTATGTCGTCTCTGTGCCTCTTCCACCTTTATATTCTAGGTTTCACAAGGCGGAGTTGGATCTCCCGCAACATAATGCGTCGCTCCGTCTTCCTGAAGGGAAAAGCGGGAGGTACCTCTGGATCGCTAACCACGCCAGCAGTAAGTGCATGAGTGAAAATTCCGATCGGACATATTGTTGTCTGACTACCGGCGTTCGTCAGAGTGTGGGTGGGGTAACGCGATGCAGGAACTATTCCTGAACGCGTACCTGGCGTATCGTAGCGAAAGAGCGTAGGTCTTCCAAGTTGCATCTGGAATGAATGCGAGTCGCTTATTTCGTCACGCAGCTTTGTGTTCGATAACTACACCTGGAGCAGAGATGAGGCAGACTACTCCCTCTATAACCTGAGGCCAATACCATCCAGGATCCCTCTGACGGCTATGATCAGAGGTAAGTTCTATCTCTGTTTCCTTGCTCAATCTCAAAATATGACAAACCATGTCCTAGGACCCATTGTAGGCAATTATCCTCCTTTCGGAGAAAATGTTCCAAGAGCTGTAATACCTGAATATTTCAATGAAGTCTGCCCGAATCGCACGGTCATAGGCAGCTCCGAAGTGAACGACGCGCTCGTCGACCCTTCGGCTGAGACGCTCATCCAAGCATGGACGGAGAGAATGGGCCCTCACCGGTGCGTGGAGGTCGAAACGGGCTCGCCTGAGATCTTTGACGAACAGTGAGTCCAATCGCACTATTGCGGCTGGGTTGAAGGCGGCTCATGGCGTAGTGTATTTGCCGATGCGCACCGTTTGCTCGATATCTGGCCGCACTTCTCGCAATCGCCCATAGTCCAGAACTTCAGCTGGTCGACACTCGTTGAATTAGCGTTCGACAACAACCGCGAAGTGTTCTCGCCGGCGTCGCCGCTCGAGCCGACTCTTTCCTCCGTACCGATATCAGCAGGCTTAGCGCGATATACCTTAATTGATGGACTACTAGCTATACATGTGCGACGGGGAGACTTCAAGGGACACTGCTACGACGTCCTGGCGCGCCGTTCCATAGGGTACACGGGGTTCAACTCGTTCCCCTCTCTGCCAGACCGCTGGGACCTTGCCGCAGACCTCTCCGACCGGGATAAGAGGGCTCTCTACACTCGTCACTGCTTCCCGGATATCGACATGATCGTCAACCGAGTGGAAGAGATCCGGAACACTCCAGCGGGGCGCGGGCTGAGGCATGTCTACGTTATGACGAACGGCTCGCCGTCGTGGGTGTTGCAGCTCAAAGCGGCGCTGATGGCCAGGCACGGTTGGCAGAACGTCGCGAGCAGCAGGGACATGATGCTCAACCCGGAGCAGAAGTACGTCTCTCAGGCGATTGACATGCTCATCGGCCAGAGGGCGCAGGTGTTCGTCGCGAACGGGGTGAGTGTCTGCTATGTACCGCTCTTAATCGCTGTGGTCGCTATGCTGACTAGCTGCGCCGCCTGTGCAGTTCTCCACGCTAAGCGGGATGGTTGTGATGCTTCGGATGGCAAACGGGGTGTCTACGGATGCGACCAGACATTGGTGATCCTCATTCAGCAACTTAGATGCACACCCGAGCAGCTTGAAAGAATCCTGTATGAATTCGAGCGTGACTCATTGAAG
>VICQ01000036.1:0-207273 GCA_025528855.1 Trametes punicea | reverse complement strand
GAACTCTATATTCCAGATATACGCAAAATAGGTATGCTGAACAGACGAATGATTACGAGTCGTAAGCGAACTCGTAACTTATTCGACTTAACAAATCTTTGGAAAAAACTCGTACTCCGTCAGCTCGACGAGAAGGAGACCGCTGAACGCGTAAGCGAAATTCAGTCGGCTCCGAACACCACCGCCGGTCCAAGTATGTCTATTGACGCCCGAACCTCGTTTCGGATGGAACATCAAGACAACATACACCGGCGCTCGCCGTCCCCGAACAAGCCTTTGTTCGGCTGAGGGAAACGCGTTGATGATGCAGTCGCTTGATCATGTCGTGCCGATGGGCGTGCCGACGGGCGTGCCGATGGGTGCGTGGCTGGCCACCAGTACTCGTGAAGCGTGATAGTGGAGACCCGGCTACTCCCCGCGCGTAGCGTGCTAAGCAGCACCGTAGGAAACGGCCGGGAAGGCAAGCAGATGTGGCGCCGGTGCGTCTGTGCTCAAGTCAGTACACTACTAAACTACGCTGCTCTAAGCACGACTTTAGGCATGACTCTAAGCATGACCACTGATCGAGCAGACGGTCGTCGACTACGCCCCTCAACTGACATTGGAACTTGTTCCGCTGACTCTTTAGCTCGCACAGTAACATATTGAATACAAAGCGGCCCGGCTCACCCCGGGCGGTTTGGCTTTCTAACCCAAACCCTAACCGTTAGTATTCACGCCAACTTAATCGTTGTGCGTAAACGGTCGCTGATTACTATTTATCAGCTAACCCGAACCCTAACCCGAACCCTAAAGCCCTAACCCGAACCCTAACCGAACCCTAACAGGCGGTAGAGTTCACTGGGCCATGCACGTGACATTACGTCACTAGGCATGTGATTATGGACACCGGCCCGATAGTAGGCCGCGCACCCGAAACCGGATCAGTCCGGAGTCCTTTATAGCCCCGGCCCTAAAGGGCCGGTGGCCTGCACTGGTGACACGGCACCTCGTGCGAGATCACATGCCGTGTTGTGACTGTTACAGGAACGACTTCCTATTCGGGATAAGGTGCACGTCATCGCGTGCTGGGTAAGCATGAGTAATAGCCACTGACATTTTCGCGATGCCATCGGCCGATGCCTTCGGCATCGGCGGCCGTTTACTAATATGTTATGACACATCAACAGCCACAGATAAGGTTTGATGTGGTGCGAACTTTAACCGGAAAAACTATACAGGGCCCCTGAAGAGACTATAAAGGTCGAAACAAGGCGGGTGGGGACGATTCCTCACCCTTGTTGGGCCCCATTCGACCTCCCCTCCCAGGCATTCGTCGTCGCTGCGACTTCGTCGCAGCTCCCCCTCCCTAACCCTAACCCTAACCATTCCGCATAATTACCGTGACGCCCTTGGCGAGCAGGTCCGCTGGACCGCTGACATAGCTGAAAAGCTATGTAACGCCAAGGCCAGCCTCCGCAAGCTGGAGTCGGCTCTTGCCGACGGCAACCCCCCCTCGCACCTCAAAATTAAGGTGCCGGAACTCCAAGCTTGCAAGGAGTTCCGTGAGAGTGGTGGCCTAGAAACCACCAACGCCGCCATCAGGGACAGCTGCGAAGCTGTTCAGAAGGCAGTGCTTCGATCCGCCATAGCTGGAAAGCAAGGCGAGATCGAACTCTTGGAGGGGCTCCTTGAACGGACCGCCCTGTTCACCCGCTACAAAGACGCCATCGCCAGTCGATGGTCTACTGTACGGGAACGCTCGATGGTGCCACGCCTCGCCTATGTCAGGGCGCAGGATGAGCACTTCATCGCTGCCGATGCCTCCACGGCTACGGACGTCAGCGTTACAGGGTGGGAAGTCAACCCCTCTGTCGTTGCAGAGTTCGACGACCTCGTCCAGGACCTTGTCCCGATCGCCCTTCGTGCCATCTCGATCGTCGAGATGAAGGAACTCGCCATGCAGGCGAAGATCGAGAAGAAAAAGGTCGTGGAAAAGTCGGCTGACTCAGAAATGGCGGACGCGACCAAACCAGGTCCGTCCATCCAGTCCCTTGTCGACAAAGCTGTCGCAGGGAAGGTCAAGCCGCTGACCGCCCAGTTGGCAAAGGTGAGTCTTCTGCCTAGCAGTCGACGCGCCCTCACTAACACGCTTGCAGCTCTCGGTCAAGGGCGCGGGCAAGGCGGCCAACAAGAAGAAGGCCAACGTCGTCGCCAAAAAGAGCGACAAGTCCTCGAAGAAGGCGACTTCCTCGTCGACCAAGAAGGCCAAGTCTTCGACCACCAAAAAAATCCCCGGTCAGCAAGGACAAGGGCAAGGGCAAGCAGAAGGCCGGTACGTATTCGGCCGCCCTCGCACCTTCCTGACCGCGTACTAACTCTGTCACTACCCCAGGCAATTGAATACGTACTACTGAACACCCCCGTCGAGGTACTCGAGGCGTCCCAGTTCCGTAGTTACGTGCATACGTCACCTGGTGTAGTTGTACCGGAATCGATCGCATACGAACTTTCCGTCGGATTTGAAATATATGTATCATTCGGACCATTATAAGTCTATTATTTTAGACGCGTGGGAAGATTTTGAACGCCGCCTAAGATGGCGTCTGTTTTTTCACGTTTAAAGATGGCCCCAACCAGCCATATGATCCAGATTATGAGATTAAGGACCGCGAAAAAACCACTCGGGTTCCATCTCTACCGCGCTGGCTAGAAATTGGCATCGAGCAGGGAAGGCGCTTCGTGGAAACTACGATCGCCAAAATACCCGCAGATGTTGGCGAAGCTTACCAAGTAAATCGCTCGCGCTAGCCCTTCCAAAATATTAGCCTTTCTTAAAGAGCACGATTACGTCGTTACTCTTACTGATAAGAATTTGGGACTTGCGGTGTCCGAGCGTACCTGGATCATTGAGCAAACGAAGAAGCTCTTAAGTAATCGCAATGATTATGAGCCCGTGACAAAGGCTCGAGCAACACGAATCTTCGATGAGAAACAAGCCGAGGTAAAAGCCATAGCAAAGCTAGTGGACAAACATGTTACCTTGGGCGCGTTGAAAGTAGATAAATTTATGTTATCGAAATTGACTCCGGATGACGGGGAACATAAGTTCCCGCAGTTTTATGGAATTCCTAAATTCATAAAAACCCTGCAGGGTTCCGGCCTATAGTGCCATGTCACTCCGTCATCACAGGCCCATGCGGCAAATTTGTTTCTAAAGAGCTTAAACCGTTAGTAAAAGCGGCGCCAACCGTGATTCACGGAACCAAAGACTTGGTGTTAAAATTAAGCCAATTGCGTATACCCGCTGCGCCATGGGGCGAAAACTGGTATTTCGTCACCGGCGACGTTGTAGCATTCTATCCGAATATTCCACTTGAGCAATGTTTGGGTATCGTGTACCAAATGTGGCTCGAACACACATTCGACCCAATGATTTACAACGCGACCGAAGAACGAGATGGAGTCATTAAGGGCTTTGATGGAAGTCAAGCACGTCTCCACTCGGAAATCTTCCGGCGGGCGCTGCAAGTTAGCAGTACGCAATTAATTACGCAGTTTCAAAACGAATACTTCTTACAGAAGCGAGGACTAGCTATGGGCGTCCCCGAGTCTCCAGACTTAGCCAATCTATTTGGATGGTACTTCGAAAAGAAAGCTAACGTTTTGAGCGACCCTAGAATTGCTTTCTATGGTCGTTACATTGATGATTGCTTTGCTATTGTTCGTGCGACTAGTGGTAGCGCCGCCCAACAATACCTTAGCAATAAAATAATCTTCGATGGCTGCCAAATCTTGTGGGAATCTTCAGCCGTGCGGTGTAACTTCCTTGACGCCACTTTCTATTTTGAAAATGGTACGTTACAATGGAAACCTTATCGCAAGCAAAAGAACCACATGGAGCGAATTCCATGGATATCTGGCCATCCCCTTGACGTCAAAAGGGGAACTTTTATTGGCGAGATGTCGCGGTTAGCGACGCTTAGTAGTACTATTCCGGTCTACTTGGACAGCATAAAGGAGTTGGTAGCCCTTTATGTCAAGCGTGGTTACCCGCGTGACCTTGTTAGTTCTTGGGTAAGAAAGTACCTTCAAGAACGCTGGGAAAAGCGTTTGAGTGAGAACAACGCTCGTGATAGCGAGGGCGTTCTTGTTCTGAAAACCCAATATAACACGGCATGGAATTACTTCAATGCTAAAGAGTTAGGAGATACGATACTCGGCTACTGGCGGGAATGGTACGAACGTGCCGACCGCGGGGAAAACACAGTCTATACTAATCGTGAGTACCCACGTCCGTCTCGGGATTGGGGTTCGCTTAACGACGTGGACGGCGCGTGCTTAAGTGCTGTGCCTGACACTTGGGCGGTGAACTCTATATTCCAGATATACGCAAAATAGGTATGCTGAACAGACGAATGATTACGAGTCGTAAGCGAACTCGTAACTTATTCGACTTAACAAATCTTTGGAAAAAACTCGTACTCCGTCAGCTCGACGAGAAGGAGACCGCTGAACGCGTAAGCGAAATTCAGTCGGCTCCGAACACCACCGCCGGTCCAAGTATGTCTATTGACGCCCGAACCTCGTTTCGGATGGAACATCAAGACAACATACACCGGCGCTCGCCGTCCCCGAACAAGCCTTTGTTCGGCTGAGGGAAACGCGTTGATGATGCAGTCGCTTGATCATGTCGTGCCGATGGGCGTGCCGACGGGCGTGCCGATGGGTGCTGGCATGGCCACCAGTACTCGTGAAGCGTGATAGTGGAGACCCGGCTACTCCCCGCGCGTAGCGTGCTAAGCAGCACCGGTAGGAAACGCGGGAAGGCAAGCAGATGTGCGCCGGGCTGCGTCTACAGTCAGTGACCTAAACTACGCTGCTCTAAGCACACTTTAGGCATGACTCTAGAGCATGACCACTGATCGAGCAGACGGTCGTCGACTACGCCCCTCAACTGACATTGGAACTTGTTCCGCTGACTCTTTAGCTCGCACAGTAACATATGAATACAAAGCGGCCCGGCTCACCCCGGGCGGTTTGGCTTTCTAACCCAAACCCTAACCGTTAGTATTCACGCCAACTTAATCGTTGTGCGTAAACGGTCGCTGATTACTATTTATCAGCTAACCCGAACCCTAACCCGAACCCTAAAGCCCTAACCCGAACCCTAACCGAACCCTAACAGGCGGTAGAGTTCACTGGGCCATGCACGTGACATTACGTCACTAGGCATGTGATTATGGACACCGGCCCGATAGTAGGCCGCGCACCCGAAACCGGATCAGTCCGGAGTCCTTTATAGCCCCGGCCCTAAAGGGCCGGTGGCCTGCACTGGTGACACGGCACCTCGTGCGAGATCACATGCCGTGTTGTGACTGTTACAGGAACGACTTCCTATTCGGGATAAGGTGCACGTCATCGCGTGCTGGGTAAGCATGAGTAATAGCCACTGACATTTTCGCGATGCCATCGGCCGATGCCTTCGGCATCGGCGGCCGTTTACTAATATGTTATGACACATCAACAGCCACAGATAAGGTTTGATGTGGTGCGAACTTTAACCGGAAAAACTATACAGGGCCCCTGAAGAGACTATAAAGGTCGAAACAAGGCGGGTGGGGACGATTCCTCACCCTTGTTGGGCCCCATTCGACCTCCCTCCCAGGCATTCGTCGTCGCTGCGACTTCGTCGCAGCTCCCCCTCCCTAACCCTAACCCTAACCATTCCGCATAATTACCGTGACGCCCTTGGCGAGCAGGTCCGCTGGACCGCTGACATAGCTGAAAAGCTATGTAACGCCAAGGCCAGCCTCCGCAAGCTGGAGTCGGCTCTTGCCGACGGCAACCCCCCTCGCACCTCAAAATTAAGGTGCCGGAACTCCAAGCTTGCAAGGAGTTCCGTGAGAGTGGTGGCCTAGAAACCACCAACGCCGCCATCAGGGACAGCTGCGAAGCTGTTCAGAAGGCAGTGCTTCGATCCGCCATAGCTGGAAAGCAAGGCGAGATCGAACTCTTGGAGGGGCTCCTTGAACGGACCGCCCTGTTCACCCGCTACAAAGACGCCATCGCAGTCGATGGTCTACTGTACGGGAACGCTCGATGGTGCCACGCCTCGCCTATGTCAGGGCGCAGGATGAGCACTTCATCGCTGCCGATGCCTCCACGGCTACGGACGTCAGCGTTACAGGGTGGGAAGTCAACCCCTCTGTCGTTGCAGAGTTCGACGACCTCGTCCAGGACCTTGTCCCGATCGCCCTTCGTGCCATCTCGATCGTCGAGATGAAGGAACTCGCCATGCAGGCGAAGATCGAGAAGAAAAAGGTCGTGGAAAAGTCGGCTGACTCAGAAATGGCGGACGCGACCAAACCAGGTCCGTCCATCCATCCCTTGTCGACAAAGCTGTCGCAGGGAAGGTCAAGCCGCTGACCGCCCAGTTGGCAAAGGTGAGTCTTCTGCCTAGCAGTCGACGCGCCCTCACTAACACGCTGCAGCTCTCGGTCAAGGGCGCGGGCAAGGCGGCCAACAAGAAGAAGGCCAACGTCGTCGCCAAAAAGACGACAAGTCTCGAAGAAGGCGACTTCCTCGTCGACCAAGAAGGCCAAGTCTTCGACCACCAAAAATCCCCGGTCAGCAAGGACAAGGGCAAGGGCAAGCAGAAGGCCGGTACGTATTCGGCCGCCCTCGCACCCTTCCTGACCGCGTACTAACTCTGTCACTACCCAGGCAATTGAATACGTACTACTGAACACCCCCGTCGAGGTACTCGAGGCGTCCCAGTTCCGTAGTTACGTGCATACGTCACCTGGTGTAGTTGTACCGGAATCGATCGCATACGAACTTTCCGTCGGATTGAAATATATGTAATCATTCGGACCATTATAAGTCTATTATTTTAGACGCGTGGGAAGATTTTGAACGCCGCCTAAGATGGCGTCTGTTTTTCACGTTTAAAGATGGCCCCAACCAGCCATATGATCCAGATTATGAGATTAAGGACCGCGAAAAAAACCACTCGGGTTCCATCTCTACCGCGCTGGCTAGAAATTGGCATCGAGCAGGGAAGGCGCTTCGTGGAAACTACGATCGCCAAAATACCCGCAGATGTTGGGCGAAGCTTACCAAGTAAATCGCTCGCGCCTAGCCCTTCCAAAATATTAGCCTTTCTTAAAGAGCACGATTACGTCGTTACTCTTACTGATAAGAATTTGGGACTTGCGGTGTCCGAGCGTACCTGGATCATTGAGCAAACGAAGAAGCTCTTAAGTAATCGCAATGATTATGAGCCCGTGACAAAGGCTCGAGCAACACGAATCTTCGATGAGAAACAAGCCGAGGTAAAAGCCATAGCAAAGCTAGTGGACAAACATGTTACCTTGGGCGCGTTGAAGTAGATAAATTTATGTTATCGAAATTGACTCCGGATGACGGGGAACATAAGTTCCCGCAGTTTTTATGGAATTCCTAAAATTCATAAAAACCCTGCAGGGTTCCGGCCTATAGTGCATGTCACTCCGTCATCACAGGCCATGCGGCAAATTTGTTTCTAAAGAGCTTAAACCGTTAGTAAAAGCGGCGCCAACCGTGATTCACGGAACCAAAGACTTGGTGTTAAAATTAAGCAATTGCGTATACCCGCTGCGCCATGGGGCGAAAACTGGTATTTCGTCACCGGCGACGTTGTAGCATTCTATCCGAATATTCCACTTGAGCAATGTTTGGGTATCGTGTACCAAATGTGGCTCGAACACACATTCGACCCAATGATTTACAACGCGACCGAAGAACGAGATGGAGTCATTAAGGGCTTTGATGGAAGTCAAGCACGTCTCCACTCGGAAATCTTCCGGCGGGCGCTGCAAGTTAGCAGTACGCAATTAATTACGCAGTTTCAAAACGAATACTTCTTACAGAAGCGAGGACTAGCTATGGGCGTCCCCGAGTCTCCAGACTTAGCCAATCTATTTGGATGGTACTTCGAAAAGAAAGCTAACGTTTTGAGCGACCCTAGAATTGCTTTCTATGGTCGTTACATTGATGATTGCTTTGCTATTGTTCGTGCGACTAGTGGTAGCGCCGCCCAACAATACCTTAGCAATAAAATAATCTTCGATGGCTGCCAAATCTTGTGGGAATCTTCAGCCGTGCGGTGTAACTTCCTTGACGCCACTTTCTATTTTGAAAATGGTACGTTACAATGGAAACCTTATCGCAAGCAAAAGAACCACATGGAGCGAATTCCATGGATATCTGGCCATCCCCTTGACGTCAAAAGGGGAACTTTTATTGGCGAGATGTCGCGGTTAGCGACGCTTAGTAGTACTATTCCGGTCTACTTGGACAGCATAAAGGAGTTGGTAGCCCTTTATGTCAAGCGTGGTTACCCGCGTGACCTTGTTAGTTCTTGGGTAAGAAAGTACCTTCAAGAACGCTGGGAAAAGCGTTTGAGTGAGAACAACGCTCGTGATAGCGAGGGCGTTCTTGTTCTGAAAACCCAATATAACACGGCATGGAATTACTTCAATGCTAAAGAGTTAGGAGATACGATACTCGGCTACTGGCGGGAATGGTACGAACGTGCCGACCGCGGGGAAAACACAGTCTATACTAATCGTGAGTACCCACGTCCGTCTCGGGATTGGGGTTCGCTTAACGACGTGGACGGCGCGTGCTTAAGTGCTGTGCCTGACACGTTGGGCGGTGAACTCTATATTCCAGATATACGCAAAATAGGTATGCTGAACAGACGAATGATTACGAGTCGTAAGCGAACTCGTAACTTATTCGACTTAACAAATCTTTGGAAAAAACTCGTACTCCGTCAGCTCGACGAGAAGGAGACCGCTGAACGCGTAAGCGAAATTCAGTCGGCTCCGAACACCACCGCCGGTCCAAGTATGTCTATTGACGCCCGAACCTCGTTTCGGATGGAACATCAAGACAACATACACCGGCGCTCGCCGTCCCCGAACAAGCCTTTGTTCGGCTGAGGGAAACGCGTTGATGATGCAGTCGCTTGATCATGTCGTGCCGATGGGCGTGCCGACGGGCGTGCCGATGGGTGCGTGGCATGGCCACCAGTACTCGTGAAGCGTGATAGTGGAGACCCGGCTACTCCCCGCGCGTAGCGTGCTAAGCAGCACCGGTAGGAAACGGCCGGGAAGGCAAGCAGATGTGGCGCCGGGCTGCGTCTACAGGCTCAGTGACCTAAACTACGCTGCTCTAAGCACGACTTTAGGCATGACTCTAAGCATGACCACTGATCGAGCAGACGGTCG
This sequence comes from Trametes punicea, assembly GCA_025528855.1. Lineage (NCBI taxonomy): Eukaryota > Fungi > Basidiomycota > Agaricomycetes > Polyporales > Polyporaceae > Trametes > Trametes punicea. The sequence goes on along the minus strand of VICQ01000036.1, from coordinate 198,016 downwards.
TCGACTACGCCCCTCAACTGACATTGGAACTTGTTCCGCTGACTCTTTAGCTCGCACAGTAACATATTGAATACAAAGCGGCCCGGCTCACCCCGGGCGGTTTGGCTTTCTAACCCAAACCCTAACCGTTAGTATTCACGCCAACTTAATCGTTGTGCGTAAACGGTCGCTGATTACTATTTATCAGCTAACCCGAACCCTAACCCGAACCCTAAAGCCCTAACCCGAACCCTAACCGAACCCTAACAGGCGGTAGAGTTCACTGGGCCATGCACGTGACATTACGTCACTAGGCATGTGATTATGGACACCGGCCCGATAGTAGGCCGCGCACCCGAAACCGGATCAGTCCGGAGTCCTTTATAGCCCCGGCCCTAAAGGGCCGGTGGCCTGCACTGGTGACACGGCACCTCGTGCGAGATCACATGCCGTGTTGTGACTGTTACAGGAACGACTTCCTATTCGGGATAAGGTGCACGTCATCGCGTGCTGGGTAAGCATGAGTAATAGCCACTGACATTTTCGCGATGCCATCGGCCGATGCCTTCGGCATCGGCGGCCGTTTACTAATATGTTATGACACATCAACAGCCACAGATAAGGTTTGATGTGGTGCGAACTTTAACCGGAAAAACTATACAGGGCCCCTGAAGAGACTATAAAGGTCGAAACAAGGCGGGTGGGGACGATTCCTCACCCTTGTTGGGCCCCATTCGACCTCCCCTCCCAGGCATTCGTCGTCGCTGCGACTTCGTCGCAGCTCCCCCCTCCCTAACCCTAACCCTAACCATTCCGCATAATTACCGTGACGCCCTTGGCGAGCAGGTCCGCTGGACCGCTGACATAGCTGAAAAGCTATGTAACGCCAAGGCCAGCCTCCGCAAGCTGGAGTCGGCTCTTGCCGACGGCAACCCCCCCTCGCACCTCAAAATTAAGGTGCCGGAACTCCAAGCTTGCAAGGAGTTCCGTGAGAGTGGTGGCCTAGAAACCACCAACGCCGCCATCAGGGACAGCTGCGAAGCTGTTCAGAAGGCAGTGCTTCGATCCGCCATAGCTGGAAAGCAAGGCGAGATCGAACTCTTGGAGGGGCTCCTTGAACGGACCGCCCTGTTCACCCGCTACAAAGACGCCATCGCCAGTCGATGGTCTACTGTACGGGAACGCTCGATGGTGCCACGCCTCGCCTATGTCAGGGCGCAGGATGAGCACTTCATCGCTGCCGATGCCTCCACGGCTACGGACGTCAGCGTTACAGGGTGGGAAGTCAACCCCTCTGTCGTTGCAGAGTTCGACGACCTCGTCCAGGACCTTGTCCCGATCGCCCTTCGTGCCATCTCGATCGTCGAGATGAAGGAACTCGCCATGCAGGCGAAGATCGAGAAGAAAAAGGTCGTGGAAAAGTCGGCTGACTCAGAAATGGCGGACGCGACCAAACCAGGTCCGTCCATCCAGTCCCTTGTCGACAAAGCTGTCGCAGGGAAGGTCAAGCCGCTGACCGCCCAGTTGGCAAAGGTGAGTCTTCTGCCTAGCAGTCGACGCGCCCTCACTAACACGCTTGCAGCTCTCGGTCAAGGGCGCGGGCAAGGCGGCCAACAAGAAGAAGGCCAACGTCGTCGCCAAAAAGAGCGACAAGTCCTCGAAGAAGGCGACTTCCTCGTCGACCAAGAAGGCCAAGTCTTCGACCACCAAAAAATCCCCGGTCAGCAAGGACAAGGGCAAGGGCAAGCAGAAGGCCGGTACGTATTCGGCCGCCCTCGCACCCTTCCTGACCGCGTACTAACTCTGTCACTACCCCAGGCAATTGAATACGTACTACTGAACACCCCCGTCGAGGTACTCGAGGCGTCCCAGTTCCGTAGTTACGTGCATACGTCACCTGGTGTAGTTGTACCGGAATCGATCGCATACGAACTTTCCGTCGGATTGAAATATATGTATCATTCGGACCATTATAAGTCTATTATTTTAGACGCGTGGGAAGATTTTGAACGCCGCCTAAGATGGCGTCTGTTTTTCACGTTTAAAGATGGCCCCAACCAGCCATATGATCCAGATTATGAGATTAAGGACCGCGAAAAAACCACTCGGGTTCCATCTCTACCGCGCTGGCTAGAAATTGGCATCGAGCAGGGAAGGCGCTTCGTGGAAACTACGATCGCCAAAATACCCGCAGATGTTGGGCGAAGCTTACCAAGTAAATCGCTCGCGCCTAGCCCTTCCAAAATATTAGCCTTTCTTAAAGAGCACGATTACGTCGTTACTCTTACTGATAAGAATTTGGGACTTGCGGTGTCCGAGCGTACCTGGATCATTGAGCAAACGAAGAAGCTCTTAAGTAATCGCAATGATTATGAGCCCGTGACAAAGGCTCGAGCAACACGAATCTTCGATGAGAAACAAGCCGAGGTAAAAGCCATAGCAAAGCTAGTGGACAAACATGTTACCTTGGGCGCGTTGAAAGTAGATAAATTTATGTTATCGAAATTGACTCCGGATGACGGGGAACATAAGTTCCCGCAGTTTTATGGAATTCCTAAAATTCATAAAAACCCTGCAGGGTTCCGGCCTATAGTGCCATGTCACTCCGTCATCACAGGCCCATGCGGCAAATTTGTTTCTAAAGAGCTTAAACCGTTAGTAAAAGCGGCGCCAACCGTGATTCACGGAACCAAAGACTTGGTGTTAAAATTAAGCCAATTGCGTATACCCGCTGCGCCATGGGGCGAAAACTGGTATTTCGTCACCGGCGACGTTGTAGCATTCTATCCGAATATTCCACTTGAGCAATGTTTGGGTATCGTGTACCAAATGTGGCTCGAACACACATTCGACCCAATGATTTACAACGCGACCGAAGAACGAGATGGAGTCATTAAGGGCTTTGATGGAAGTCAAGCACGTCTCCACTCGGAAATCTTCCGGCGGGCGCTGCAAGTTAGCAGTACGCAATTAATTACGCAGTTTCAAAACGAATACTTCTTACAGAAGCGAGGACTAGCTATGGGCGTCCCCGAGTCTCCAGACTTAGCCAATCTATTTGGATGGTACTTCGAAAAGAAAGCTAACGTTTTGAGCGACCCTAGAATTGCTTTCTATGGTCGTTACATTGATGATTGCTTTGCTATTGTTCGTGCGACTAGTGGTAGCGCCGCCCAACAATACCTTAGCAATAAAATAATCTTCGATGGCTGCCAAATCTTGTGGGAATCTTCAGCCGTGCGGTGTAACTTCCTTGACGCCACTTTCTATTTTGAAAATGGTACGTTACAATGGAAACCTTATCGCAAGCAAAAGAACCACATGGAGCGAATTCCATGGATATCTGGCCATCCCCTTGACGTCAAAAGGGGAACTTTTATTGGCGAGATGTCGCGGTTAGCGACGCTTAGTAGTACTATTCCGGTCTACTTGGACAGCATAAAGGAGTTGGTAGCCCTTTATGTCAAGCGTGGTTACCCGCGTGACCTTGTTAGTTCTTGGGTAAGAAAGTACCTTCAAGAACGCTGGGAAAAGCGTTTGAGTGAGAACAACGCTCGTGATAGCGAGGGCGTTCTTGTTCTGAAAACCCAATATAACACGGCATGGAATTACTTCAATGCTAAAGAGTTAGGAGATACGATACTCGGCTACTGGCGGGAATGGTACGAACGTGCCGACCGCGGGGAAAACACAGTCTATACTAATCGTGAGTACCCACGTCCGTCTCGGGATTGGGGTTCGCTTAACGACGTGGACGGCGCGTGCTTAAGTGCTGTGCCTGACACGTTGGGCGGTGAACTCTATATTCCAGATATACGCAAAATAGGTATGCTGAACAGACGAATGATTACGAGTCGTAAGCGAACTCGTAACTTATTCGACTTAACAAATCTTTGGAAAAAACTCGTACTCCGTCAGCTCGACGAGAAGGAGACCGCTGAACGCGTAAGCGAAATTCAGTCGGCTCCGAACACCACCGCCGGTCCAAGTATGTCTATTGACGCCCGAACCTCGTTTCGGATGGAACATCAAGACAACATACACCGGCGCTCGCCGTCCCCGAACAAGCCTTTGTTCGGCTGAGGGAAACGCGTTGATGATGCAGTCGCTTGATCATGTCGTGCCGATGGGCGTGCCGACGGGCGTGCCGATGGGTGCGTGGCATGGCCACCAGTACTCGTGAAGCGTGATAGTGGAGACCCGGCTACTCCCCGCGCGTAGCGTGCTAAGCAGCACCGGTAGGAAACGGCCGGGAAGGCAAGCAGATGTGGCGCCGGGCTGCGTCTACAGGCTCAGTGACCTAAACTACGCTGCTCTAAGCACGACTTTAGGCATGACTCTAAGCATGACCACTGATCGAGCAGACGGTCGTCGACTACGCCCCTCAACTGACATTGGAACTTGTTCCGCTGACTCTTTAGCTCGCACAGTAACATATTGAATACAAAGCGGCCCGGCTCACCCCGGGCGGTTTGGCTTTCTAACCCAAACCCTAACCGTTAGTATTCACGCCAACTTAATCGTTGTGCGTAAACGGTCGCTGATTACTATTTATCAGCTAACCCGAACCCTAACCCGAACCCTAAAGCCCTAACCCGAACCCTAACCGAACCCTAACAGGCGGTAGAGTTCACTGGGCCATGCACGTGACATTACGTCACTAGGCATGTGATTATGGACACCGGCCCGATAGTAGGCCGCGCACCCGAAACCGGATCAGTCCGGAGTCCTTTATAGCCCCGGCCCTAAAGGGCCGGTGGCCTGCACTGGTGACACGGCACCTCGTGCGAGATCACATGCCGTGTTGTGACTGTTACAGGAACGACTTCCTATTCGGGATAAGGTGCACGTCATCGCGTGCTGGGTAAGCATGAGTAATAGCCACTGACATTTTCGCGATGCCATCGGCCGATGCCTTCGGCATCGGCGGCCGTTTACTAATATGTTATGACACATCAACAGCCACAGATAAGGTTTGATGTGGTGCGAACTTTAACCGGAAAAACTATACAGGGCCCCTGAAGAGACTATAAAGGTCGAAACAAGGCGGGTGGGGACGATTCCTCACCCTTGTTGGGCCCCATTCGACCTCCCCTCCCAGGCATTCGTCGTCGCTGCGACTTCGTCGCAGCTCCCCCCTCCCTAACCCTAACCCTAACCATTCCGCATAATTACCGTGACGCCCTTGGCGAGCAGGTCCGCTGGACCGCTGACATAGCTGAAAAGCTATGTAACGCCAAGGCCAGCCTCCGCAAGCTGGAGTCGGCTCTTGCCGACGGCAACCCCCCCTCGCACCTCAAAATTAAGGTGCCGGAACTCCAAGCTTGCAAGGAGTTCCGTGAGAGTGGTGGCCTAGAAACCACCAACGCCGCCATCAGGGACAGCTGCGAAGCTGTTCAGAAGGCAGTGCTTCGATCCGCCATAGCTGGAAAGCAAGGCGAGATCGAACTCTTGGAGGGGCTCCTTGAACGGACCGCCCTGTTCACCCGCTACAAAGACGCCATCGCCAGTCGATGGTCTACTGTACGGGAACGCTCGATGGTGCCACGCCTCGCCTATGTCAGGGCGCAGGATGAGCACTTCATCGCTGCCGATGCCTCCACGGCTACGGACGTCAGCGTTACAGGGTGGGAAGTCAACCCCTCTGTCGTTGCAGAGTTCGACGACCTCGTCCAGGACCTTGTCCCGATCGCCCTTCGTGCCATCTCGATCGTCGAGATGAAGGAACTCGCCATGCAGGCGAAGATCGAGAAGAAAAAGGTCGTGGAAAAGTCGGCTGACTCAGAAATGGCGGACGCGACCAAACCAGGTCCGTCCATCCAGTCCCTTGTCGACAAAGCTGTCGCAGGGAAGGTCAAGCCGCTGACCGCCCAGTTGGCAAAGGTGAGTCTTCTGCCTAGCAGTCGACGCGCCCTCACTAACACGCTTGCAGCTCTCGGTCAAGGGCGCGGGCAAGGCGGCCAACAAGAAGAAGGCCAACGTCGTCGCCAAAAAGAGCGACAAGTCCTCGAAGAAGGCGACTTCCTCGTCGACCAAGAAGGCCAAGTCTTCGACCACCAAAAAATCCCCGGTCAGCAAGGACAAGGGCAAGGGCAAGCAGAAGGCCGGTACGTATTCGGCCGCCCTCGCACCCTTCCTGACCGCGTACTAACTCTGTCACTACCCCAGGCAATTGAATACGTACTACTGAACACCCCCGTCGAGGTACTCGAGGCGTCCCAGTTCCGTAGTTACGTGCATACGTCACCTGGTGTAGTTGTACCGGAATCGATCGCATACGAACTTTCCGTCGGATTGAAATATATGTATCATTCGGACCATTATAAGTCTATTATTTTAGACGCGTGGGAAGATTTTGAACGCCGCCTAAGATGGCGTCTGTTTTTCACGTTTAAAGATGGCCCCAACCAGCCATATGATCCAGATTATGAGATTAAGGACCGCGAAAAAACCACTCGGGTTCCATCTCTACCGCGCTGGCTAGAAATTGGCATCGAGCAGGGAAGGCGCTTCGTGGAAACTACGATCGCCAAAATACCCGCAGATGTTGGGCGAAGCTTACCAAGTAAATCGCTCGCGCCTAGCCCTTCCAAAATATTAGCCTTTCTTAAAGAGCACGATTACGTCGTTACTCTTACTGATAAGAATTTGGGACTTGCGGTGTCCGAGCGTACCTGGATCATTGAGCAAACGAAGAAGCTCTTAAGTAATCGCAATGATTATGAGCCCGTGACAAAGGCTCGAGCAACACGAATCTTCGATGAGAAACAAGCCGAGGTAAAAGCCATAGCAAAGCTAGTGGACAAACATGTTACCTTGGGCGCGTTGAAAGTAGATAAATTTATGTTATCGAAATTGACTCCGGATGACGGGGAACATAAGTTCCCGCAGTTTTATGGAATTCCTAAAATTCATAAAAACCCTGCAGGGTTCCGGCCTATAGTGCCATGTCACTCCGTCATCACAGGCCCATGCGGCAAATTTGTTTCTAAAGAGCTTAAACCGTTAGTAAAAGCGGCGCCAACCGTGATTCACGGAACCAAAGACTTGGTGTTAAAATTAAGCCAATTGCGTATACCCGCTGCGCCATGGGGCGAAAACTGGTATTTCGTCACCGGCGACGTTGTAGCATTCTATCCGAATATTCCACTTGAGCAATGTTTGGGTATCGTGTACCAAATGTGGCTCGAACACACATTCGACCCAATGATTTACAACGCGACCGAAGAACGAGATGGAGTCATTAAGGGCTTTGATGGAAGTCAAGCACGTCTCCACTCGGAAATCTTCCGGCGGGCGCTGCAAGTTAGCAGTACGCAATTAATTACGCAGTTTCAAAACGAATACTTCTTACAGAAGCGAGGACTAGCTATGGGCGTCCCCGAGTCTCCAGACTTAGCCAATCTATTTGGATGGTACTTCGAAAAGAAAGCTAACGTTTTGAGCGACCCTAGAATTGCTTTCTATGGTCGTTACATTGATGATTGCTTTGCTATTGTTCGTGCGACTAGTGGTAGCGCCGCCCAACAATACCTTAGCAATAAAATAATCTTCGATGGCTGCCAAATCTTGTGGGAATCTTCAGCCGTGCGGTGTAACTTCCTTGACGCCACTTTCTATTTTGAAAATGGTACGTTACAATGGAAACCTTATCGCAAGCAAAAGAACCACATGGAGCGAATTCCATGGATATCTGGCCATCCCCTTGACGTCAAAAGGGGAACTTTTATTGGCGAGATGTCGCGGTTAGCGACGCTTAGTAGTACTATTCCGGTCTACTTGGACAGCATAAAGGAGTTGGTAGCCCTTTATGTCAAGCGTGGTTACCCGCGTGACCTTGTTAGTTCTTGGGTAAGAAAGTACCTTCAAGAACGCTGGGAAAAGCGTTTGAGTGAGAACAACGCTCGTGATAGCGAGGGCGTTCTTGTTCTGAAAACCCAATATAACACGGCATGGAATTACTTCAATGCTAAAGAGTTAGGAGATACGATACTCGGCTACTGGCGGGAATGGTACGAACGTGCCGACCGCGGGGAAAACACAGTCTATACTAATCGTGAGTACCCACGTCCGTCTCGGGATTGGGGTTCGCTTAACGACGTGGACGGCGCGTGCTTAAGTGCTGTGCCTGACACGTTGGGCGGTGAACTCTATATTCCAGATATACGCAAAATAGGTATGCTGAACAGACGAATGATTACGAGTCGTAAGCGAACTCGTAACTTATTCGACTTAACAAATCTTTGGAAAAAACTCGTACTCCGTCAGCTCGACGAGAAGGAGACCGCTGAACGCGTAAGCGAAATTCAGTCGGCTCCGAACACCACCGCCGGTCCAAGTATGTCTATTGACGCCCGAACCTCGTTTCGGATGGAACATCAAGACAACATACACCGGCGCTCGCCGTCCCCGAACAAGCCTTTGTTCGGCTGAGGGAAACGCGTTGATGATGCAGTCGCTTGATCATGTCGTGCCGATGGGCGTGCCGACGGGCGTGCCGATGGGTGCGTGGCATGGCCACCAGTACTCGTGAAGCGTGATAGTGGAGACCCGGCTACTCCCCGCGCGTAGCGTGCTAAGCAGCACCGGTAGGAAACGGCCGGGAAGGCAAGCAGATGTGGCGCCGGGCTGCGTCTACAGGCTCAGTGACCTAAACTACGCTGCTCTAAGCACGACTTTAGGCATGACTCTAAGCATGACCACTGATCGAGCAGACGGTCGTCGACTACGCCCCTCAACTGACATTGGAACTTGTTCCGCTGACTCTTTAGCTCGCACAGTAACATATTGAATACAAAGCGGCCCGGCTCACCCCGGGCGGTTTGGCTTTCTAACCCAAACCCTAACCGTTAGTATTCACGCCAACTTAATCGTTGTGCGTAAACGGTCGCTGATTACTATTTATCAGCTAACCCGAACCCTAACCCGAACCCTAAAGCCCTAACCCGAACCCTAACCGAACCCTAACAGGCGGTAGAGTTCACTGGGCCATGCACGTGACATTACGTCACTAGGCATGTGATTATGGACACCGGCCCGATAGTAGGCCGCGCACCCGAAACCGGATCAGTCCGGAGTCCTTTATAGCCCCGGCCCTAAAGGGCCGGTGGCCTGCACTGGTGACACGGCACCTCGTGCGAGATCACATGCCGTGTTGTGACTGTTACAGGAACGACTTCCTATTCGGGATAAGGTGCACGTCATCGCGTGCTGGGTAAGCATGAGTAATAGCCACTGACATTTTCGCGATGCCATCGGCCGATGCCTTCGGCATCGGCGGCCGTTTACTAATATGTTATGACACATCAACAGCCACAGATAAGGTTTGATGTGGTGCGAACTTTAACCGGAAAAACTATACAGGGCCCCTGAAGAGACTATAAAGGTCGAAACAAGGCGGGTGGGACGATTCCTCACCCTTGTTGGGCCCCATTCGACCTCCCCTCCCAGGCATTCGTCGTCGCTGCGACTTCGTCGCAGCTCCCCCCTCCCTAACCCTAACCCTAACCATTCCGCATAATTACCGTGACGCCCTTGGCGAGCAGGTCCGCTGGACCGCTGACATAGCTGAAAAGCTATGTAACGCCAAGGCCAGCCTCCGCAAGCTGGAGTCGGCTCTTGCCGACGGCAACCCCCCCTCGCACCTCAAAATTAAGGTGCCGGAACTCCAAGCTTGCAAGGAGTTCCGTGAGAGTGGTGGCCTAGAAACCACCAACGCCGCCATCAGGGACAGCTGCGAAGCTGTTCAGAAGGCAGTGCTTCGATCCGCCATAGCTGGAAAGCAAGGCGAGATCGAACTCTTGGAGGGGCTCCTTGAACGGACCGCCCTGTTCACCCGCTACAAAGACGCCATCGCCAGTCGATGGTCTACTGTACGGGAACGCTCGATGGTGCCACGCCTCGCCTATGTCAGGGCGCAGGATGAGCACTTCATCGCTGCCGATGCCTCCACGGCTACGGACGTCAGCGTTACAGGGTGGGAAGTCAACCCCTCTGTCGTTGCAGAGTTCGACGACCTCGTCCAGGACCTTGTCCCGATCGCCCTTCGTGCCATCTCGATCGTCGAGATGAAGGAACTCGCCATGCAGGCGAAGATCGAGAAGAAAAAGGTCGTGGAAAAGTCGGCTGACTCAGAAATGGCGGACGCGACCAAACCAGGTCCGTCCATCCAGTCCCTTGTCGACAAAGCTGTCGCAGGGAAGGTCAAGCCGCTGACCGCCCAGTTGGCAAAGGTGAGTCTTCTGCCTAGCAGTCGACGCGCCCTCACTAACACGCTTGCAGCTCTCGGTCAAGGGCGCGGGCAAGGCGGCCAACAAGAAGAAGGCCAACGTCGTCGCCAAAAAGAGCGACAAGTCCTCGAAGAAGGCGACTTCCTCGTCGACCAAGAAGGCCAAGTCTTCGACCACCAAAAAATCCCCGGTCAGCAAGGACAAGGGCAAGGGCAAGCAGAAGGCCGGTACGTATTCGGCCGCCCTCGCACCCTTCCTGACCGCGTACTAACTCTGTCACTACCCCAGGCAATTGAATACGTACTACTGAACACCCCCGTCGAGGTACTCGAGGCGTCCCAGTTCCGTAGTTACGTGCATACGTCACCTGGTGTAGTTGTACCGGAATCGATCGCATACGAACTTTCCGTCGGATTGAAATATATGTATCATTCGGACCATTATAAGTCTATTATTTTAGACGCGTGGGAAGATTTTGAACGCCGCCTAAGATGGCGTCTGTTTTTCACGTTTAAAGATGGCCCCAACCAGCCATATGATCCAGATTATGAGATTAAGGACCGCGAAAAAACCACTCGGGTTCCATCTCTACCGCGCTGGCTAGAAATTGGCATCGAGCAGGGAAGGCGCTTCGTGGAAACTACGATCGCCAAAATACCCGCAGATGTTGGGCGAAGCTTACCAAGTAAATCGCTCGCGCCTAGCCCTTCCAAAATATTAGCCTTTCTTAAAGAGCACGATTACGTCGTTACTCTTACTGATAAGAATTTGGGACTTGCGGTGTCCGAGCGTACCTGGATCATTGAGCAAACGAAGAAGCTCTTAAGTAATCGCAATGATTATGAGCCCGTGACAAAGGCTCGAGCAACACGAATCTTCGATGAGAAACAAGCCGAGGTAAAAGCCATAGCAAAGCTAGTGGACAAACATGTTACCTTGGGCGCGTTGAAAGTAGATAAATTTATGTTATCGAAATTGACTCCGGATGACGGGGAACATAAGTTCCCGCAGTTTTATGGAATTCCTAAAATTCATAAAAACCCTGCAGGGTTCCGGCCTATAGTGCCATGTCACTCCGTCATCACAGGCCCATGCGGCAAATTTGTTTCTAAAGAGCTTAAACCGTTAGTAAAAGCGGCGCCAACCGTGATTCACGGAACCAAAGACTTGGTGTTAAAATTAAGCCAATTGCGTATACCCGCTGCGCCATGGGGCGAAAACTGGTATTTCGTCACCGGCGACGTTGTAGCATTCTATCCGAATATTCCACTTGAGCAATGTTTGGGTATCGTGTACCAAATGTGGCTCGAACACACATTCGACCCAATGATTTACAACGCGACCGAAGAACGAGATGGAGTCATTAAGGGCTTTGATGGAAGTCAAGCACGTCTCCACTCGGAAATCTTCCGGCGGGCGCTGCAAGTTAGCAGTACGCAATTAATTACGCAGTTTCAAAACGAATACTTCTTACAGAAGCGAGGACTAGCTATGGGCGTCCCCGAGTCTCCAGACTTAGCCAATCTATTTGGATGGTACTTCGAAAAGAAAGCTAACGTTTTGAGCGACCCTAGAATTGCTTTCTATGGTCGTTACATTGATGATTGCTTTGCTATTGTTCGTGCGACTAGTGGTAGCGCCGCCCAACAATACCTTAGCAATAAAATAATCTTCGATGGCTGCCAAATCTTGTGGGAATCTTCAGCCGTGCGGTGTAACTTCCTTGACGCCACTTTCTATTTTGAAAATGGTACGTTACAATGGAAACCTTATCGCAAGCAAAAGAACCACATGGAGCGAATTCCATGGATATCTGGCCATCCCCTTGACGTCAAAAGGGGAACTTTTATTGGCGAGATGTCGCGGTTAGCGACGCTTAGTAGTACTATTCCGGTCTACTTGGACAGCATAAAGGAGTTGGTAGCCCTTTATGTCAAGCGTGGTTACCCGCGTGACCTTGTTAGTTCTTGGGTAAGAAAGTACCTTCAAGAACGCTGGGAAAAGCGTTTGAGTGAGAACAACGCTCGTGATAGCGAGGGCGTTCTTGTTCTGAAAACCCAATATAACACGGCATGGAATTACTTCAATGCTAAAGAGTTAGGAGATACGATACTCGGCTACTGGCGGGAATGGTACGAACGTGCCGACCGCGGGGAAAACACAGTCTATACTAATCGTGAGTACCCACGTCCGTCTCGGGATTGGGGTTCGCTTAACGACGTGGACGGCGCGTGCTTAAGTGCTGTGCCTGACACGTTGGGCGGTGAACTCTATATTCCAGATATACGCAAAATAGGTATGCTGAACAGACGAATGATTACGAGTCGTAAGCGAACTCGTAACTTATTCGACTTAACAAATCTTTGGAAAAAACTCGTACTCCGTCAGCTCGACGAGAAGGAGACCGCTGAACGCGTAAGCGAAATTCAGTCGGCTCCGAACACCACCGCCGGTCCAAGTATGTCTATTGACGCCCGAACCTCGTTTCGGATGGAACATCAAGACAACATACACCGGCGCTCGCCGTCCCCGAACAAGCCTTTGTTCGGCTGAGGGAAACGCGTTGATGATGCAGTCGCTTGATCATGTCGTGCCGATGGGCGTGCCGACGGGCGTGCCGATGGGTGCGTGGCATGGCCACCAGTACTCGTGAAGCGTGATAGTGGAGACCCGGCTACTCCCCGCGCGTAGCGTGCTAAGCAGCACCGGTAGGAAACGGCCGGGAAGGCAAGCAGATGTGGCGCCGGGCTGCGTCTACAGGCTCAGTGACCTAAACTACGCTGCTCTAAGCACGACTTTAGGCATGACTCTAAGCATGACCACTGATCGAGCAGACGGTCGTCGACTACGCCCCTCAACTGACATTGGAACTTGTTCCGCTGACTCTTTAGCTCGCACAGTAACATATTGAATACAAAGCGGCCCGGCTCACCCCGGGCGGTTTGGCTTTCTAACCCAAACCCTAACCGTTAGTATTCACGCCAACTTAATCGTTGTGCGTAAACGGTCGCTGATTACTATTTATCAGCTAACCCGAACCCTAACCCGAACCCTAAAGCCCTAACCCGAACCCTAACCGAACCCTAACAGGCGGTAGAGTTCACTGGGCCATGCACGTGACATTACGTCACTAGGCATGTGATTATGGACACCGGCCCGATAGTAGGCCGCGCACCCGAAACCGGATCAGTCCGGAGTCCTTTATAGCCCCGGCCCTAAAGGGCCGGTGGCCTGCACTGGTGACACGGCACCTCGTGCGAGATCACATGCCGTGTTGTGACTGTTACAGGAACGACTTCCTATTCGGGATAAGGTGCACGTCATCGCGTGCTGGGTAAGCATGAGTAATAGCCACTGACATTTTCGCGATGCCATCGGCCGATGCCTTCGGCATCGGCGGCCGTTTACTAATATGTTATGACACATCAACAGCCACAGATAAGGTTTGATGTGGTGCGAACTTTAACCGGAAAAACTATACAGGGCCCCTGAAGAGACTATAAAGGTCGAAACAAGGCGGGTGGGGACGATTCCTCACCCTTGTTGGGCCCCATTCGACCTCCCCTCCCAGGCATTCGTCGTCGCTGCGACTTCGTCGCAGCTCCCCCCTCCCTAACCCTAACCCTAACCATTCCGCATAATTACCGTGACGCCCTTGGCGAGCAGGTCCGCTGGACCGCTGACATAGCTGAAAAGCTATGTAACGCCAAGGCCAGCCTCCGCAAGCTGGAGTCGGCTCTTGCCGACGGCAACCCCCCCTCGCACCTCAAAATTAAGGTGCCGGAACTCCAAGCTTGCAAGGAGTTCCGTGAGAGTGGTGGCCTAGAAACCACCAACGCCGCCATCAGGGACAGCTGCGAAGCTGTTCAGAAGGCAGTGCTTCGATCCGCCATAGCTGGAAAGCAAGGCGAGATCGAACTCTTGGAGGGGCTCCTTGAACGGACCGCCCTGTTCACCCGCTACAAAGACGCCATCGCCAGTCGATGGTCTACTGTACGGGAACGCTCGATGGTGCCACGCCTCGCCTATGTCAGGGCGCAGGATGAGCACTTCATCGCTGCCGATGCCTCCACGGCTACGGACGTCAGCGTTACAGGGTGGGAAGTCAACCCCTCTGTCGTTGCAGAGTTCGACGACCTCGTCCAGGACCTTGTCCCGATCGCCCTTCGTGCCATCTCGATCGTCGAGATGAAGGAACTCGCCATGCAGGCGAAGATCGAGAAGAAAAAGGTCGTGGAAAAGTCGGCTGACTCAGAAATGGCGGACGCGACCAAACCAGGTCCGTCCATCCAGTCCCTTGTCGACAAAGCTGTCGCAGGGAAGGTCAAGCCGCTGACCGCCCAGTTGGCAAAGGTGAGTCTTCTGCCTAGCAGTCGACGCGCCCTCACTAACACGCTTGCAGCTCTCGGTCAAGGGCGCGGGCAAGGCGGCCAACAAGAAGAAGGCCAACGTCGTCGCCAAAAAGAGCGACAAGTCCTCGAAGAAGGCGACTTCCTCGTCGACCAAGAAGGCCAAGTCTTCGACCACCAAAAAATCCCCGGTCAGCAAGGACAAGGGCAAGGGCAAGCAGAAGGCCGGTACGTATTCGGCCGCCCTCGCACCCTTCCTGACCGCGTACTAACTCTGTCACTACCCCAGGCAATTGAATACGTACTACTGAACACCCCCGTCGAGGTACTCGAGGCGTCCCAGTTCCGTAGTTACGTGCATACGTCACCTGGTGTAGTTGTACCGGAATCGATCGCATACGAACTTTCCGTCGGATTGAAATATATGTATCATTCGGACCATTATAAGTCTATTATTTTAGACGCGTGGGAAGATTTTGAACGCCGCCTAAGATGGCGTCTGTTTTTCACGTTTAAAGATGGCCCCAACCAGCCATATGATCCAGATTATGAGATTAAGGACCGCGAAAAAACCACTCGGGTTCCATCTCTACCGCGCTGGCTAGAAATTGGCATCGAGCAGGGAAGGCGCTTCGTGGAAACTACGATCGCCAAAATACCCGCAGATGTTGGGCGAAGCTTACCAAGTAAATCGCTCGCGCCTAGCCCTTCCAAAATATTAGCCTTTCTTAAAGAGCACGATTACGTCGTTACTCTTACTGATAAGAATTTGGGACTTGCGGTGTCCGAGCGTACCTGGATCATTGAGCAAACGAAGAAGCTCTTAAGTAATCGCAATGATTATGAGCCCGTGACAAAGGCTCGAGCAACACGAATCTTCGATGAGAAACAAGCCGAGGTAAAAGCCATAGCAAAGCTAGTGGACAAACATGTTACCTTGGGCGCGTTGAAAGTAGATAAATTTATGTTATCGAAATTGACTCCGGATGACGGGGAACATAAGTTCCCGCAGTTTTATGGAATTCCTAAAATTCATAAAAACCCTGCAGGGTTCCGGCCTATAGTGCCATGTCACTCCGTCATCACAGGCCCATGCGGCAAATTTGTTTCTAAAGAGCTTAAACCGTTAGTAAAAGCGGCGCCAACCGTGATTCACGGAACCAAAGACTTGGTGTTAAAATTAAGCCAATTGCGTATACCCGCTGCGCCATGGGGCGAAAACTGGTATTTCGTCACCGGCGACGTTGTAGCATTCTATCCGAATATTCCACTTGAGCAATGTTTGGGTATCGTGTACCAAATGTGGCTCGAACACACATTCGACCCAATGATTTACAACGCGACCGAAGAACGAGATGGAGTCATTAAGGGCTTTGATGGAAGTCAAGCACGTCTCCACTCGGAAATCTTCCGGCGGGCGCTGCAAGTTAGCAGTACGCAATTAATTACGCAGTTTCAAAACGAATACTTCTTACAGAAGCGAGGACTAGCTATGGGCGTCCCCGAGTCTCCAGACTTAGCCAATCTATTTGGATGGTACTTCGAAAAGAAAGCTAACGTTTTGAGCGACCCTAGAATTGCTTTCTATGGTCGTTACATTGATGATTGCTTTGCTATTGTTCGTGCGACTAGTGGTAGCGCCGCCCAACAATACCTTAGCAATAAAATAATCTTCGATGGCTGCCAAATCTTGTGGGAATCTTCAGCCGTGCGGTGTAACTTCCTTGACGCCACTTTCTATTTTGAAAATGGTACGTTACAATGGAAACCTTATCGCAAGCAAAAGAACCACATGGAGCGAATTCCATGGATATCTGGCCATCCCCTTGACGTCAAAAGGGGAACTTTTATTGGCGAGATGTCGCGGTTAGCGACGCTTAGTAGTACTATTCCGGTCTACTTGGACAGCATAAAGGAGTTGGTAGCCCTTTATGTCAAGCGTGGTTACCCGCGTGACCTTGTTAGTTCTTGGGTAAGAAAGTACCTTCAAGAACGCTGGGAAAAGCGTTTGAGTGAGAACAACGCTCGTGATAGCGAGGGCGTTCTTGTTCTGAAAACCCAATATAACACGGCATGGAATTACTTCAATGCTAAAGAGTTAGGAGATACGATACTCGGCTACTGGCGGGAATGGTACGAACGTGCCGACCGCGGGGAAAACACAGTCTATACTAATCGTGAGTACCCACGTCCGTCTCGGGATTGGGGTTCGCTTAACGACGTGGACGGCGCGTGCTTAAGTGCTGTGCCTGACACGTTGGGCGGTGAACTCTATATTCCAGATATACGCAAAATAGGTATGCTGAACAGACGAATGATTACGAGTCGTAAGCGAACTCGTAACTTATTCGACTTAACAAATCTTTGGAAAAAACTCGTACTCCGTCAGCTCGACGAGAAGGAGACCGCTGAACGCGTAAGCGAAATTCAGTCGGCTCCGAACACCACCGCCGGTCCAAGTATGTCTATTGACGCCCGAACCTCGTTTCGGATGGAACATCAAGACAACATACACCGGCGCTCGCCGTCCCCGAACAAGCCTTTGTTCGGCTGAGGGAAACGCGTTGATGATGCAGTCGCTTGATCATGTCGTGCCGATGGGCGTGCCGACGGGCGTGCCGATGGGTGCGTGGCATGGCCACCAGTACTCGTGAAGCGTGATAGTGGAGACCCGGCTACTCCCCGCGCGTAGCGTGCTAAGCAGCACCGGTAGGAAACGGCCGGGAAGGCAAGCAGATGTGGCGCCGGGCTGCGTCTACAGGCTCAGTGACCTAAACTACGCTGCTCTAAGCACGACTTTAGGCATGACTCTAGGCATGACCGCTGATCGAGCAGACGGTCGTCGACTACGCCCCTCAACTGACATTGGAACTTGTTCCGCTGACTCTTTAGCTCGCACAGTAACATATGGAATACAAAGCGGCCCGGCTCACCCCGGGCGGTTTGGCTTTCTAACCCAAACCCTAACCGTTAGTATTCACGCTAACTTAATCGTTATGCGTAAACGGTCGCTGATTACTATTTATCAGCTAACCCGAACCCTAACCCGAACCCTAAGCCCTAACCCGAACCCTAACCGAACCCTAACAGGCGGTAGAGTTCATTGGGCCATGCACGTGACATTACGTCACTAGGCATGTGATTATGGACACCGGCCCGATAGTAGGCCGCGCACCCGAAACCGGATCAGTCCGGAGTCCTTTATAGCCCCGGCCCGAAAGAGCCGGTGGCCCGCACTGGTGACACGGCACCTCGTGTGAGATCACATGCCGTGTTGTGACTGTTACAGGAATGACTTCCTATTCGGGATAAGGTGCACGTCATCGCGTGCTGGGTAAGCATGAGTAATAGCCACTGACATTTTCGCGATGCCATCGGCCGATGCCTTCGGCATCGGCGGCCGTTTACTAATATGTTATGACACATCAACAGCCACAGATAAGGTTTGATGTGGTGCGAACTTTAACCGGAAAAACTATACAGGGCCCCTGAAGAGACTATAAAGGTCGAAACAAGGCGGGTGGGGACGATTCCTCACCCTTGTTGGGCCCCATTCGACCTCCCCTCCCAGGCATTCGTCGTCGCTGCGACTTCGTCGCAGCTCCCCCCTCCCTAACCTTCGCTCGCTCCACCCACCCTAACCCTAACCCAGGCACCGTGTTGTACAGCTGCGAGACATGAGAATGGTTGGCGTACACGTCCTCGATGCTGCGTGTGACATCGTTCTGGTCCATTCCATCTTCCGCAAACATGGTGACCGCAACGTGGTCGTCGACATTGACCCCATGTGGAACCGCGCCATCGTCGTCATCATCGTACGCAGACTCTCCTAGGGCATGGTCTTGGAGGTCCTCATCTTCATCGCCCAGAACGAGCTCCTCCGCCTCAAGCTCATCATCGTCGTAGCGGTCAAAAAGGGCATTGCTCTCATCGCTGCTGCTGTGGTTCATCCTCAGTCTGTGGGTGT
Source organism: Trametes punicea (assembly GCA_025528855.1). Classification (NCBI taxonomy): domain Eukaryota; kingdom Fungi; phylum Basidiomycota; class Agaricomycetes; order Polyporales; family Polyporaceae; genus Trametes; species Trametes punicea. Next base: position 179,492 of record VICQ01000036.1, on the reverse strand, counting down.
AGACCCATTAGTGTAAATAAGCGTGTCATACCTCGAACTGTCAAACTCCATGTCGGTCTCAACGGGGCGATAGCAGCACAGGAGAAAAGTAAACAGGGAGCACGCAAAGTGTGAACGACAACAGTGGACACGAAAAGAACTTTCTGCAGAAATGTGAAGCTGAACCCACAGCGCCGGATGCCGTGTGACAGAGAGATTTAGCATTTAGGCATTTTGGGTTACATCTGCCCATCAACTATGCGATGATGGCATAACATGATGACTGTGGCCTGCCTAGGTGCGAAGCGCCATATTTACCGTCTCCTGCTGGAGCCAAGTGCGCACATAGGATATATTTGCCCAACCAATGATGGGCGAGACTGCGCTAAAACATGATGTATCTGATGACAAATTACACACAAGGCCATCAATGCGACAACCACGCATCAGCAACCCCCTTACGTGTAGACTTGCTGAGTCTGCTCAAAGTCCGAGTCTTCCTGATCAGCCTGGTCCTGGTCCTGCTGGCGGCGCTGCTTCTTGGTCTTCTGCGCCTTAGGCGCGTCATCGCTGTGACGCGCGCGCTTGCTGGCCTGCTTGGAACCTTTGCCCGCGGTAGCAGCTGCCAAAAGGGCTGGGACAGCTGGACATCAGTTTCAAGCGCGCGCGCACCTCAAACACTGGTACTCACCTGCACCACGAGTGCGCGGACGTTCAGCACTATGGGAAACCAGCTCAGTGGGTGCGCCGTCATGAGGCGCGCCTTCAGATGGCGTCGTCGGTGGCAACTCTTGCGAGTGCGGCGCAAGACTGCTGGTCAGCGGAGAGAGCGGACTAGACAGGCCAACATGCGGCTCCACCCTAGGGCTCGGCGCGCCTGCTGTGCCAAGGCTGACCGCACCAGACATGATGTCCTCGACGAGGGCCACAATGCACCGTATTTGGTCCGTAGGAGTGGGTGCAGCCGCAAGCTTGCTGAGACGCTGGGAGAGGTGGTCCACGTAATCATCCCACTGCTCTTCTTGCACAGGAGGAGGGCGGAACTGGAAAGCGCTCAAGCGCCCCTCAGTTAGCTCAGGATACGCACCGATGGCGGACTTGATCGCGTCGACCTCAGGTGGCTCGTCTGCAGCGTCGAGCGTCAACGACTCAAAAAAGTCCCAGAGCGCGCGATCTTCAAAGAAATCCTTAGGGGAAATCGCCTTTTTGCTGCAGCGCGCATGCGGCACTAAACACGACCGTGTAGTGGTGCGCGCGCCGTTCTTCCTGTGTAGAAAAAGGAGCGGGACGCTGAGCGGGTGGGGTGCACTGTCAAGCGCGGTGAGGTCCTGCGGATCCATGTCCATCTGATCCTCAAGTGCGCTGTTGCACGCCTGGCTATCGACGCCGCGTGCCTCGTCCTCGCCTGCGCGTGCCTCGTCCTCGCCCATGAGCACCTCGTCGTCGCCTGCACGCGCCTCGTCGTCGTCTGCGCGCACCTCATCGTCGTCCATGAGTGCCTCGTCATCACCGGTGCGCTCCCTCTGCTCGTCCTCGTCGAGGGAGTCCTCGCCTAGCGCGTTCCCACTGTCGTTTTCCGATGAATTTGAGTCATGCGCGTCCTGGGCGTCGCTGGACCAGTCGTCACTATCGCGATCTTCATCCATGTCGCTATCCTCAACTTCATCCTCATCGGGCCAGATCAGATCCTGCGGGCGCACATCGACTGCGTCAGGGACGATGATTTCTTCCTGGACCTCCCCAGCTGCCCCTTGCACGGACTTTGCGCGCTGCCGATCGCGCTTCTCCTTGAGCTCCTTGAGCCGTTCATTGTGCAGTTTCACGAAGAGCTTGAACGCCTCAGGGTTCTCAGCTTCGAACGCTTCCATGCTGGGGTACGAATTCGTGTCTGGCACGGCGGCGACATGTGGAACATCGAGCGCTTGGACGTTCTGCTTTGGGCGCACAAAATGCGCGCTCGCATTTTCTTCATCGCGCCTGAATTCGAGGCGGTTCGCGTTGAACACCAGGGCCTACAGAAGTAATACGTCAACCCTCAACCATTGACAGTGCGAAATCAGAACAGGAACTTACCCCCAGGAGCGCATCAAGACTATGCGCCACATGGCTGTTCAACGTGCCTTTCTCGGCACTTGACGAAGCCGCGACGGTGGAATCCAGCACCACCTTGACGATCTTCTGGATCTCCGTGTTGTACTTGTTCCATCGATTCTTGCGCGCGATCGCCTGCTGCAGAGCGCGCTCTTCTTCGTGCGTCATCTTGCCCTTACCCACGTCATCTTCGCTGACCAGTTTGGACACAGAACGCGCGTCCCACATCAGTCGCGCAGGTGCGAGCTCTTTGTCCGGGCCGATGAGACCAGCGCGCACGTACATTTCGCGAAACATGGAATAGATGTTGGTTTGGACGAGGCTCTGGAGGTACGTCACCAGGCTCATCCGCAGAGTGCGCGCCGCTTGATGTTGCAGGACAGTCTCCATAGTCGACAGATACATCCGCTGCAAGAAATACAGCTGGACCGCCAACGTGCGCAAGTGGCGCGGCCGGTCCTTTGAGTCCATTGCAGCACGGAAGTCGACCGCATTGCATATGAGCATGTCAAGTTCAGGGTACTTGTTGCGCTGCTCCGTGCTGACCCAGATGGGCGTCGTCTGACCGCGCTCATGCGGAATATATTCGCCCTGGATCTCCTCGTCCTTGTTGCGGAAGGAGCCTATTGGAACAAGCTGATTGAGCGCCGTGAAGAGCTCCCCCATGTACTTGTTCATCGCAGTTGGGTCAGAGGGGTAAGGATCCAAGACGCGCTGAAGAACAAGGTCATGCGGCTGACCCTGGTTCTTCTGTTCGGTGCGAGTCGAGTTGCTGCGCCATGCCCCGTAGCTCAGGTTATACACCGCTTCCAATTCCGGTTTGACCACCTCAGCGGCGAGGATTTTGTCTACAGTGCGCACGAGATCCATGTGCTGGAAGAGCCACTTGTAAAACTGTCCACATACAATCAGCGTCATGTATGACGGCGATAGATAGTGAGGAACTGATACACACATGACGGGGTTGATCTTTCACGTTTTTGACAATGTGGGGATTGGTGAAGAACTCATGCATGTTAGACGTGTGATCAAACACCCAGCCATATGTTGACTGGGTATTGCGATCTACGAGAGGATCGATTTGGCGGCTGATCTGGAAAGACGTCAGTAACAATTCATACAAAGCATTTGCCACGATGGCGGTCGCGCAGAGGAGCGGTCCAGCACGACCGTGCTGGGCCGCGCGAGCGCACGCTCTTGACGAGTTGGAGCGGCACAGCACGGCAGTGCTGGGCCGCGCTATAGCGCACTGCTTGTGGTACCAGAGCGGCCGAGCGCGATCGTGCTGGGCCGCGCCATAGCGCACTGCTTGTGGTACCAGAGCGGCCGAGCACAATCGTGCTGGGCCGCGCCATAGCGCACTGCTTGTGGTACCAGAGCGGCCGAGCACAATCGTGCTGGGCCGCGCAGAGTACCCTCTGGCATCGTCACGCCCTCCCTCCAGATCATCATATATAGACTGCACTCACCCATTGGATACCATATGACGCGTTGGAAAAAAGCATGTACAGATCTTGAATAAACGAGATCGTCGCCAGAGGGATATCATAGCCTTCGCCTCCAACGCGCAGAGTTCGCACCCAGCGTAACCGCGCAGGCGCACCTTCCAGAGTGTGCTCGGTCTTGCTGGACCACGCACAATGAGGAACTCCACTGCTCCAAGAGGTAATCAGGAGCTTCTCCGCCTCTTCCCAGTACATCTCCATCGCCTTCACCCACACATCGGTCACCCCATTGAGGAAGGACGTCATCGCGCGCTGAACGTGCGCGATGTACACCTCGTCCAGCGCACTAAGCAGCTCAGGGTGCCACACCTCTTCTTCTACCTCGCCGCTCTTCCGAAATTGCGCGTACGCGCGTTGGTACGCCTCCTTCGCATTCACGCCCTTTTCGGATCGCTGTGTCTTCCCCCTCGCGCGCATATACACCTCATAGCGCTTGAGCACCTTCGATTCTGAATCCTCCCAGTCGCCGCTGGTCGCAATGAAGATCATCTCCTCTAGCACCGGAGACAGCAGATCGATCCAAATCTGCAAACATGGGGTGAGTCTCATGCAATTGCAAAGAGCGTAATAACCCGCGCCTTCGCCGAGGGATGGAGCGTGCAGCACAGCGTCGAAACCGCAGGTCTGCGCGCACTATTCGCACGTCCCCCTAGGAGCGCGCAAACAGTGCGCACACTACAGCAAAATCGTACTCACCCCGCCAGCCGTGTCTGTCGGCCGATGAACAACTGCAGCCTTTTTTTTCTTCGCCTCCTCCACCTTGGTCGTGTTGGCCGACGCAGGAACTGGCGCAAGCCGCCGCTTCAGTTGCTCGATAGTGACGTGCTTGCCATCGCGCATGTGCGGCAACTGAGACATCAACGAGATAAAATCCCAGCTGCGGGGAAGCTTCAGAATCGCTCCAAATCCCTTCTTGTTTTCCACGCCCTTGATCTGAGAGCCCACAATCAGGTTCTCCCAGTGCGAGGAGCCAATCGGCGCCGCCTCGACTTCCTTGTGCGGATTCGCGCGCCACAAGCTGTGGTACTCCTGGACATTGAAGACGCCCATCCAGAAGCGCTCCAAGTCCGTTCGCTTCACGCTCGGCATCTCCTCATTGCGCGAGATGTACTGCCCGAGCGCCTCGCTCACATCCTCTGTGTATTCGCGCGCAAGTCAGCCCATCAACACCACCGCACGCATATTCGATCACTCACCGTTCGCGATGACCTCGACCTGCCAGATCGTCGGCTTAGAGAGCGCACTCTCAATCTCCCGCAAGACATCGTCTGTTTTGGTGAGCGCCGCCGCCCTCTCCTCCTCGTCCTTGTGCTTCGCCGTAAGTAGGCGCTCGCGTCGCTTCAGAATGTGCGTGCGTGCGTCTTGCAGCTCCTTGATGTGGTGGACGTACGCTGCGCATCGGTGATGTCCCCCAGCGATCTCAATGAACTTGCCTTGGGCAGCAGGCGTCCACTCAATGACCGGCGGACACTCGCCCTCGGACATGCGCTGGCTGAGCGCGTTGACGTTGACGTACTTGCGCGGAACGACGATGGGGATCGGGTTCTCCCATGAGCGCACCCCATACTGCTTGAACCCCGCAGCAAGGATCTTGACGCGCGCTGGCTCGACCGGGCGATTGTTCCACTTTCCAAAGTGAAGCTTGACCGGCGAGGGATCGACGAGGTTGAGGGACGCATACCCCAGCCGCTTCTTCGCAACTTGCTGCGCCAGTGCGCCCACATGCGCTTCCGCCTGCTGCATGTGCCCGGTGTCTAACGCAAGCTTGAACTCGGCGGGCTCGCGCTTCGGCGCGCGCTGCGGCTTCTCCTCGCCCTCTGCCTCCGCCTTCTTGGAAGCGCGCACTTTCCTGGCGGTCTACAAAAGCGCAAGCATGTAATGAATACTGAGAAACACGTGGCGTGCGAAAGAGACATGTAGTGCGCACCTTTTCGCCCCCATCATCCTCCCTCCCTTTCACCTCTTGGGATGGCGTTGCTGTAGCTGTGCGTGCCTCCTTCGCAGGCTACAGCCATGTGTGTTGGAAGTTAGTACCAGCGTGAGCCCCACCGTGACAACTAAAATGCGCAGTCAAAAATGCGCACCTTGTCTACTGTCTCCTTCGCGGGCTGAGCGGTGTTTGCGCGCAAATCGCTCTGGGAGGCCGCAGGCTCAACGGGCGCATCTCCATTGCCCTTTCTCTTGTTTGTGCAACGAATTCGCACTGTTAGACTTATTGAAATGATATTCAAACAGACTTACTACTTGGCGCGGTTTAGGTACTGCTTTTGGCGGCATTTGGGATGGATGTCAGAGTTCTATGCACGAAAAGGGAAGGCTCTGGTGACGGTTTCGCAGCTAATGCAGGAGAGAAAGAATGGCGCCAGCGCATCAACTTCCACACGTCACGGTCATGCTGCGCGTCACAGTCATGTTGCGCATCACCTGTGCGTCACTTTTCTGTGATGCTAGTAACGCGCGCGCACGTCTCCTCTGAAGCAGCGTGGGATGCCCGCTCAGCAGCCACGCAAGTTCCTGCTCCAGCGCGCTAGCCCTAACCCACTTATATTACCCTCTCTTGCTCCCTATTTTACTCAAAACCCATTCATCTACTCTGTAGAGCTGTTGTTCTATCTATAGGGACAGTTTTGAATACACTTTACTGTCTTTACTACATGAATCAAAATGACCTGCATCACCCAAAGAGGTGTAAGCAATACTATGCAGGTAGGAATGGAGCTTTCAAGCAGCTCCATCCTGGGCTGCAGAGTTGACATTACAAAAGCAATTTGAATAAATAATCAATTGCGCGGCGTAGCACGGAGGTGCTGGGCCGCACTGAGATGAATAAGTGCAAGTGCGCGCGGCTCAGCAGCTTCATGCTGGGCCGCACTGAGATGAATAAGTGCAAGTGCGCGCGTCCCAGCACCTCCGTGCTGCGCCGCGCGCACTCGCACTTAATTCATCTTAGTGCGGCCCAGCACCTAAGTGCTGGGCCGCGCACATTGGTTTGGAAACAATCCTGTTGTGACAACGAGCGGCCCAGCACGGTCCTGCTCCGCCGCGCGGGCGCTTAGCTAGCCTGTACTAGTCCTAACCCTCACCCCCCCTACGTTTTCCCTATAAATGTTATTCGCGTCACAGTCAGTTTCGTTCCAGAAAGATGATGCGATGCTTACTTACCTTCGGCGTCGCATCAACATCCTCCCCCTCCTCCAGCGGCCCCAGCTCCTCTTCTTCCACCCCGGTCTCCACTATCGTGACCCTCTTCCCCTTCCCCTTGGTGCCCTTCGATGGTGCGGCCGCATCACTCCCACTCACGCTCGTTGCAGCACCTGGGCCTCTCTGTTGATCCAAGTTCAGAGGTCAGTACTATCACCCTCCAACGATCGGCACAATTCCACTCACCTCAACTTCCTTGCCCTTGCCCTTGGGCCTCGGTTTGGGAGCGCTGGTTGCAGGGGCCATCGTTTTTGTTGACGTGCAGGTGTACACTTGCAGAGGTAGGATGCGATCAGTGTAGCAGAAGCGAAAGCGTACGTGACGATAAAGTTCATCCCTTAATGCTCAAACGTGCACACGCGCTCGCGCGTTTCGATCACGCTTTCCTATTAACGCCAGGTGCTCACTCTACTCTACACAATTTGTCTGCACTAACAACATACAGACACACTTTGTTGAAGCTCCTTCCTGATGGACGATGGAGCCGTTGGTGTAGATTAAAAATATGTAACTACTTTCAGTCAAATGTAGTAGATGTATCACAGTTCATCACAAAAGAATTCCCGACATCTCGAGTGTTTCAACTTCGCTCTCAATCACCGACTTCACTACGATACTGGGAGTTTTGTTAGCCTGACGGGGACTCGAGAAAGTTTTACGTGGTGTCAACAGTGCCTTCTAACAAGATGGCGAGAGATGACGCCATAGGCGTTTCTTGTCACAGCGCGTTTCAGAAGAGATCACAGGCGCTTTGCGCCCCCGCCCCTCGGTGCTACGGCGCACGGCCATATGTATCGCTGGACAGGTTGCGCCCTAGCCCCTCGGTGCTACGGCGCACAGTCATATATATTACTGCAAAGGTTGCGTCCCCACCCCTCGGTGTTGTGGCACGCTTTTGATCATTGATGGTCGAGCTTTCTCCTCCTCAATCCTTCCGCACCATCATGTATTGAGTGTCAGATGTATATATTCCTCATCTCATCATTTCAGCAGCTCGTTCACATATCCTCTCAATGACTATTTTGATATTGTCAAGTTCGAGAAGCCTTTTTTGCCATGCGTCTGCTTTTTCCTTAACGCATTCATCCTATTGATGTGCACTTAGAGCACTGCAATCGTTCACTCCGGTTCATCGAATGTGTTTTCCAGCTCATCAATAGATGGTCCTTGTCAGAGACACGGAGCAATAGCATCTACACAACGTTTCAGTAAACACCTGCGTGAGCGACCGTCTTCCCAAGTACCTGCCCAAACCATCTTATCACACTGCGCCTTTACACTCGAATGCATGTGGAAGCGCACAGTGGCCACAATGCCAGATGATGTGCTCATACTGCAGCTACCAAGCACACTATGCTGCCTCAACATACCGCCCTCCCTCTACCTTCAGGTAGTCCAGGGTTCAAATCCATGTTGGTCCATCTTTTTGTTTCTTATCACTGAAATTTGTTCTGATCATTCCTTCTTTGACAGGACAGATGCCACATCGCTTCACAAAGCAATTTGTTGGAGACACGCCTATCATCGCAATTAGGTCGCATTATCTCCCTAGAACCAGGGAAGTCGCATTCAAAGTTCCCATCTGTCACTGATACTGTGAATTCCCAGACCTGAGTGATCATCAGACCACATCCTAATCAATTTTTGTCATCTCATTGACTTTGCAAGCACGCCTGGATCATGGCGACAGTAGAGGAAGCATCTCATCACTATCTAACCGCCAATGTCGCTGACCTTGCATCTAGGGCTTCCCATGGGAACGCGCAGACAGTTTCAGAGCAGGCACCCATCACCCCTCTTCAACCTACCATTGCTCTCGAACCTACCATCACCCTCGAATCTACCATCGCCCTCCAACCTACTGCTCCTCTCTCCGTCGACGCTATGCAGCCCTTCCTCGCCCCCTAACAGGTTCCCACCGCACAGCAGCACCCTGTCCTCCCACCGACCGTCGAAGAAGTCGCCAGCACCTTGTCCTGGCCCCAAATCAAGGACAGTGGCTGCACCACTGCAAGTCAAAAGAAGACATCCCTCCTCGAGGCTCATCAAGCCGCTTTGTTCACTGCCGTCCATCACACGCATCCCATCCCCTTGATGGTCGACCCAAGCCCACAGACTGATGCGCTTCTTCAGGACCGGACCAGGTCGGAGAGGTTTCAGTTCATGTGGACCACTCTCCGGACTTCGTATGGCTACCGCTCCGAGGCTATGTTGCAATCCCACTTGAACAGTCTTTTTGGACTGTTTCTTGAAGCACTTCCAAACCAACCTGCTGGCTACTATCACCCCGACATCGCCAACCATCCGACGGTACAGGTGGTCAACATTTCTGGGTATGCCAACGCTACGCCCCGGGTACACTACGACATTGTTTTGAACGTTCAGGTGTCCAACGACCAACTTGCGCAGCAGTCTGCTGACTACGTTTTCTTCCTCATCGAGGTCAAGACCGAGCGCGCCCTCAATGCCAAACTCCGCCGCCTCTCTCAAATCTTCAGCGCAGGGCGGCTCTCATCCGACGATCCCAAAGACTTCACCGATGCCGACCGCATGCTCCTTCAGGTGAGTGTATTAAACCTTTGTTGCTCTAACTAGCACTTTATGCTGACCCATGCAAGGTCTGGTCCGAGTTGGTCGTCACCTCGGCCCCAGGAGGGCTTCTAATGGGCGACAACCTCCTCTTCATCGTCGAGCGGCGAGGCGGCACACTCTACGTGGACGGCCCATACTACTGCTTCCCGACGGAAGGTCAGCGAGGGTTCACTCCCCTCGACGCCTTACATCTCATTGCCCGGATGTTCGTAGTGAGTATAGCGTGCTATGTTCAACCCATCCATATTTTTGTTTCATGCTGACATGAGCACACAGGCACGGGGCCAGCAGACACATGAAGAGGCAATGATGGCTGCACAAGCCAATGTGCCCGTGGCAGCACGACGCATGCCGCGTACATTGCCTTTGAGGCCAATGCGGAACTGGATGTCATTCTTCAGACGGATCTTCGACGAGATCCAGCTCACGACCTGCCCCACGCTCAGAATCCGGTACCCTTGGGGGGCCATCATTGAATACCATCGAGCGGCAGGCCCGCTCACAGGACGTCTCCCTGCATCGCGGTGGTGGAAGGTGATCAGATTTCTCAGCCGCTTCATGCCTTCCACTGCGCAAGTCGACCTGGTCGGTGAGATCGGCGGAGGCGACATTACTGCAGCTTGGCGCGGCTACCTCGGCACCACCTCGGTCGTCCTCAAGATGAACCGCTTCATCGAGGAACAATCCGAAAATCGTGCGGTCCTAGATGAGTGGCGTCGGCTCTCCGCTCGGTTACCTGGCGACATCAAAAGAGCCACTGCGCTTCCCATCCCCGCCTATCATGGCCTCTTCGTCAGGGAGGAGGCAGATATGATTCTCATGTCTGACTGTGGGGACCCACTTGAGGCCTATCTAGACGATGAGCAGGGTGAAGAACTCAGGTAAGTTCCAGTTTTGTACATATCCATATGATATCGAGCAATTGACCACACATGTGGAACCACGTTAATCCAGTGTTTCCTACGAACAGGCATTGAACGCGCTACGAGATGTCGGCATTGTGTTACGACCGTGCGTACAAGTGCCAACTCCAAGCCTACTCCGAACTCCGGTCCTCAACTCCGCACAACTCCGGCCATGGACCTCGGCCCTTCGTCCCTTCCGACAGCACGCCTTATGTTCCTTCGGTCTTTCCTTGCTACCGTCCCTCCGATTAGTTTCAGGTATTCTTGTAACGCTAGGTTTCACTCGGGGCTGATTGACCTTGACCCCCGGACATCGGTAACTCCGGTACTCCGATCTCCGGATATCGGACTTGCCCCACGTCCGTCCGGAGTTCGATCAGCTCCGGATCCCTACCCCTTTTCTGCTCCTGCCCTTGTAGTATTTAAGCCCGCCTGGAATGTCCGCATTCCTCAGTTCGGATATCTCGTTACTGTCTCGTACTATCTCTCTACTATCTCCTCGCCCGCTAAGTCCCTTATTCCTTGTCCGTTCCAATACACTCGTTCCCCGTCAGCCCCGAAGTCCGAACTCCGGTCCCCCGGTTGTGCGACTCCCACTCTGCAAATAGAGGACACCAGGCGAGTAGCTCGGGGCGTTGCTAATAGCTTCGCCGAAGTCCTCCCTGCCCAGGCCGAACTCCGAACTCCGAACTCCGGACCCGAACTCCGGCCCTACCCCGACTCTCTGTCCGTTGGCCTGGCCTCTAACAGCATATCCGAACTCACTCCGAGTACTCGCCATGGATCGCCAACCTCCGTCCAACCCTGACCAAGCTTTCCGCGGATTCTCTTCGCGAGTCCCTCGGCAATCGTACCCAGCCGCACCCCGTACTCCGACTACTCCGACAAGGGTCCAAGTCCCGGTGCCTTCACATCTCCTGGGACAGGACCTCCCCGGAGAAACCACAGTCCGCTCCCCGCCTCCGCTGTCCGCGCAGAGTAGCCCAAACAACCCCTTCCTCAACCCTCCGGTTAATCCTCAGGCGGCTCCTCCTCAGCCCCCCAACACTCCGCACCCACTGGATCCATCCCAGCAACTCGCGGGAGCTATTGAGCTCCTTGCCAGGACGCTCCAACAGCCTGCTCAGGTGCCAACTCCGACCGGAGGACCTCGCGAGCGCGACAATGTCCGAGACCCGGACACCTTTGACGGTTCGGACCCCAGCAAACTTAGGGCCTTCTTCGCTCAGCTGGAACTGGTTTTCAAGGCGCGGCCCCGGACCTTCGACTCCGACGAGCGCAAGGTCACCTACGCGCTGTCCTACCTCAAGGGCACTGTGCTGCAGTGGTTCGAGCCTTACCTCCTAGAAGGTTACTCCGAGGAGCCTCCGCTTTTCCTGTACTCCTACGAGGCCTTCCAGGATGAACTCCGGGTTAATTTCGGACCTTACGACGCTACCGGAACTGCGGAGCACGACTTGGAGAATCTCCGCATGGCTGACAACCAGCGGATTACGCGGTACATTACTCAGTTTAACCGCCTGGCCACCCAAGTCCGCTGGGGTACCGCCGCCCTCCGATACCAGTTCTACAAGGGGCTCCCGGCTCGCCTCAAGGACCGCATCTCCGAGGTCGGTAAGCCCGACACGCTTGAAGGCCTGCGCAACCTTGCACAGTCACTGGACCACCGCTACTGGGAGCGCAAGGCTGAACAGTCGCGTGAGCACTCGGCCCCCACCAAGTCCGGCAACAGGACCTCGAACCCCGACACAAGGTCCTACTTCTCTCCGAAGGCTCCCCAGAACCCCATGTCCAACCCGGTGGCAACTCCAGCCAAGTCCGGCAAGTCCCCCAGTGGCCCACCGAAGTCAGCCAAACCCTCCAAGCCCTACTCCGACAGGCTGGGTAAGGATGGTAAGCTAACCCAAGAAGAAAGGCAGCGTCGTTTCGCCAACAATCTCTGCCTCTTCTGCGGTGAGCCCGGACATATGGTCGGAGCTTGTCCCAAAAAGTCCTCGTCCGCGGCCAAGGCCCGAGCTGCCCAGGCCAATCCCGAGGCAACTCCGAAAGGACCTCCGAAAGCCCCGGAGGCTCCGGAGGAACCAAAAAACTAGTCCGCAGCCCTCCAACCTCCGCGCGTGGAGAAAGCTGCGTTGAACTTCCCCGCGCGGATCCGTTCCTTAGACTCAACGCGTCCGCTCTCTCCGACCCGTCTTCCCTCATAGTTTCTTTGTACTCCGATTCTATCTCCACTCCGTTCCCTGCTCTGATTGATTCCGGTTCCTCTCACTGTTTCCTCGACTCGGACTTTGTCTCCAAGCACGGAGTTCCGACCTCCGGAACTCCGCCCCTCCGTCTGCAACTCTTTGATGGTTCGTCTAATCACACCATCACGCAAAAGGCAACCCTTCCGTTACATTTTCCTTCGGGAGAAGTCATCTCCGTTGACTTCTATGTCACTCCGCTCGACAAGTCTGTGTCTGCCGTTCTGGGATACAGCTGGCTCTCCGACTACAATCCGTTGATTGACTGGAAGAAGCGCAGCATTCAATTCCGAACCGCACCCCGACTCGTCCCGTATCTGACCCGGTACCGCGAAACTCCAAGGCTCCCCTGGAGCCTACTCCGACTACTCCGAACTCCGAACTCCCGAAGTCCGTCCCCCAGATATCCCTTGTCAGTGCTGCGGCCTTTGCCCGCGCCTGCAAGCTTTCTGGTTCCGAGAGCTTTACGCTCAATCTGTCTGCGACGTCCCTTCAAGGCCGTGCTGCCAGCGTCTTGGAGTCCCCACCGGACCTCACCGGAGTTCCGGAGGAATACCATGACTTTGCAGACGTCTTCAGCAAGACCAAGGCTGACGTCCTACCGGAGCACCGCCCTTACGACCTCAAGATTGAACTCGAGGACGGTGCTACCCTCCGCTTGGTCCGATTTACTCCCTATCGAAACTGGAGCTGGAGACGCTCCGGGAGTACATAGAGGAGAACCTCCGCTCGGGGTTCATCCGGCCCTCAAAGTCCCCTTGCGGAGCTCCGGTCCTCTTCGTGAAGAAGAAGGACGGATCCCTACGGCTGTGTGTGGACTATCGCGGACTCAACAAAATTACGCGCAAAGACCGCTACCCGCTCCCACTCGTCTCGGACTTGTTGGATGCGCCCCGGAAGGCCCGAATCTATACCAAGATTGACCTCCGACATGCGTACAACCTGGTCCGAATAGCCCCCGGAGATGAGTGGAAAACAGCCTTCCGCACCCGCTACGGTTCGTTTGAATGGCTTGTTATGCCCTTCGGACTTTCCAACGCGCCCGCGGCCTTCCAACGCTTCGTCAATGAGATCTTTGCGGACCTTCTAGACGTATGCGTTGTGGTTTACCTGGACGACATCCTGGTGTACTCCGACAACCCCGACGAACACCGGGAACATGTCCGGGAGGTACTCCGACGACTCCGGAAGAACCACTTGTATGCTCGCGCAGACAAGTGCGAATTCCACACCAACTCCGTGGAGTACCTCGGTTACATCCTATCCCCGGATGGTCTCACTATGGCGGAATCTAAGGTGAAAGCTATCCTAGACTGGCCTGAACCCCGCAAGGTCCGGGACATCCAGTCCTTCCTTGGATTTGCAAACTTCTACCGGAGATTCATCCATAACTACTCCGAGATCGTCCTACCGCTTACCCGCTTGACCCGCAAGGGAGTTCCCTGGAACTTCGACGAGAAGTGCCGGACCTCGTTCGACACCCTGAAGAAGGCGTTTACGACCGCACCAGTCCTCCACCATTGGGTCCCTGACCGCCAAATCACGGTTGAAACTGACGCGTCGGACTACGCCATTGCCGGCATCCTCTCCATCACGTCCGACTCCGGTGAACTCCACCCGGTCGCATTCTACTCCCGCACCTTGTCCGGAGCGGAGTTGAACTACGACACGCACGACAAGGAACTCCTAGCCATCTTTGAAGCGTTTAAGACCTGGCGACACTACCTTGAAGGATCCGGAACTCCGATCGACGTGGTCACGGACCACAAGAACCTGGAGTACTTTTCCACTACCAAACTCCTTACCCGCCGCCAAGCCCGATGGTCGGAGTACCTCTCGCAGTTCAACCTGGTCATCCGTTTCCGCCCTGGAAAGCTAGGCGCGAAGCCAGACGCTCTAACCCGCAGACCGGACGTTTACCCAAAAGAGGGGGATGGTGACTACGCTGTAGTCAACCCACACAACTTCCGGCCGGTGTTTACGCAGGAACAGCTAGCTTCCTCGCTTCGCGCGACCGTTTTACGGTGCCCCGTACTCCGAGCCTCGTTCCTCCTGGATGAGGAACAACTCCGATCTGACATCCGGTCAGCCCTCAACTCCGAGTCCCCCACTCCGGAGCTTGCCAAAGGCCTCGCACTTGCAGCCGAAGGCAACTCCCGGTGGTCCAAGGATGAAGAAGGCTGGCTCCGACTCAACGGTCGTATCTATGTACCGGACGCCGGTGACCTCCGACTCCGCGTACTCCGATCCCGTCACGACCACCCGACCGCAGGACACTGGGGCCAGAACAAGACTCAGGCCCTGATTCTTCGGGACTACGCATGGCCCGGACTCCGACTGCTAGTCCGCGACTACTGCAAGTCCTGTACAGCCTGCGCCCACGCCAAGGTGCCCAGGCACCTTCCCTACGGCACGCTGAAACAACTCCCGATCCCCGAACGCCCCTGGAACTCCATCTCCATGGACCTCATCGAGCAACTCCCCAACTCCGGAGGCTACACGGCAATTCTCGTTGTGGTAGATCGCTTCACCAAGCAAGCCATCTTTATCCCAACGCACGATACGCTCAACGCCCAGGAGCTTGCGGACTTGTTTGTCCTGCACGTCTTCTCCAAGCACGGAGTTCCATCTCACGTTACGTCCGACCGGGGTTCGGAGTTCGTTTCCCACTTCTTCCGCTCACTCGGAAAGGCCCTGGACATGCGCCTTCATTTCACCTCCGGTTACCACCCCGAAGGCGACGGGCAAACCGAGCGAGTCAACCAAACGCTGGAGCAGTACCTCCGGATATACTGCAACTACCAGCAAGACAACTGGTCCCGCCTCCTACCCCTCGCGGAGTTCGCTTACAACAACGCCCCGAACGCAACCACTGGTGTCTCGCCCTTCTTCGCCAACAAGGGCTACCACCCCGCGATCTCCGTACACCCGGAACGGGACCTCACCTCCGCCCGCGCCCGAGAATATGCCGTGGACCTTGACGAGCTCCACGCAGTACTTTGCACCACCATTGCTGAAGCCCAGGTCCGGTACCAAAAGCAAGCGGACAAACACCGCCTACCAGCCCCGGACTTCAAAGTCGGTGATCAGGTCTATGTCCGCGCGGAGCACATCCGCTCGACGCGCCCCTCCAAGAAGCTTTCCGAAAAGTACCTCGGCCCATACACCATCATCGCTCAGGTCGGAACTCACTCCTTCACCCTCCGACTTCCGGACTCCATGCGCGCGGTCCACCCGGTCTTCCATGTCTCCCAGCTGGAACCCGCAACTCCGAACTCCATCCCCGGACGTACGCAACCTCCGCCACCTCCGGTCATAGTGGATGGAGAACCGGAGTATGAAATCTTGGAGATTTTGGACTCCAAGATAGACCGGCGGCGGCGCACCTGTAAACTCCTCTACCTAGTCCGATGGGCCGGCTATGAAGGTACCGATGAAGAAACCTCCTGGATACTAGCTACGGAGCTCGGGCATGCGCAGGAGTTGGTCTCGGACTTCCACCGGAGTTACCCAGACAAGCCCGGACCTCTGGATTCGCTGCCTTCGGACTTGTAGCACGCAGCAAGGCAAGAAAAAAAGTTCATTACTATCTACAACTAACTACTCCGAAGTCCGATCCCGGACTTCGGACTACAACTCCGCTCCTTCTTCCTCCGCTCCCTCCGAACTCCCCACCTCCGACCCCTCCGCGTCCTCGGACCCTTCCTCGTACTCCCCGTCCTCCTCCTCGCCCACGCCCTGGAGATACTCCTCCAGGGCCCGCCCGCGCTCCTCCGCATCCCGCACCACCGGGGTGACAAGCTGGAGCTTGTCCCCCAGCACCCCCATGGCCTGAGTGACGGCATCTAGCCGCCGCTCATGACGGGCCATGGTGGCCCGGAGTTGTTGCACCTCCGTAAGGAGGCGCAACAGGAGGCCGTCCGAAGACAGCCCCCTCTCCGGGTTGGTGGCCCAAGGACCACCTCCGATGTCCGAACTCCGGACACCGGACCCCGACGCGACCGGAGCTAGTTGCTCCGGCCCCCTTCCCTTCCCCTTCGCCCCCGCGGTTTTCTTCTTCGGCGGGGACCGCGGTGCGGGGGTCTCCTCCGCCTCCGGCTCCTCGTCGTCGGCGACACGGGGCGCCGTCTTCGCCCTCTTGGCCTTCCGGTCATGCCGGGCCTAGAGGGCCTCCGGCAAGCCCCGCGCACCCACGCAGGACTTCCGCTCCTGCTGGCAGGAGCGGCATGACGAAGTCCGCGCCCCCGCGCTGAACACACAGGGGGCGCCCCGGGCCTTGCAGATCTGGCAAGGCTCGCTGCAAAAAATCGTCAGTACCCCCCGGACTCCGAACTCCGGCACCGGAACTCACCTGGGGGTCACCTCGGACCCGCTCGTCACCTCACCCTCCGTCCGCTTCCGCTTCCTCCCGGCCGACTCGCGCGCTGCCGGTTCCGCCTGCCCCCGCGCCTCCTCCTCCTGTCGCGCGCGTTCCTCTGCCTCGCGCGCCGCGGCCTCCCCCGCCTCTCGCCGCGTGCGCTCCTCCGCCTCGCGCGCTGCGGCCTCCTCCACCTCCCGGCGCGCGCGCTTCTCGGCCTCGCGCTGGGCCTTCTTCTCCCGCTTCGCCCGGAGCTGGGCCTCCAGCTCCGACTCGGTCGGGCTGGTCGCGCGGTCGTCGCTGCTGGCGGGCATTGGTGGGGGGGGGGGTGCTGATGATGGTGGTGGTGGTGGTTGGAGTTCAAGAGATGAAGTCCGACCCTGACGCGAACTGGAGCTTTTTAACTCCGATGTCCGATGGAATCGCGATCGGATCTAGAGGACCTCAAGGGTTCGGTCCTAAGGGGGAGGCACTGTTACGACCGTGCGTACAAGTGCCACCTCCAAGCCTACTCCGAACTCCGGTCCTCAACTCCGCACAACTCCGGCCATGGACCTCGGCCCTTCGTCCCTTCCGACAGCACGCCTTATGTTCCTTCGGTCTTTCCTTGCTACCGTCCCTCCGATTAGTTTCAGGTATTCTTGTAACGCTAGGTTTCACTCGGGGCTGATTGACCTTGACCCCCGGACATCGGTAACTCCGGTACTCCGATCTCCGGATATCGGACTTGCCCCACGTCCGTCCGGAGTTCGATCAGCTCCGGATCCCTACCCCTTTTCTGCTCCTGCCCTTGTAGTATTTAAGCCCGCCTGGAATGTCCGCATTCCTCAGTTCGGATATCTCGTTACTGTCTCGTACTATCTCTCTACTATCTCCTCGCCCGCTAAGTCCCTTATTCCTTGTCCGTTCCAATACACTCGTTCCCCGTCAGCCCCGAAGTCCGAACTCCGGTCCCCCGGTTGTGCGACTCCCACTCTGCAAATAGAGGACACCAGGCGAGTAGCTCGGGGCGTTGCTAATAGCTTCGCCGAAGTCCTCCCTGCCCAGGCCGAACTCCGAACTCCGAACTCCGGACCCGAACTCCGGCCCTACCCCGACTCTCTGTCCGTTGGCCTGGCCTCTAACACATTGAGCCAGAGGACGTAGCGCCTCGAAATGCGGTGTATGATGGTCATGTAGTGCGCATCATTGACTTTGTATAATATGGACCTGTTATAGACTCTCTCTCTCTGTGTATCATTACTTTGAACAGCGAAACACGTCTTTGTGTCTTCCAAAACTGAGAGGTATGGATTGACTCGTTGAACATTTCAGTCTATAATCAATTACCCCTATTGACTTGCTTGTGCTTGCGCCCCAGCATCCAAGGGCCAGGGCGCAACCCCATTCTAAAGATCTGTACACTTGCGCCCTAGCACTGAAGGGCTAGGGCGCACCTGTAGATCGCCTTGACCTCCTGGTGCGCCCTAGCACCCAAGGGCTAGGGCGCAACCCCATTTTAAGGATCTGCACACTTGCGCCCTAGCACTGACGGGCTAGGGCGCACGTTCTTTCTTTTTAAATGGTTAAGTCAACAAAGGCTAAACAGAATTTGATACACATGGGCTATACCCTCAGTCTTATGGTACGAGAATGCGCCCTAGCCCTTGGGTGCTAGGGCGCATTTTTGGACACAGGCTACCCTACATAATGGATATATACCCCCCTTCGACATTCTCATCCTTGCGCCCTAGCCCTTGGGTGCTAGGGCGCAACAGCGTAGATGCTTATAATGGGGTTGCGCCCTAGCCCTTGGGTGCTAGGGCGCACATCAGTGTCATGCTAGGCATACAATTTGTCTACTTAGATGCACTGTCCAAATACAAATTTGCGCCACAGCACCCAGTGGCTAGGGCGCATGAGCGCCTATTTGGTAACCCTTACCTAGCTCTAACCCTTACCCCCCTAACTTTTCTCCTATAAATTAGCGCCCGGCCTTCGGGCCGGGGCGGACCGGCTATTAGGCCCGGACCGTTTCTATTGTGCCGAGGCCTAGGCCTCGGCATGACATCATAAGGAATATCCTTCACGGTGGTGGGAAGTCTTAGAGCCTGGGCTTCGCCCAGGCCTCAGGCGGCGTCATTGATGAGGTCATAAGTGACATCATTGTTCTGGCCGGGTCCAGAACTTGACGCTTCTCGGGCTGCGCTATTGTAATCGCCATTACAACGCTTATTGTTGTGATGAGCGATGCCTTCGGCATCGCCGCCCGTGCACAATAAGTTAACACCCATTGGATCCCGTTATATCGGACCGGTGGTGTTTTAACCTTAACTGGATAAACTAGACAGAACCCTGATGAGATGCTTAAAAAGTCGAAACAGGGCGGGCTGAGGGTTTCCTCAACCCCTGTTGGTTCTGTTTCGACCCCCCATCAAACGTCGTCGCCTGCGCTTCGCGCAGGCTCCCCCCTCCCTAACCCTAAGTGCACATCCGGATCAGGTATGGCCAGTACACAAATCCGGAAGTTCAACAATCGACATTCACTCTCGTACACACACAGTCCCCATGTTGTTCTCATATACGTCTTCACATGAAAACTACATGTAATTGCTCATTCTGCAAAGCAGCATTCACCATAAGCGAATGACCTCAGCATTTGTTCTTTTTTTATTCCACTCACCTGCCATAGGTGCCTGAACCACCCATGTGGAGCTATACCACGTGATCATCTAGCCATATACGAGTAGGTTTATCTAAGTTGGTAACCCTAACAGGTCCATACTAGGGTTAGGTCTAGGGGTTATTTCTACCCTAGCAATCCTCTCATCGCATCCCATAACCCTAAGTCGTGTCTCGGACCAGTTCCCGTGCGTGCAGTAACCGCGAGATCCGGCAAACCAATCCGCTGCCCCTAGTGTTGCATCCCAAACCTTCCTGCTCAGCGCAACGGATTGGAACAGCGTCCTCCCTTGACCACGATGGGCCCACCACCCGGATCACCTCCATGTCCTACAGCTGCCTAATCCCGGCCCCCACCTTGCGCGGTCAAGATCGCGTCCCAATCATGTGTGGATCAACCTGCCACTTCGTCCTCCGTGTATAGGAGCACCGCATTACGGACCAAATGGAGAGATCCTGGCGGTGCTGCCGGGTGCCGTGAGGCGTTTTGATGGCAAGAACCATGCCCACGGCGGTCAACCTGCTCGGGCGAATGTGGTCGCGGAGCCGTTTGTCCCTCCGCAAAGCGGCCGGACTCCTGCAGAGAGTATCGTCATCTCCGATTCCAGTGATCCACGATCTCGTGAACCAGTTCACATATCTCAGCACCAACCACCCTTGAGTGCTCCTTTCTTCGTTCAGGTCATGCTGAAAGGGTCCCGCAGTAGCAGCACCACTCATCCGGAAGGTAGTTCGGTACGTATATTGCTACTGGTCTCCCTTGTAGCAGTGTTCATAGTGAGTACAGCTCGTTCGCACGGCCTCTCCAGGCAAATCTCCGTCATTGGTATGCAATCTTCCCAGACTCTACTACGTTCTGTACACTCATCCAATCGTGCAGGAGACTGGTGGATCTCAACAAACCTCACCACAGAGGGATGACGACGGACACCCGTCCAAGCGCAAGCGCACACTGCACTCCTTCGTGCCCATCAGACCGGCAGAACATATCTGCACCTCATCCGGATGCGGGCGGCAGATTCCGCCTAACGCCAAGGACGAGTTCTGCTCAGATTGCCGGTCCCAGCAGCCGGTCGTCACTGCGCGCTATCATGGAAGACGTTGTGGACGTTGACGAGGAGGACTTGCCCTCGCTCTCGTCGTGGCGCGTAAGCGGCCTGCTGTTACCGAGGACAAGCCCACTTCTTCGCCAGTGTCGACAACAGTCGAACGTTCACCCATCGGCACAGAGGATTACGTTCCGTCAGGTCTTCCCGTGTCCGAGACTATCTCGAGGCACTTGAGTCCTTCTCCTACAATTCCTGCGCCAACGGCACTCGAAGCCTCTCCGCGGTCAGTTCTAACTCCGGATATTCCCAAGCATAAAGAAGCGGAGCTCCAGCCTGTATCATCCTCCCAACAGTCGAGTGGTCCGCCTGTCGCTCTCCAACAAAGCGACATACCACCAGAGGCTGAACCACCAGCGACATCCACTCTCGAAGCTCCCGCAGCGACAAGCACTTCGCAAGTCTCTGAGAAACCCGAAGGTTCGACTGCTCAGCCGGACCCGTCGGCGTCACTGCCCTCGCCACCACCTACAGCCCGCCCCTCGCTCAAGATCCGCATCAAGATCCCGAAGCACCTCCGAAAGAGGAAGAAGAGTTCGCTCGAGCGGCAGCTCATGTGGGACTCTGACATGTCTGACCTGACCCCGTTCGAGGACTCGACCGACGAAGGCGAGTCCGAGGTGGATTCTTCTGAAGACGAGAGCGAGGACGAGCCTCTTGCGAACGTAAGCCGTATATTTGCTAACCCGCGGTGTTTCATCCAACTCATGTCCTACTTCTTCTGAACACCGCTTTGGGACGGCGCCTCGTATGCAGACTCAAGGTAAAGACGGTGCACCACCGTCGCCGCCTCCAACACCGAACCCCGTAAAGCATCGTGGGATCTGCGCGACGGTCGGCTGTGCGAACTTCATGCCTGAATGCTCGCGCCTGCGGACGTGCACTAAGTGCAGGTTGGCCGACCGGAAGGCCAAGAGACACTTGAAGCGACGGATGCTCATGGCGCAAATACATGACGACGCGGACGAGATCCAGGTGCGCTTTCCATGCCCACATGCGTCTTCGCACCCCGGACTGACGCAGTGCCTTATAGCCGCCTCCCGATGGAGACCTGACAGGTGAATCGCCACGTTCTCGAGTTGGGAAGGATTGTTTCCTTAGGCGTACGTGTGCAGGGTACTGCAAGGGCCTCAGGGAGTGGTGCGAGCAGATGATACCTCCTGAGAAGGAGTCCCGTTACAAGAAGTGTCCTTCGTGTCTACGGCAGCTCCGCAATCGGGCCAGGGACATGCGCGCAGACGCTACCAGCCCACAGAGCGAGGATGTTGAGGACGGCAACGCTCCCCTCCGTAGGGCATCGCGGGCCAAAATCAAGCAGCTGCAGTTTCCCCTCGACAATAGATGACTCCCCGATGTGGTACGTTCTTCGATGGAATCCTCTTATACCCCAGATGCCTGACGCACGATCCGCCGCGCTGCTTTTTGCGTTCCACAACCGGTTCGGCGAGTTCAAGGTCGCGTAGGCGCATTACCTGCGGTTCGAGGCGCAGCAGGGCGACGGCGCCCTCGGCGATTCGAGGCGGAACCGGCACCCGATGGTATTCCGCTTCGACGGTGAGTACTCGATTGTCGCCGACCCCGCCGGCGGGGTCGTCGACGCTGTCGTCCAGTGCGTGTGGCGAAACGTGAGGGCTGCGCTGGGCCTCCCGTTCACGTATGTTGCGTCCATCTGCTCGTGAATCTCCTGACAGGTTGTCTGACTATACCCTCCCGCCTCTCCACAGCTCCGTCGGTGTAAACGCAGGGTTAGAAAGCTCCGTCGTCGCCGTCTTTCTGTGCGTCTACGCTGCGCAATTCCCTCTGCTCAATTCTCCGCCTTCGACCAGCACTTCGTCCGCGAGCGCGACGCCAGCGCCTGAGGCGGAAGTCCAGCCGGCCGAGGCTTCCGAGCAGACGTTCCAGGTCAAGATGGTGGGCGAGCTGCAGGTGTGTGTCGCGTGGGACCGCAGGCACAAGTACTTCCCTGGGCAGAGGATTCTGGTGCGTTTCCGCCTCGTTGGCCTGTTCGTCGACAGCCGGGGAGCCGTGTTCTTTCCTGCATGATGACGGTCAATATGTTGTTTTCATCATTTATGTATAGTTGTGCTAGTGTTGTTTTTATCATGTATGTATAGTTGTGCTAATGTTGTTTTTATCAGTTATGTATAGTTGTGCGTTGATAGTACGCGTACGCGCATCGCATTGCTTAGTTAAAATTGCTCAAGTTGTACAACCTATACTTCACCCCATATCTCTCCTCCGGCTTTGTTGATACATGTACACGTCCTGAAGAGTTGATTAATGATCGACTTGTGAGATACTGTTCTTGTTAAGTATAGTCGTGAGTTTCCACATATATGCTCGAGGGATGGCGATTGGGCCTCCGAGGGCTCTGCTCCGCTGCCCAAGGCCCTCCAGTAACAGACTTGGCAGAACTGGGTGTATACGGGATAAAGCTCGGGATGTAGGTTCAGCGGCTCTGGCGGGGGCATTTTATCGGCCCAAGTTCGTGATACCGCCAGGAGCGGGAAAGCACAATAGTCTCAGTGAACGGGCAATACGCAGCATAAGACAGCAGTTCATTGAACAAGCGGGTATTACGAACATGTATGACAGAATCTTCTGGTCAGAAGCAGGACGGCTATGGCACGCCAGCAATCACGCATGAGCATGCGTGGACGTGCCAGCCATCTTCAGACTTTGTCACTCCCTGGTATGGAGCCACTCGTACTCCAGCAGTTGCTTAGCAGAGGGGCGATCTTCCGGCTTCCAAGTCACCATCAGCCGCACGAAGTCCAAGAACTTGGCTTTCTCCTCCCCTCCAACCTCTCCTCCGATTTTTCAAAGCTGTCATCCGGTATGCTGGCCGCACCGATCCATCCGCCTACAACATGTATTCTCAGTCAGTTGGTGCCGTAAGATTGATTCGTCGTTGGCTGTGCTCTCACCGTGTGCGTCGAAGTACTTGGAAACGTCCTCAGCTCGACAGCGCTTGAGGAGGTCGGCGGGTGGGGGACCCATCAGCGCGATCATATGGGCGAGTTGTACGTCGTAGGCCGGTTCCGTCTCCGCTTCGGCATTTTCAGCCATCCTGAACAGGTTTCTACCCTCGAACATGTCCCACATCTACAGATCCAAGGGGAAGTGAGGGTCTGCACGGGAAAATCAACCGCAATGTGCCGCACCATGACGCCGACAGACCATATGTCGACTTTCTCGTCCCAGGGCATGCGGAATATCACCTCCGGCGCACGGTACTGAACCGGCTGGATGACACCGGTGTACGTCGTCTGCCCGAATCGCGCTTCGCCAAAGTCGGAGATCACCGGCGGACCCGGTACCCCGGTGATGTAAATCGCCCTAGGTGTGTAGATGATTCGATCGCCAGCCAGTTTGCGCTGACATGGGTTCGTTCGTTGTTTCTCTTCGAAGGCTTCAAAGGCTGCGGGATCATTGACCTGGAACAGGATATTCCGCTCTTGAATGTCTGGATCATTCAAGAGCGTGGTTAGATGGCATCGACGGGGCGCAATAACGAATCGGTACGAACCGGCGTGGATGAGCTTAGCATGGGAATGCAAGTAGTCAAGGCCGAGAAGAACCATCTTCGCGACACCCTTCACCAATGGCAGAGGCAGCCTTCTCCTTACCATATTCTTCCGATAGGCCCAAACCGACATTGACATCGGTTCGTATACGATACAATGAAAAGGTCGCCGCGCGACGTGGTCACCGGATTCCGAGGGGTCTGTGTACTCGGGAGTAAGCTCAAAGTGGTCGAGCGCATGTCGAACACACTGTCGTCCATCGTGATCGATCTCTGGGAGACTGTTGAGATGTTGGAAGGCTGCGAGCTCGCGCTTGATTGGGACGGCATTCTGCGCGCAAACTTTGACTGCTGCGTAGCGATGCTCTCTTCAAAGATGATGCCAACCATTGAGGGCCCCCATGAATACGCATCAGGATAGACTCACACAAGGTCGCGACATAGCCAGACTGTCGAATACGCGCCAAAGCCAAGTTTGCCGATGACTTGGTACCGCGAACGAAATACTTCCCCAAGTCGGACGGGGTAGAAGTCCTTCGGGTCATACCACGGAATCGTCTCTTCATCAACGAGATACGAGGGGTCGATCAGCGGAAATTTGTCTGTGGAGAATTGTCGTAGAGGCGAAGGAGGCCTTGGCCGGCGGGTCGTCAAGGCGCGAAGGACGCGCCCTACCTGACGTGTAGCGAGCATCCTGGCGAGAATCAGAGATAAAGAGCGAGGTTGGGGAGTGATGGTGCCTTCGAGCTCGACGCAGCTTTTATTGAGACAGATATTTCACCGGCGGTGGCAGAAGTAGATGAACGCAGGCAGACGCAGGCATGTGGCGATTGTGGAAGCACCGTCAACACTGTAAGCCGCACACTTAGGGCGAGGATCGCGTCCCACTGGCGGCATCTGATCCGACCTCAACCGGCCCTCCTCGCCTCGACAAGTCGCTACAGTGGACTAGGCTCGTCTGGCGATGGGAGATTCAAGCTCAGTCGCGCCACTCCTCCATGCTCACCGGAGAGGTCTAAGGGGGTGGGGGGTCGTGTGAAAATGCACTTGGTGAATTCGCGACGTGCGCTGGCGGTGGGAGAGCCGGTTCAGTACTCTCGGTACTCAAGTCCTACGGCTGTATGCTATCATTCATACTCCGAATAGACTTCATCCATGTCTAGAGAAACATCCCCTGCAGTCTCGAGGCTGAAGGGCACTCGTGCAAACTCCCCATCTAGGTCCTCCCGTGGCGAAGAATTCAGCTCACCCCAGTACTCGTCGTCCTCTAGCGCTGCGGCATCGAGACTGTCGGACGCCGCGGGATGGCCGGGACCTACACCAGATGACATGTCGGCAGGTATCGGAGAAGGTGTGCCATTGGGCGCTCAGGCAATTCCTTGCTCAGGTAGAGGCCTAGCGTCTTCGGTCGGCACTTGACCCCCAGCGTGTGTCGGACCATGCGAGTCAGTATGCTTCCCCTTTCGACGGGCTTCATCTGACAGCGTTCTTGTAGGCGGAAAAGCTGACAGTTAAAGTCGGAGAGGGGCCCGGAGAGCTGAGTGCAACCTAACGCAACCACAGTCGGCACGGAGGGCTTCACCGTTTCGAGGACACGACCAGGCTCAACTGGGTAGACGCCATGCTCGCGAAGCGACTCCATGAGGTGTGTGATATCTCTTTCGAGATCAGGACTGGTGTGTTTGACACCTTGTCGAGTGCCAAGCTCACTGTTGACCTGTGTGACTGGCTGCCGAAGGATATTGACGCGTGGGGAGATCAGGGTGAGCCATTCCCATGATGCATTACTCCCGTGGACTTTATAGATAGTCTGTGATGCAAAAGGTAAGGCTCTCCGCATCTCGTAGTAAGAGTAACAGTCTGACGCACCTTGATCCAGAAGTTGAGATGCTCCTGCATTAGATCTACCTCGACCCAAGCATTCGGCTTTCCGGTAGGATTCACAAGCCAATTCTGCATGACGATCTTCCTATATACATATCAATATTCATAATGCATCTCGAGTGAAATGCGAAGGATAGCATACCGGAGCGGCACCGGCCAGACGTGTGTGAGGTTGTCGATGAGATGTAGCATCTCATAGGCATATTTTGAGCGTCCACTCCCACGGAAGCTCAGAGTCCATAGCTTCAATACATTGACAACACGGCCGGAGTCCCCCACTTCAACATCGGGAAACCGGCCTTTCGCTGGTTTGAGCTTTTACGCCAGATTAGGCGCGCACCACCGTGGCATGAGATTGTAGGAGCATATTTGCTCCTGTATTGACATCCAAAGCCTTTGTCGTCGTCCACATAGCTTCCGACGTCCCTACAGCGGTCATGGAAGTCTTGTAACCCTCCGATCGACGCTTTAAAATAATGGTGGGGTCATGCTATCTAATTTCAGAGTATCTCACACTCTTCTTCACAACAGTAAGGCCATGTACGAGTTCTGGTCACAACAAGGACGTCCATGATGATCCTGGTTGTACAAGTGCCTGCGGGTATGGTCCGTATGTGATAAGCCCAAACACGCTACTTGGGGATCCTTCTGTTCCTGGGCTAGGAGCCTGTAATACCTGGCGGCCAGTGCAAGGTCAGGGGTGACCATTGACATGGACTCGGTCGGTGTGATGCTGAGTGCCAGCAGGCCTGCCTTATGAGTCGACGTTGTCGGTCTAGACTCCCAGTCTGACTCGGAGTGCCAGTGGTAGAGTCACTGGCACGGGCCCCCGACTGCCTCTTTTTTGTAACTTACATCAGTCCTGCACACCCACTGGCAGGTGCATCTGTGGTAGATGGCACCTTCTGATGATGACTACCAACCCTCGCAAGAGCTGAACGAGACTATCGCGACACTTGATCTGCCACCCCGACACCAAGTAATGGCCACTGCTAAGCAGTGCATTGCATGGTGTGTGGTGCTGCTTATCCATGGCCCATAACTCCTGGCTGACTGCATGTGGCAGCCTTTACGAGCATGGTGGTCTACTGGACTCACAGACTACTGATTCACAGTTCCAATTCACAGAATTTGTGAATGAACCCCTCGCTCATGCCACTACCTCGCAGCGCATGCATGTACGGCGGCAGGCAGACGGCGTCTTAGCAAAGGACCATGATGGTAGAATAAATGTAAAGGATGGTATGTGGTCAGCCATTTGCTTTCAAATACATGATCTGACCTTGATATTGGCAAAGTCAGTCAAACAGATCCATGTCGCCTTTGTTGGCCAAGCTATCAGTCGCCCTCATGCTAGCGTTCTTCCTACTGATCTCCAACTTGCCCATGCAGAGATCTGTATGCTCCGCGATCAGGTCTGGAATTTGGAGGCCATCCGGCAAATTCAAGATGATCGCATCCGCAAGCTTTGATTTCTTGGATGTGACGTATATATTGAACCCGGAGCAAGGGTCTCAAGTGCTCATTGAGATTGCTGCACGCAAGGTAGATGCGGAAAGCGCTATGTTGGGTTCTACCAGGTACGTGACTATCATCCTCCCGTTAACTATGCGTTACATCCATGTCATGTCCACAGTAAGGAGATGGGAAGAGCATTGAATATGTTGAACTTCCGGATTTGTGTACTGGCCATACCTGATCCGGATGTGCACTGTGGCGGTGACGCACCGCATGGTGGGCGGCAGAGCGCCGCATGGTGGCGGTGTAGCACCGCATGGACATTCCTTCTTCTATACTCGATATGGCAGTTCTACGGACAGTTCTACGATACGCCTGTACTATAGCATCCGGACATCTTTGTAGTGCGTTCTACGCTGTTCCGGACTTGTCTGGATTCCTCTAGACTATGGTGCGATACTTACACCATCCTCGCACCATCGTCTTACTCAGCGTACTGTAGAATCACATGCTCTCCTTTCTTTGCTTACTCATGCGTCCTCTGGACTTGTACATAAGGAGGACATTTGCTGCCCCTGCTCTTCAGTCTTCGCTCATTGACTGAAGAGTAAGTACTATGAGTTCTATGTGTACTTATGCAGATTACTTACCAAGTACTTGTAGTCATACTTGTGCGGCTTACAGGTACTTACATATGGAATATAGTCTTCGCTCATTGACTGAAGATCATACTTGTGCGGCTTACAGGACGCCTTCAAGGTTCAGACTTCATCAATTTTCGGGTTACCCGGCTGCCTGGATCTCTGGTTCACCTGAACAGGTGTTCATTCTCTCGCTGTTTCCTGGTGCACAACCACTCGTCAATCATCGCGTTTTTTCTGAACCGTTTTGGAGCCCACTACCGCGGAATCACTTGCTCCAGATTCTGAAGGAGAAGTCGACGCTGCTCTTGACTCATCCTCAGACTCTGAACCCTTCGATTGCACCGGCCTTCCTCATTTATACGACGTAGACAATCGTTGCGACCGACATCTCGGACCTGACAGTCTCTGGGCAGAGTGCGACAAATTTCCCTGTCCCAATCGTTACGATCAAGTCGGAGAACTCAGCAACGAGTGGGCCGCTGCTCCTAATCCTTCGCAAGTATCCGCACCATCTTCAGAGGCTCTTCACCACTTTGAGCCGCTGTCTCCTGTACCCTTTCCCCTAGAATTCTTTGACAATTTCAACGACTCTCCGCAATTCTATCTACTCACCATGGGAGACGTCAAGTTGGACTCTGTCCCGATCCTGTCCTCGGTGAACCAGTACGCTGACTGGTCTGTCAAACTTTTGAAGGGCTACCTCATGTTTATGAACTGCTGGACCATTGTCGCCGGAACTATCACTCGCCCTACTGCCGCTGGAGACTCCCAAAAGGAGTGGGACAAACTCAACGCTCAGGCGTGTGGTTTGATGTACATGCAAACCTCGCCTACGTTCCACTACCTCTTGGAAACTCAGACTGTTGCTGCTGCTGATGGAACTACGACTACCCAGGCCACTGCCCTTACCTCCAAGGAGATGTGGGACGCTCTCAAGGCCAAATTTGGGAAGCCGAACAGTGCACATGTCTGGGGCCTCTTTGAGTCTCTGATCAGTGAAACCCAGATGAGCGACCAGCGTTCCCTCCAGGATCAGATGAGCCGTGTTATCACTCGCCTGCGGGAAATCTCTACCAACGGCATCACGCTCTCTGAGACTATCCAGGCCCTGATTCTCCTCTCCAAGATCCCGGAATCTTACCGTTCGATGATTTCTGCGCTTATGGCCACAACTGAACTTGAAAGGCTAACCGTCGACTTAATCCAGTCGAAGGCTCTGGCTGAAGAGTCTATGCGTAGAAACGGTCAGTCTGTTTCCCGGATCTCCAAAACCAAGCCCAAACTCTCGGGTCCCTGCAGCTTCTGTGGTGGTGAGACGCATCACGAGTCTACCTACTACAAGAAGCACCCGGAGTTGCGCCCTAAACGGGACTTTAAGGGCAAGGGAAGGGAGAGGAGAAAGGACAAGGACAAAGGGAAGGGAAAGGACATTATGGTTAACCATGTGAACGTTTTTGAGCCCGCTGCCAATGTACTTGTAGAATCGTCGACTAACCTGCACACTTCCTTCTATGATATGGCTGCTGCCGTCGGTGTGCGACGAACTCATTGGCTGATGGAGTCAGGTGCATCTCAGCACATAACCTTCAATTTAGACGATTTTTCTGACTACAAGCCCTATGATACACCCATCATTTTCAGGACTGCTTCATCAGAAGCCGGCAGTTCTGTTCAAGGGCTTGGAGAAGGTACCGTCAGTGCTGAGATCAACCTCGATGGTGTACAGTGGTCTATTAATCTTCCAAACGTCTGCTACGTGCCTCAGGCATCTACGCAACTGTTTTCCACTGGAACCATTGAGCGGCATGGTTATTTCCTCATCCAAGGAGACAATAAAATGAGCATTTTCGACAAGCTACCCGATGGCGCTGTCCAACATGGCTCGACGATTAAAATCAAGGGTCAAAAGATCCTTGAGGGGCACTACAATCCGTCTAGTAATCTCTATGACTTGGTTCTAGAGATTCGCTCTGGCAAAGCGATCCACCTGACGACGAATTATAAGACCTGGCACCGTCATTTTGGTCATGCAGGCAAGGAGGCACTTCGCCACCTTCCCTCCAACGTCAAGGGTGTTGATCACGTCGATCCTGCTGACATTGAACCCTGCGAGGGATGCGCCTTTGGCAAATCCCATCGTCTTCCATTCCCTCCATCGGAAAAGCGTGCATCTGAGCCCTTAGAGCTTGTCCATACCGACTTGGATGGGCCTATGCGCACTGCTTCTGTCGGAAGTGGTTATCTGTACTTCGCAAGCTTCATAGACGACTTCTCAGGTCTCGGCGTCGCGTACTACCTTAAGCGCAAGTCTGATGCCTTCAAAGCTTTTGATAGCTTTAAAGCTTGGGCTGAGATGCAGACCGGGAGGAAAATCAAGCGAGTACGCTCCGACCGAGGGGGGGAATACCTTTCGACAGAGTTCTCTGAGCACCTTAAGTCTTTTGGGATTGAACATCAGAAAACATCGCCAGACTCGCCCCAACAGAATGGACGTGCTGAACGCTGGAACCGTACCATTGTCGAGAAAGCTATGTCTATGCTACATCCACGCTGGACTAAGCCACGGTTTCTGGCAACTCGCCGTTGAAACAGCCGTTCATATTTACAATCGTCAGCCTATGCGACGTCTTAAATGGTGTTGCCCTATTACTGCACGGGATGGGACCATACCGGATGTGTCCTACTTCTGTGTCTTTGGCTGTAAAGCCTTTGTTCACATGCAAAAGGCAAAGCGTGAAGGGAAACTCGACAAGAAGGCGGTCGAGATGATCTTCGTGGGGTATGAGCCAGGTACTAAGGGGTATAAATTTTGGAACCCAGCCACCCGCTCTATCGTCATATCCCGCGATGTGATATTTGACGAAGAGTCTTTCCCAGCACGTTCCTTACCCGGCGAACGTCGTACTACCCCTGACGACAGTCCGTTCCCTGTGTACAGTGATCAGTCTGACGAAGTCTCAAATTTTGAGTTGGACGATCACCTACCCATTCCTGTTCTGGATCCTCTGCCAGCCGGTGAGCAAGAGGACTGACCTCCTTCTCCGCCTCCTGTTCCTCCTGAACCGCTTGCTGAAGCTGAGCCTCCTCAGGGATTGCCGCCTCATCCTGCGGTCCCTCCACCTCGACCTCCTCATCGTCGTAACCGTCATAAGCCAGTGGGAGGTCCTAGCATTGCTCGTGATCGACCTCGTAGGGAGAACGTACCTCGTCCTGCTCGTTACCGTGAAGACAACATTTACAGTGATGAACCTCCTGTACAGGTTGATGCGCGAGACGAGTTAAATGGAGGTCAGCACGCTGAAGCCACTCTCATTCCTCACTGCCTCGCAGTATAAGATGGGTTTACCTGAATCTGATCGGGAAGCCATGAAGTCTCCAGATGCGGCGAAATGGCATGCAGCGGAAAAAGCGGAATATGATTCGCTGATGGAGAACAAGACTTGGATCCTCGTACCTAGACCAAAAGACCGTCAAGTCGTTGCTAATCGTTGGGTGTATGACAAGAAACACGACGGACGGTTTAAGGCTAGACTTGTGGCCAAGGGATTTACCCAAGTCTGGGGCAGGATTACCACGAAACCTTCTCACCTGTGGCGCGTTTTGAGTCTATTCGTTATCTCCTCGCGCACGCTGCGCTTGAGGACTGGGGCATACAGTCCATGGATGTCAAAACTGCATTCCTGAATGGTGATTTAGAGGAGGGAATTTACATGGAACAACCAGAGGGATGGGTCGTACCTGGCAAGGAAGACTACGTCTGTCTTCTTCGCAAGGCTATCTATGGCCTGAAGCAGGTGTCGCGTCAATGGAACGCAAAAATTCATAAGTCTCTCCTTGACCTGGGGTTCAAACGGATGTACTCTGATGCCGGAGTCTACGTATATCGGCGACAAGGGGGGGATTCCATTACGATTGTTGTACTCTATGTCGACGATCTACTTCTACTCGGCGATAACCGGCGACACATCAAACAAGTCAAAGACGCCTTGAAGAAGCAATATAAAATGACGGACTTGGGTACAGTCCAACGCTTCCTTGGTCTTCGCATTACTCGCGATCGGACAACTCAAACGATCGACATAGACCAGGAAGAATATATCCAGTCTGTCCTCGAACGCTTCAACATGGCTGATTGCAAGCTGGCTCGCACTCCTCTCCCTGCTGGTGCTATCTTAGAAGCGTCTGAGCAGCCCGCTTCCGATGCATTTTGTCAGCGCTACCAGAGCTTGATCGGCAGTCTTCTCTACGCAACTCTCGGTACGCGTCCTGACATCAACTATGCCGTCACGCGACTGTCCAAATACAACGCCAACCCATCGGAAATGCACTGGCACTACGCAAAGTACGTCCTGCGCTATTTACAAGGGACAAAGCATTATCGCTTGTGTTACAACGGTGCTTCAAACGATGGTCTGTTATCTTATTCAGACTCCGACTGGGCTGAGGACCGCGACGACAGGCATTCAACCACGGGCTTCGTCTTCTTGATGGCAGGTGATGCTATATCGTGGGCATCAAAGCGTCAGCCAACGATTTCGCTCTCCTCGACCGAAGCGGAATATAAGGCTGCCTCAGACACTTGTCATCAGTTGATGTGGCTTTGTACCTTCGGCGATGAACTGAGCGACGATGTGACTCGTCCTACGCCTATGTGCTTGGACAATCAAGGGTCCATCTTCTTGGCGGTAAACCCGGTTATCGATCGTCGGACAAAACATATAGAAACTCGGTATCACTTCATTCGCGAGCAAGTCGAGCTCGGAAATGTCGAGATTTTCTATATACCCACGAAGGACCAACTAGCTGATTCTCTGATGAAGAACGTTCCCTATAGCATATTGGAACGCTTCACAAAGGGAGTTGGTTTAGTGTCCTCCACAGCTTGAACGAGTGGGAGTATTGAACTTCTGGATTTGTGTACTGGTCATACCTGATCCGGACATGCACCGTGGCGGTGACGCACCGCATGGTGGGCAGCAGAGTGCTGCATGGTGGCGGTGTAGCACCACATGGACATTCCTTCTTCTATACTCGATATGGCATTTCTACAGACATTTCTACGATACACCTGTACTTTAGCATCTGGACATCTCTGTAGTGCGTTCTACGCTGTTCCGGACTTGTCTGGATTTCTCTAAACTATGGTGCAATACTTACACCATCCTCGCACCATCGTCTTACTCAGTGTACTGTAAAATCACATGCTCTCTTTTCTTTGCTTACTCATGCGTCCTCTGGACTTGTATATAAGGAGGACATTCTCTGCCCCAGCTCTTCAGTCTTCGCTCATTGACTGAAGATCCTACTTGTGCGGCTTACAGGACACCTTCAAGGTTCAGACTTCATCATATTTGGCCTTGCAGCTCATCCAGATAGGGTGATGGGTTAGCTTGTAGGAGAGCAGTCAGAAAGTTGATATTGATTGTGTCTAGTTGAGCAATGTTGGAAGTGGATATCTGCTGTTCCAACCAACGGACAATACATCTCTCAACTCGAGAGTCAGGTGCCATAAAGGTGACAGGTCGCCAGCGACGCGTGATGGTCACACAGTACCATTTAAGGGTTTGTTTGGCTGGGACAAATAACACACTGGACTTTCGCGACTGCAGTTTGATATGCAACACACTGTAATCTCTCCATTGGGCGCGAGAGTTGGCGGTGTAGGAGACTAGACCAATTGTAGAGCTAATCCAATTTGTTACGCCCAGCGTGATGTTACAGCACACGTACAGCAAGTGTTCAGTGAGCCATCGTCGACTATCTCATCTACGGCGCTCCGCCTTAATCATGTCAGCACACTTCTCCGCCACCATTACCGACGGAGCCATAGTATGGGAGCAGATGATTTCAGGAAAAACAGAGGCATCGCAAACTCGCAATCCCTGGACTCCATGTACCTTCAGCTCACCATCAACTACGCTTGGGCGATCGCCATGAGTCTGTGTGCCCATGCGGCAGGTCGACGTAAAATGATAGCAAGAGATGAGGTTCTTCCGAATGAATATGTCGATCTCTTCATCGCTGTCGGCCTCGGGAACAAAGAGATCATCGAATAAATAGCCCTGTCCTCGGACGTCCTTTGCGACCCGTAGGGCTAGCCGTACGCCTGCGCGGAGGGGAGCGAAGTCGTCAGGGGACGTCAAGTAACCAAGGTCGACCGCGGGTGGAGTGCGAGGGTCGGTCGATACCAGGCGAATTGTACCCTCGGATTTTGGACGTATAAGGGTCACGAGGAAGGTATAGGCACCCTTTCCTGACACCTGTATACTGACGCTGTCGTTGGGGACATGCATGTACTCTATATCGGGACGGTTGTCGGGTATGGATGTATCAAGCTTGCGCCTGTCTTCCTGGTCTATCGTGAGGTCGTCGCGTAGTAGGCGGGTGGGAAAGAAGGTGGAGTTGTACAGGAATGCATGTGAGAAGACACCGATTCCAAAAAAGAGATACTGGAGGAACTCGAGAATTGCGCGCAACGGGTTTGAGAGTAGATGGTGAAGAGAATCACTAATCGGTGTAGTGAACTCAACCGGCATCGCCAAGTGGTCCTGCTGGAGCGCTTGTTGGTCATAGACGGCTGATGACCGGAGCTGGAAAGCGCACCAAGTGAGACCCAACAGACGGTATGTCGTGGACAACGCCGATACCGTTTTCAAGTAGGTGATCCTTCGGCCCGAGGCCGCTATTATGTGCATTGAGATTCTCGGACGCGTGAATTGAACAGGAAAGGGACGTCAACTTACCTAAGCATGAGGATTTGCGGCGAAACGAGCGCACCAGCACACAGTATTACTTCTCTGCGTGCTCTTGCAAAATACTCCTGACCCGCATACTTCGCATCCATGGACTGAAAGAAGACACCAGTCGCTCTGACGTTCCCTTCAGACTGATCCAGCTGTACGCGACTAACGATACTTCTTGTGCAAACTTTCAGGTGGCTCCGACGTTCCTGAGCTAGCTTGGGCGGAAGAAAAGCGTGGTACGTTGAGTGACGGTAGGAGTTAGAATCGACGGCAACATCCAAGAGGCCAGTACACGCTGCAGGCGCAGTAGGGTCGTTGAAATCTTGAACGTGCCGAATCCCCGCCCGCATAAGGGCTCGGTTGATACTGCCTTAAAATGAGGCACATGCGTGGCAGATGGTCAAGTGAGGACGTACTAGGATGTCACTTTGTAGGGATCGACGGCCTTCCTGTTCTTCCATGGGCCTGGAAACAATGAGCCTGGATTCAAAGCACTACAACCTAAGCGCACTCACCAGTTTTTCCACGGAATGAGGACGCCGTATGACTCTGCGTGCTCTCAGACTTGATGAAGTATGACTCAAGGTCTTTGTACGCCCATCCGACGTTGCCGAGCTCTTCCCATCGGTTGTAGTCGCCGGGAGTACCTACGGATCTTGTCAGCGGCCTGTACAGTGAGTGAGGCCTATTAGGCGGACCTCGAGTATACAATGCGCCGTTGATACGACTACACCCGCCGAGTACTTCACCCCTGAGTATCGGCAACGTCCTATCTCCAGCGTGTTTCTGAGGTACCGACATCCATTTCACTCCCAGAAAGTTCTTGCTCGTGGGATTTGCCGAAAGAAGAGGAACACGGGTTGTCCACGTGTCAGCGACCTTTCCTTTCTCGAGGACGAGGACGGAGACAGTAGGGTCCTCGCTCAGACGTGAAGCGAGCACGGCACCCGAAGTGCCGCCTTTGTCGGCCCAGATTAGCTTTGTAGTGCACTAGAGGGACAATAACAGAGGTATACCTCCGACGATGATGTAGTCGTACGTGGGCGTAGACTTAGGATCCTCTGCAATGAATGCCGTAGGAACACCAGCGTCTTGGATCAAAACTTCAGGGAAACCTGCCATCGCATGGAGCTAGAGAAAAGGGCGGAGTCCGGAGTGTTGCCGCAAAAGCTGGCCCAGCTCGGCTGTAACTTTAAGAAGTGGAGGCGTCGCGGGGAGTAAGATGATGGGGTCCACAAATCCAGGAAAGAGGATATCGCGCGAAAGCACTTCTGCGCGTGAGATGTCTCAGGGCCTGAGTCCCTGACTCAGGTCGCCGCAGCGTCGCCGCCCGCATAATGGTCTCATGCCCAAGTCCAACTGCGCCGGTCCATGCTTGAGAAGTGCCAATCGCGAGCTGTCACAGCGGGTCTCATAATGATAGACCGTTGTGATTTTACTGTGCTCATGGAGTACTCGGGCAAGCCCAAGTTCCCGAGACTACCGACAGCCCAAAACTGTTCAAAAACTCGGTCAATTCGCTTATACATATGCATCATGGCATGCGAAGTCTGTCCAGCGAAGTTAGGGTGCACTTTGCCAGTGAACGATGAGCGAAAGGTTTGTTTCCTGAGAGGCGCTCGCGGCGACTCGAGGTGCTGACCGACTATCGTGCTCATAGATGAGTGGCTCTAGGTGGCTCTACCCGCCACTTTAGGGCGCATCGCTCCAGAGAGTAAAATTCCAACGGTCTATCGTTATGAGACCCGCTGCAATGGCGGGAAGAACACTAGCGGTAGGTACAGCAAGGATCTTCAGAGAGGAATGACAGCGGGTCTCCTATCGTGAGACACTGAGACTGTTGGTGATTTTGCTCTGCCCATGAAATACTGTACTCGGGATCGACTGCTCCAACGGCCCTTGGATCCCAAAGTGGCAGGCGGGCAAGAGGCTCAAGCTTCCGAAACTACCGACTCTTCAAAACTCTTCAAGAGGTAGCGAAATTGAGTATACATATCTCACACGGCATGTGAAGTTTGTCAAGGTGCAATTTGCCAGTGGACAAGGCGCGAAAGGCTCGACGCATCGCTCCACAGATCTTTGAAGAGAGAAAAATTGCAACGGCCTCATAACCTCACCCGTGTGCGATATGTGAACGGCCTGCGTACCTTTGTTCCACCTAATAATATGGTTCCGATGACCGTGTTGCGTCTGGGCGATCCGTTTTCACCGCAGAATCAGGTCGGACGCCGGTTCACTGAGAGGTACGATCGCCGGGCCACGACTCCAGCGCGACAAAATGGCACGTCGAACGCGCCCCTCGCGGTGGCGGTTGCCCTCTGTTGACCACTCGCCCCAGTGTGAGTGTCGATCCATGCTTCTCACCTTGGACTCTCTACTCATACTGTAGTTTAAACAACGAAACCGTGATAACAACTGGTGCGTTACCGACGTCATCACCCATGCATCGAGGCTCGCCCTAGATGACCTCCACGCAAACTTTCGCAGTCAGAGAGTCCGAATACGAAGCACTCTTGTGTATGAACAGGTGGCATGTAACAGATTGCGGTGAGTCCGCGGCCGATAATGGGGCGATGGGCTCCATGGCCTGAATTTGATGTCTGCGTCAGGCTGCTCCTCTCTGCAACATTCTCGGACGCCCAGAGAATGAAAGAACAGCTGACTTGTGTGCTCAAATTCCTTCAAAATCAGCATGGAAGGTGCGCGCCACCCGTTCGAGACCTCCGTGTGTCTCCGTGAGCTCTCCATCCACCTGCCCACCGTATCCTTTGTCAACAGCAAGACGTTCTTACTAGACTTGCCTCAGGCGATATGAGAGCCCACTGCAGTGACCATTCTGATTCTTCTCGCGATCTCGTCGCTGTTTGCACTATCCAATCAACGTTTGAAGTTACCTCTTGCGCCTACCCCGCTCCCCGTCATCGGAATCGTCGGTCATGCATCGAAAGGGTACGAATGGCTGCAATATGCACCATGGGGCAAGGGATATCGTAAGTGCTAACCAGCCTACAGCTGATGCTCTTGGCTAATCGCATGCGCATGTCCCATCATCAACCTCAACTTTCTAGGCGAACATGTCGTCGTTCTTCACTCACAGCAAGCGTCCACCGACGTCCTCGAAAAGAACATGAATGTCTACTCCAACCGGCCTCGAAACATGGTCATGGGCGCGGAACTGTCAGTGGCCCCCTGTCTACTCTCCCGCTGCCGGCTCATCAGCTCACGTCTGTCTACAGTGTTGGCTGGAATCGCGCTGTTGCCTTGAACCCAGGTAGCGCCCACCACCGCAAGCTCAGACGTCTCTTAACCAGATGCCTCAATTCCACGGCCGTCCACAGCTATCGGCCTCCGTAGGATCAGTCGGAGATGAACCTGATCCGCCTTCTTTTCAAGTCGCCCAAGGAGTTCCTCAAGCATATTCGGATCACATTGAGCTTAGTCCATCGTCAATATATCCTACGGCCATGATGTCAAGATCAAGGACGAGGATTACATCGGACATGCCGAGTATGTGCATGAGGTGTTCGGCCTAGCTGCAAAGCCCAGCGCTTCTTTGGTTGACCTTCTCCCCTTCCGTGAATAGCTTCGTGCAATCGCTCCGCGGACATTCTGCGTACTACTTACCCTGACCTCATTTACTGCCTCCATGGCTTCCTGGTGCTGAATTCGAGAAGCAAGCACTGCAGTGGCGGCAGAACCTCCACGATCTTGTTACTATACCCTTTGATGCATCAAGGGCGGCAGTTGTGCGTCATCGCCCAATGTGACATCGTTCTATGGCTGCTGTACTGAATGATAATAGGAATCCGGCAATGTGTTGGACTGCTACGTCACTTATCATCCTCGCAAATACAACTTATTATGAAGCCGAACACAGATAGTATAGAGGAAGGCATTACTCACACCCCACCTCTCACCTTCAGACGATAGCTGGGCTTACTGCGTTCGTTCTATTGATGTGATCGGATCCTCGCGCACAAAAGGTTTTCCAGGAGGAGCTCGACAGGGTCATTGGCAGCAATTGTTTCTCAATAGTTGCGGATATTGGCGAACCTCCCGTACGTAGGGGCGTGCGTGAAGGAGACGGTTGTTTGTTTGTTTTCTCGATTATTGCCCTCGAGAGCCGAGCCCTATGGTAGGCGTAGCGTTACAGTGTGTCCAGGCGTGTCCGGGAGGCTGGTAGGGTGTAGACGAAACAGGAGAAGGAGTGTCGGGGAAAGAAAGCATACTACTGTGTGTGGGTAGAATAAAGGGGAGAGAGGGGGCCAGTCGTAAGGCGGCACAAGGAGACGTTTGAGATACTGGGACGTTACGCCACTTGGTATGTATTGCTGCCGTTGACAGCTGTTCTCTGTAGCAATGCGCTCGTGAAAGATGGCTACAGGTCTCCCGCATCAGGCCATGGAGGACGGCCGATACCAAGACTACGACTCGGACATCCCTCCTGGTGCGCTAGGCGCCCTCCCTCTACAATGCTATGGATGCTCACTGAGCGCCTTCTCATTCCAGTATCATAGGAGCATCATGCACGACAAGGCTACCTACTCGGACCCTTTCTCATAAAAGCCGAAGCGCTGCCTCCCGAAGATCGCAGGCGAACTGGGCGAGCCCGACTGCGTGCCGACCGTGTTCGGGTACGGACGCCGCACCTGCCCGGGCATGCATCTTCGCTGTGGATATACATGGCGCGCATACTCGCCTTGCTCCATATTGCCTCTGTGCGCGACGAGCAACGGCGTCACAACTATCCTTCATCGCCTTCTTCGCGATCTGCGAGTTGAGCTTCTTCTCGCGCGCTGCAGTAAAGTGGACGGCCTCGCGCTCGTCTCCCGAGTCGAACTACGGCAACCATGTGAGTACCTACTGGGCATGATTGAG
Organism: Trametes punicea; assembly: GCA_025528855.1. Classification (NCBI taxonomy): domain Eukaryota; kingdom Fungi; phylum Basidiomycota; class Agaricomycetes; order Polyporales; family Polyporaceae; genus Trametes; species Trametes punicea. The sequence goes on along the minus strand of VICQ01000036.1, from coordinate 139,719 downwards.
ACAGTGAATTGACATACCATGCCGGATTCGCTTTCGTAGGAGTCCTCCGCTTTGAACTTTTCAAGACAACTTTGGAGTCGATGAGATCCATGGTGTTCTTGCCGTCCATGATTTCTGGTATTATATCGTTCTTCCACTCCTCGTTCGCAAGCATATCTCACAAGCATATAATAGGTAGGCGTCAGTAGCGTACGGGCAATATTAGCGAGAGTTGCTCACTCATTGATATACGCCGACACTACCTTTCCCTCGAGCTCGATCTCGCGCAGCCTCCGGGATGAACGATGGCCGGACGACATCATCGCATAGCTTGGGTTTCGCAACATGAAGTCAGCTGAGGATCTCGTTTGTCTTGTTGCCCTTCAGTTTCGCATCGACACGATGCTCCAAGAGAGCATCACGCGCCATCGTCTGGAGACACATCACTCCCCCGTCCGTGTAGTATGAAACCTGGACGTGACGCATGCCCTCCCCGTTGACAATCTCCTCGGCCAGCGCACGGCGCTACGGTGCGAGTCCTCTAGCCGCCTGACGTCGGCCTTGTTGAGGACAAGCTGCAGAACGGTCGGCTTGTCAGCAAACAGCGCCTCAACGGGATAGCCGTCCGAGACGTCCATGGGATAGATAATACAAGCCTTGAGATGTGCGAGTGTGGTGATGCTCTGCGTCTCGATGCTGTTCATCTTCTCGAGAGGATGGTTGAGGATACCAGGAGTGTCTTCGTTGTGAACGCGTACGGCTGCATGTCGACATCCGTTATGACCTTGTTGATGAACGAGGACTTACCCAGGTCGGAGTATCCACAGATGAGGAGGTGTGGGCGGTAGGATCAATGGCGGGCAAACGGGAATTGTGCCTGAAGACTTCCTCCGAGGACTTAAGGGCGTCGTTCTGACGCTTATAACCGTCGCCATACGACCTAGCACGGCGCGCTCAAGTTGTTTGCAGCAATACTGCCTCCGAACTTGGGAAGACGGACATAGTCCTTGACGACCTGTTCGATGAGGTGCCGGACGGTAGGGAACTGGTTAACCGCCGTATCCAGGGCCAAGTACTCCGGTCGTGCAGTGGCCCGCTAGGCTCGGCCAGCTTTTCCTGGACGTGAGTGCTAGTGAAAAGGGTAGAAGACTGACGCTTTTGGTTGCTTCAAGTTTGACACTATGAATACCTCACTGGCGGAGAGGGCTTTCTGGACGTCCAAAGCTGTGACAGTCTTGGGCTCGGTTCGCCCCTGGATGAAATGGGGCTAAGTGTTTCAGCGTTCCGGTGAACATGGATGGATCTAGGAGGAGCAGTGAGGTAGAGCGGCAAGGTCACGATCCGCCAGCGCTCACCTTGTTGACGTCGTCGAGAGGGAATGCATTGCCGTCATGGAACCAGCGTGCGAGAGGTACCGAGGCCTGTTCAGAACATCACAAGACATAAGAGACAAATAAACAAACGAGAACGTCGACAGGCTGCCTCGTCATCAGCTTGCGCAAGCTGCCACTACGATGCGTTCTGTGCCCTTGACATAAAACAGGAGATGCTTTCAAAATTAAGTCAAACTACACAGATATACACGTTTACAATAGAGAGAAATTTTGGAGGAGGTGCAACATCACCACGCCATCTTAGCAACAATGGACTGCAGAGATCGAGCGTAAGTCCGGTGATGACGGCCGCATTCAACAAGACATTTCGACTCACATTCGGATACGACCTTGCGATGAGCTTCCTGATCTCGTCCATCATAAGGATGCCAGTGGCGAAGGCAAATGGGATGCCCCAAAACATTCCAGGAATGGGCGTAGTGCCGAACACCCTCTGAAGTCCGGGCCCATACAAATTCACAACACCGATCAGCATGGTAGCGATCATGCCCAGGGGTACTGCCAAGTTTCTGCGGGGGCCCCAAAGGGGATTTGACTGCAGGATCGAGACCCGCCGGTTGCGCACCGCGAGGAGACCTCCGTACTGCATGAACACCATCGTGATATAGCTGCAGTGTGTTGTTAAGCGTCCAATGAGAGGATCGGTGATAGGGCGAATGACATACTAGATGCACTGGCCGACGCTGACGAACTCGCGCAGCTGGTCAATACTGTATCCCTTGAAGCCGTCGGTCCATTTGTTGAAAACAAGGATGACGTCGTAGAAGCCGAGTCCTTGTTTGCTCATCCAGAAGAACCACATGCTCATGGCGCACGGCCACATTATGAGGCCAATGAACTGCGACGAGAGGTCGCCGTCAATGACATGACGCCAAAAGGTATGTTAAGCTCTACCAAGTATATCTGGAAAAAGAATCGCCAATCGGTGAGCCTGTCTGTGCGTGCGTTGCGAGGTTTGCGGAGCATGAGATCTGCTAGGCATCAGCATGTCAGGAATACATGCCACTCGTGAAGCTCCTTACCCGACTCGGGCTTCTCAAACATGAGCGAAATGGACATTACAACGTCGTTGGTGATTGAGAAGCAGACTTGCAGATACGAGCTGAGCGCAAGCTGCATGCCAAGGAAGACGTTGCAGAAGACTGCCAGAAATTCGGTGTATGTTCCTGCCTACACATTCTTCGTCACACGGGCGCATAGAATTATGATAAGGAGATGCTCACCGGCATCAAGTAGAGGATGACTTTCTTGAGGTTGTCGAAGACGAGACGACCCATTTCAATGGCGACAACGATAGACGTCAGATCATTGTTCAGCAATATCATAGCAGCTGCAACTCATGAGCATCGGATCGTCGCGCATCACTGAGAGCCTTACCAGCCTCCTTGGCGACATCGCTGCCTGCACCCATGGCGACACCGATGTCGCTCGCCTTCAGAGCTGGAGCATCATTCACTCCATCGCCAGTGACCGCCACAGTGTTGTCACCCCTGGCCTTAGTCTGCTCCACAATCCTCAGCTTCTGCTCGGGGGTCGTGCGCGCGAAGACGATCTCCGTATAGCCGCCGACGATCATGTCCCAGTCCGCAGGCTCCAGCGACTCGACGTCATCTCCAGTGAGAACGAGAGCATGGTCTCCGTCGTTCTCCGCAGGTTTGATGGCTGGCGGGTCAACGCCGGCGTAGCGCCTCGCCAGTGGAGACGCGCGCATCGCTTTGAGATCGTCAACCTTCTCTTGAGTGACAATACCGACCTATATCAGCTGAGCAACATGTTTGAACGCCCAAGTAAACAGTGAAGGTGTACCTGGCGAGCGACGGCCAAGGCAGTCAGCTTGAAGTCACCTGTGACCATGAATACCCGAACACCAGCCCTCCGAATGATTTTGATAGCGTCCGCAACATCCCATCTAGGAGGGTCTCGGATACCCACGAGGCCCACTAGCGTCAGATTTGCGAGATTTCTGTACATGAGCTGCTCCATATCATTTGGCGATATCGCCATATCCATCGCGACACCTTCGAGGGGCCGACGGCACAAGGCAAGCACGCGCTGGCCCTCGCTGCTCCAGCGTTCCTGCAAGAGCTGAAGATGCGTTCTGCGGCTCGAGTCAAGCGGAATGACGGAGCCATCGGCCTTCATGACACTGCTGCATTTCGGGAAGAGGACATCCGGGCCGCCCTTGACAAGCATCCATTTGTCGGCTTCGGTGTCGGCCTGTGCTTTGGGCTCGGCGGATCGCTGAACGAGGGTCAGCATCCACTTGTTGCGCGAGTTGAACGGGATCTCGAATGTCTTCTCGTACGCCCCCAGCAGAGAAGGAGTGGAGATCCCGATGGATGGAACGGAGAGACCCTCCGAGAAGCGCAGGATGGCACTGTCGGTGGCGTCGCCTTTGATCTGCCGCTCGTCCAAAGGGAGCTGAACGGTAGCTGAGTCGAACTTGGCACCATTGCACAGACGTGAGACCATATGAAGAGCTCTGAGAGCAAGAGGTGCGTTGCATATTTCTGTGGCCGAGAACCTCTCTTTGATCTCGTCGACTTGAAACTCGCTATCGATAAACGCGACATTCTGCACAGACTACTCAGGGAGATGTCAATGAGCTCTCGCAATGTATGACAGGCACAGGAACATACCATCTTGCCTACGGTCAACGTCCCGGTCTTGTCGGAGCACAGCACCGACATGCAACCCAAGGTCTCAATGGTTGCGAGGTTTTTGACAAGTACGTTCCGCTTGGCCATGCGCTTGGCAACGATGGTGAGTGAGAGCGCGACACAGACAGGTAGTCCCTACATAATCATTAGCATGAGCGACTCAGGCAATCGTATCAACAAACGACAGATCTCTACCTGAGGAACGAACGCGGTCAAACACCCAATGGAGTTCACAATCGCCTCACTGGCGGTCTCGAACCCCGGGAAGCTCCTCCGCAGCCATGCTGCCCAGACAATGAGCGAGAGCGCGAACAGGCCCAGCGCGAGCGTCGATATGATCTTCGTGAAGAACCACACCTCCCTCTGGACGGTCGTGAGCTTGAATTTGGCCTTGCCTGACATGGCGACGATGCGGCCAATGACCGACTTGTCGCCGATGGCAAAGACGACACCCGTACAACTTCCCTGTACGACGAACGTGGATGAAAGTGCGAGGTTTCGCGTTTCGAGCGCGTTATCGGAGGTGAGGTCGAGCGTCCCAGGGACCATATCGCTGTCAGGATGTGGTAAGCGGCGTAGTGAAAACATATAGAGAGATATACCTCTCGCCTGTCAAAAGGGAACGGTCAAACCGAACGTCGCTTGAGACTGTGACGAGGCGAAGGTCTGCGGGGACACGGTCTCCCATGGACAACGTGACGACGTCGCCGACGACGAGGTCTCTCGCCCGCACGGTCTGGTGCTTGCCGTCGCGGATGACGGAGGCGTCCTCGGCTACCAGGTTCTTGATAGAGTTCATGATGCGGGATGCATGCCAGTCGACAAAGGCATAGAAAGTGGCGGAGACGATGATCACCAACAGCTACTCAAGTATGAAGATGGTGGAGAGCCTAAGAGAGAAGAGCTCCGTACCAGCAGAACGGCGACGCCCAGGTTGAAAACTGCAGGGTCAGGCTCGCCAAGGGGCTCATACGACAGCTGCACAATGAGCTCTGTGAGATACCCCGTGAGACCAAAGGGGGGGAGACAATACATACAACCGTGACGATGAATGCAATCCACATCAGGAAGTTGAACCCGCCGAAGATATAGTTGAGAGCCTTCTTCCAGTATTGAGTTGGAGGTTTGGAGATAACGTTCTTGCCATCTTTGCTGCGACGTTGGACTGCGCTGTCCTCAAGGCCGACAGTGGGCGACGTCGAGAAGCGGGTGAAGACTTCATCAATGGTCAGGCGGTGTACGTCTATCTGGCGAATAGCAGAGGCAGGGTCCGCCGCGTTCGCAGCTTTCTTGGGATCACCTTTCTCCTTCTGAAGGGTCTCAGCATGGATGGAGAGTGTGCGATACCTGGATTGAACTATGGATCAGCAGGTGGTACCGTGTTACCTAGAGAAGCTACGGCGTACTGGACTTGAATATCAGAATTTTGAATTCTACCCCTGGAAGCAGTACCTGAGCCTGAGCGCGAAAATGCACTATTCTGGGAGGGAGCCATCGTCTCCTGCACTGCGGGGCCGCCGGACGACACGAGAGCGAGCTGAGGGACGTCAATGACCAGGTCGAATAGTTGGGAAACCTGCCGGTGTGGAGATGCGACGCTCGACCGTTTTATGGGGCGCGCCCTTGAGCCTTCTTATCTCTCCTAACGATTTTGATACATTGATCCTGAGCCTAGCCAGCGAGCGGCGGAGGTGAGCTGTTTACGCCATTCCTCTGACGAACAGCCGCCGTCTCAAACTGACCCAGGTCCGTGACGTCCAGTCTAGTAGCATGTCGTGCGTGGCCGAGCTGCCCCTTGACACTAGCTATGCGAACGGCGATGTTCCGTGGCCCTTATCGGGTGATTGACCGGCCCTCTGCGCTTCCGTGCGTTCTGTATCCTCGTTCTTGACGATCGGGTAGAACCGTGGCTTCAGCTCAGGTACGCACGCTGCGGTGGAGTACAATTGCCATATTCCTGGGATCTAGCCTGTCGCATAATACCCGCCTGCGCTGTTTCTGCTATTCCTTGTCGGTCAGACTGTTCTAGACGACCGGTGATATGGTTCATTGTATCAGTCAAAGAAACGCTTGAAGGAGGGAAATTCGGGAAGGTGATCTTCTACCCAGCCGCACCTGAGGCGTTTTGACGGTGGAATATACGATGATGGCTCGGGACGTAGGAATGCAGCTGCTATGTAACTTTACTCTTACCAGCGGATGTCCTGAGGGCTGCAAGTTCGACCCTCCGGTGGGTTAGTTCTGGAACAAGCCAAAAGCCAATCCGCCACCGAAAGTGGACAGGACTCCGTCTCTTTCACTGTCAATAGCCGCTCCACTTTGGTTGTCAACATCGCTGGCGAGATGAACACCGACAGGCTGGCACTGCGCATGATCAGAACCAGCCGGGCTCTCCATTGCAACCGGACGCGGACCATGCCTCCGACGTCCACTTGCAGCTGCAGTGCAGCACTGGCCAGTCTTGATGACATCGCGGCGATGGAGATCTTCAGCTGTGACCGGTTCCAATGATGGAGTAGGGCTGATGCCTCTTCGTTGACCTATGAAACTTCGAGCTCGCCGAGCACGAGATGGAAGAAGATAGACCGAGCTTCACCAGCCTCTCGCAGATATTGATAAGGAAAAGAGGTAAGTCGTCAGAGAGCCTGTGAAGCATTGATGTCCAAGAGGCATCTCATCCAGACGTCTTCGCGCCCCTCTTTCCGTCCCATTGATAGCCTCTCGAAGCCCATTCCTGTGTACAGCCGGATAGCCGCTTCATTCTCTGATGCCACCATCAAGAAGACTTCGAGAAGGCGATGGTCCGTCGTGGTGTCTTCATGGACCATCCTAACCTGCTCCCGAGTCCAGGCTAGCGCAGCCTGCAGCAATCGTCTCCCGAGCCCCCTTCGTCTATGCTCGGAAGCTACCCACATGCCGGCCACGAGGAAGGCCACACCTGACCTTGCAGAGTCTGGGAGCGCGATTTCCGGAAGGGCGGATGTTGAGAGTACCGTAGCAGTGCCGACAAACAATGCGTTCCTCTCTCCCTCGCCCCGGGAGTGCGCTCCCGTCTCCTGGACGCGCTCGTTTCCGCGTTGTGTTGTGTGCGCGCGAATGACGAAGGTTGCCTTGCCTTTGCCGTTCAAGCGCTCCTTCCAAGTCTCCTTGGTGAACGCTGCCTCGCGCTCATAGGAAGAAGAGAAGCACTTGGGATCGGTCTGTAAGGCGGTAAGTCGTAAGTCCCGGACTGTCTCGATATCCGCGGAAGTAGGCGGTGCGGGTACGGCGCAGATCTCGTAGTTATGGAGGGTAGTTTGGATGTCGTCGCTTTCCATCGTGATGTAAGAATGTAAGCTCCAATGGGCAGCACACGCCGGCGCACGAGTCGCGAGGATAGCGACTAGGGCGGCAAGACTAGGAGTGCGCAGGCCCACTTGGCTGGCTGCTGTATTGGTCCGTTCTGAAATGACTTGGACGGCGCTGTGAGTTCCGTATGCGCGGTGTGCCTCATGCTCCCCGCCTGTACTAGGCCGGGCATCGTCCACCGCGTACCACGGCTGGCGTTACCGTTTCGTTTGTCGCAGTGAGAATAGACGCCCGATTACTTTGCCTCGCATCGCTCGTACTCGTCCTGTATCTCGTCTTCGTCCTACACTACCTTCGTCCGTCTTTGAGCGACCATCTTCGCAATGGGCACCTCGAAGAAAGCTTCAGCATCTGACCCATCCTCGTCCAATGCGCCTTCCAGCCTACCGAACAAGAATTCGCAGCGGCCGCAACACAAGAAACACCGTATCCCGCCCTCCTCTGCCTCCGCCCCTACCGCGCTCCCAGGCGTCCAGAAAATCAAGGCTGCGCTACGACAGACTCGGCGACTGCTCGCCAAAGACAAGCTCGCGGCAGACGTGCGGGTGGCGACTGAGCGGCGGCTCAAGTCGCTCGAGGCGGACCTCGCCAACGCCGAGCGGGCGCGCCTCGAGCGCACGATGGCGATGCGCTACCACAAAGTCAAGTTCTTTGAGCGACAAAAGGTCACTCGGAAGCTAAATCAAGCGAAGCGCAAGCTCGCCGCCATGGCGCCGTGCGAAGAGGACGAGGCGACAACGGCGGAACTCGAAGCGCGCCTTTCTGAGCTCCGCGTGGATCTCAACTATATAATGCACTACCCCAAGACGAAGAAGTACATCTCGCTGTTCCCACCAGAGGTGCGGCAGGCGAAGGGGCAGAGCGCGGCGGAGGCAACGAGGGAGGCGAAGGAGAAGTCGGAGACGGACAGGCAGCGGGAGGAGATCCGAACGTGGATACGGGAGCGAATGAACTCTGGCGAATTGAGTTGGGAGCCGGAAGTCGAGCTCGAGAGATCGGAGAAGAAGGCGGCGCGTGCGGCGAAGGCGGCACCCTCACTGGAGATCCAGGGCAAGGACCAAGCCAACGGGAAGAAGGAGAACAGGGCAGGAGCGTCCGCTGCGAAGCCCTCGAAGGCTGGAGGGCTTGCGGACGACGAGTTCTTCGACGCCGATGACGACAAAGACGAAGAAGGTGCGGATCAGAGTACGAGCGCAGATGAGAGCGACGGTGGCGGAGGTTCAGATGAAGATGACATGGACGAAGACTAGAGCATGCGTTGATATTGGGGGTATCATCACGTTGTCTCTAGAGGCCAACAGATCTCGTATGTGCTGAACAGTTCTCTACCAGTAGTACTACTCCAGGTCCATGTGTTCGTCGACGTCGCCCTGCTATCCAAGCCGCTTATACCACTGTCATGTTGTTCGTATCCGCAGCGGTAAGTCTCCTCTCAGAAAGTTCGTGAGCTCAATGCCATTCTGGATATCTCCAACTTTCTCGAGAAGTGACCTTCGCCTCGAATAAGCAGGCCTCATCCATGGACATGCAGTTTGCAGTCTGTGATATACCGGGTTCCTTCTTACATGTCGATCACCTTTCCCAGAATCTGGCATTGCGATGCGTCGCTTGCGGCGTACCGCTCTGTCGTTTTGACACAGATCCTGCCGGGGGCCAGGGGAATGCTTCACTGGTAAAACACAAAGTCCTCTTATCCCGCTACATCATGCTGCCAGACAGTGGCCGACGTCCGAGATCTCGAGCATCCTCGATGCGCTCGTCCCACCGTCCCAGTACAGCGTATCGGTACGTCTGCCTAGGGAAGACTACAAGCATCCCTCGCGTGCGATCAAACATTCTCTTTCAGCGAGCACAGCAAAAGATCGTATTCCGCTTGTCTCCCCTAGGCAGCACTAGAGTGTTCAGCGGTCATACGACACGAACAGCACGACCCTCCAGATCCTTTGGCGCGATCGCAGGTCAGCGGGCGGCCCCCGGCACAGCTCACCCTATCCGGACCGCCGGCCCGATCCGCCATGGAAGGTTGCTGCCCATCAGCGAGGTTCCTGGAGGCCCGCGACTCCGCCAAGGGGTGTTCCATGAGTGCATTGCAACACGGAGAGGGCTCTCGAGTCTGATGCCGATTTGGAGGCCGGGGTATATAAGTCTCGATGACCATCCCAGGCTATCTGTCTCCCCATCACTCCTGTCTCTCGTCGGTTTTCACACCACTCCAACCTACTTCTTACGCCTTTCCTGCGCTACACTGAGCCGGAGATGTCTTTCGGAAAGATGCTGACGCTCTCGACCGGAGCGAAGATCCCGCAGATCGGGCTCGGCACCTGGTTATCGAAGCCGAATGAGGTCGAGCGGGCGGTATGTTCTGCTAAGTGATCCAATGCGAGGTGGGGATGTCTGACGGTGTGCGGGCCCCTCGCAGGTCGAGCACGCTATCCGTGTAGGCTACCGCCATATCGACTGTGCGATGATCTACGGTAACCAAGACGAGGTGCGTCTCCTTCCATACCTGTCCGGCGACCGTACTGACATGACCACTCGACGTAGGTCGGCCGCGCGCTCAAGAAGGTCATCCCGTCCGTCGTGAGGCGCGAAGAACTCTTCATCACCTCCAAGCTGTGGAACACGTCACACCGGCCGGAGCTGGTAGAGAAGGAGCTCGATGAGACGCTCAAGCAGCTCCAGCTCGACTACGTCGACCTCTACTGTGCGTCCCTGACTCCTCTGTCATGCGCAGGCGCAAATGCTCTTACTGATGTGCGTGTGGAACGCAGTGATCCACTGGCCTGTCGCAATCCCTCCTGGCCTCGGAGCTCTCGAGCCCGAAGACCCAAAGCGCCCGGGATGGGTCGTCCTCGATACGGAGACGAGCTTGGTCGACACCTGGAAGGCGATGATCGCTCTGCTCAAGACTGGCAAGGTGCGCGAACACGCGTGCAAGAGACGAACCCTTCTTACTGAGTGTTCCCAATAGGTGAAGGCGATTGGCGTCTCAAACTTCTCGATCGAGCACATCAAAGGCATCGTTGAGGAGACTGGCGTCTGGCCGGTACGTCATACCGAGCCTATGGTAGTGATCGCCTGTTCTGAAGCGGTTTATGCGTCACACAGACCGTGAATCAAATCGAGGCGCACCCGCTGCTCTTGCAGGACGAGCTCGTGCAGTTCTGCAAGGAGCACAACATCCATATCACCGCCTATAGCCCACTCGGCAACAACTGTACGTCATCCAATCCTGCTCACAAGCTGCCTGTTGAGCGCGGTCTGACTTACCGGCTGGACAGTGTCGGGCCACAAAAGGCTCACGGACTACCCCGAGGTGCAGGAGATTGCGAAGAAGCTCAATGCGACGCCCGCCCAGGTGCTGATCGCGTGGGGAGTCAAGCGCGGCTACTCGGTCATTCCGAAAAGCGTCACGCCTGGTGAGTCTTTGTTCCTTCGCATCTCCATCCTAAACGTTTACGAGTGGTCGAACGCAGAGCGGATCGAATCGAACTTCAAGCAGGTCGAGCTCTCGGACGAAGACTACGAGAAGCTGTGCAATCTTGGGCGGAAGAACCGGAAGCGGTTCAACATAAAGACGACCTACCCGCCATACTGGGACATCAACATTTTCGGCGAGGAAGAGGAGAAGGGCACGACGAATCAGATCAAGATCAAGTAAAGGCTTCGTTCGACGTCTTCGCATCGGCACGGCAGGACGTAATAGCTATAAAACCGAGGAGCGTGTGCGGTCGCAGTGTACTTACACATCTGTATGGATATTCAGAGGTCCTTTGTTAGGTCCCCTGCCTCGATTTCTGTGCATAACTCGCTTGGTTGATCAAGTCCTTGATTCGGCGCCTACCAAGGTCATTTCTGCAAATGCGTCTCTGGATGAAGTGCGCAGGGAGCTTAGAGCCCTCCGAATTCGACGGGACGCCAGATTCCGGACCGAATCAATCAGTCTGGGCTCTTTCTCCAATAACCTACTCACTACATACCGCGGTTTCAGCACATAACATCCGCACGCCAAAATGAGTATGAGCTGCCTGGTCGATCATCTGACCATCGGATGCAAACGCTACGAGTTTTGAGTATGACCTCTGCCTCCTCGCTAGGCAGCCCTCTCCGCCACAGAATGGAGCAGCATGTCCATGGTGCACCCATTATGTTTGACGACCCACTCGAGGGACTAGCCGATATGCCTCCCGAGGGTTACACTATGCACACTCAGCATCTCGGATAGAGGAGTCTTAGGCTCCCTCCTGTATCGGTCCAGGATGTGGCCACGGTCTTTCTACTTTTGAAGGTCAGCATGGGCTTCCTCTACGATGACGAAGTGATCACAAGCGATCAGAATGAGTAACAGCGAGGCTAGGCACAAGGTGTAGGAAGAGGTGTCCCACTGGTCACATGCCCTCCCTGCAATAGAATCAGACGAAATTTAAGACATGGCCTATTCCAGTCCCTCTCTTTAAAGAGGCTTGGACATGCAGCTTTGATATATTAGCGCAGTTGCGCGAACATTTAGCACATTGCACGCCGTGCGTTTGAAAATGAGCTATGTACAAGATGTGCCAACTACGAGCGGAAGGAGAGTAAGCCTGAACAACGAACTGCCTTTTTCGGCATGCAGGCGCTTAGCTTATCTCCCACCAGATAAGATCAAAGAAGCGCCCCTGGTACGCCACCTCCTGCCATTTCGAGCGAACGCACCATCACCACCACCGTCGGCCTCTCTTGCACGTCGTGCACCTCAGACGACATGCTCGCCGCCGCCACGCATACGGCTCGCGGTATCGGGTCAAGATAATATATGTTTATCTTTGTACATATCCTTGAAAGCCCTCAGTATAGCTGTGTGATATGTTCATCTAATGTACTTGTTGACCGAGTTCCTGCCTCACGCGCCAGCTGAAACAAGGGCCTGCAAGAAGAGGTTCAGCATACCAAGCATGCAAGACAGGCAGACACTTACTTGAGAAGGTTGTTTCGTTTTGTCGAGGATCTACTAGCTTTACATCCTCATCATGTCCAATTGCCTGCCTCAGAAGCTGTCTAAACCGCCTGCACCTCAGCGGCTCCAAGGATATGTACAAAGATAAACATATATTATCTTGACCCGATACCGCGAGCCGTATGCGTGGCGGCGGCGAGCATGTCGTCTGAGGTGCACGACGTGCAAGAGAGGCCGACGGTGGTGGTGATGGTGCGTTCGCTCGAAATGGCAGGAGGTGGCGTACCAGGGGCGCTTCTTTGATCTTATCTGGTGGGAGATAAGCTAAGCGCCTGCATGCCGAAAAAGGCAGTTCGTTGTTCAGGCTTACTCTCCCGAGCGGAACCACACGTGTACATGCAAATTTCGACATGCGAAGAGCGACCGTCTACTTGCATCAATGACCTGACCTAGTGGAGCGTATTTGAAATGGGTCGATGAAGACAAAGCGCGGACAGGGCTGCATTTGAGACTTTCAACCATAAGCAGTGGAGCGCTGATATAACGTCTGAGCCGTACATCAGAGGGGTTCAGTAATGAGTACTGACCTGCACCGAGCCGAACGCCTGTATGACTCTTGAACGCCTCGGACTTGGACTTCTCCCCAGCAGATTCAGCACCGTGCTCTGGCGCATCGTCACAATGAGTCGCATACGTTGGGTCCTGGCTGGCCATCTCGGCCATGACGCGCGCTCTGGTCCGACCCCTTGACTCCTGGATGATTCTAGGAGAAGGTATCAGCGTCGTCACGCCTGGGTAAGCACCAGAGAAGCCATACTTGATGAGTTCAGATCGCAGCTTCAGGAATTTCATAGGATCCGGGATAGTCTCTTCCGTGCACCGGGAGGAGAGGTCCAGCCGCACTTGTACGATCGGCATAACGTCGTCTCGGGGATTGTAGTTCGGGCCGAATATGTCCATGTCGCTAATGACCTCGTCTCTGCTCTCGCCCTCCGCAGAGCTCGGCATCATGAACAACTCCTCCGCTTCGGGGTCGTAGTAAGACCCGCCATCGGATTCGGAGGCGTTTTCGTCCGAGTCATCGTCCTCTGCTAGATCTGTTAATGAGCTGTGTCCAGTCGAGCCCTGATCTTGCGGTGAGAGCAAACATTCTGCGAAACTCCCGTCATTTTCCGAAGGCACTAGTGAGTGAGAAAGGCTCTCTGGGCCCGGCTTCGGGAGCCCGAGGTCTGCGGCTAATGAGGAAGCCACCTTTCTCAAGTCGCACAGACTCTCCCAGATGTCAGCAACACGGACCTCTTCCATAGCGAGGTACTGTGCTACAGGCAATTTGATGCCTTCCTCAGGCTCGTAGTCGCGTTCCTCGTTTATCGCTCGAACTTCCACGTGCATATCCGTCCCATTCCAGTGATAGCAATTTGCAAAGGGAAAGTCGGGGCTCGGTCGGACGGGCGCACGGCTGCCGGATGGGTGGTAGACGTTTGGAAAGATTGGCACGCACATGTCCGACGTGATGCACCGTTCGGGGACCGCGGGGCGTAGTCCAGGCCCGACAATATACGCCCCATATTTGAAATGTGCATTGTCGGGAAATGGGAGATCAAAAATCTGTGGGCGAGTGAGATTCCTAGGCAATGTATTCATGCCAAGGGATGTGCTTACGGTATGCAGGTAGATGATACACTTCGCCGCCTGGAGAGAAGCACCTTGAGCTTCGGCGATTGGGTCGTTCAGCGTCGCGAGGGTAGCCTTGACGTCTAGCTGCGCGAGGACGTAGGTACCAGGCATAGGGAAGAAGGTACTCATGATTACGACGGTGGGCGGAGAAGATGGGCGAGCTTAGCTGTGAATAGAATATGGTGGGACGATAGGTAACGCATGCCTCGGCGGCAGGGCTTATACATGTGGCAATGCCATAACCGAACAAAGGAGAGTATGTGCCACCGAGTTGCCCAGAGGAACAATGCCAATATTCATGGAGGTCCTGCCACGCTTTGCGCTCTGGACGTATTGCGAACTCGCAAACACGTCCTAGAGCTGTCATCAGCCCCGATGGCAGACTGGATGCCAGGTGTAGATGCTTGCGGTTGCGCATAATGTACGTCGCAGCTATTCCTAAGGGCGCGACACAAACTACCACCACAATCCTCGGCAAATACAGATCCGGATCAAGTGTGGCAGCGATTGTAGAGCTTGCAAGTCCGTCTGCGAACAAGGTGGTGACCACTATGAATCTCGCCGCAGCAAGCGCTATAGGGCCTACAGTGGCTGACGAGGCTCCTTACGGAGACAAAAGACGATCACGGTCCATAGCTTCAAAGATCGACGCATGCAGACATGTTTGAGCTACCTTCAGAACGTCCTGCGGACATCCGCTGTGGCTGATATCCCAGCCTCGCTCCGCCACACATCGCGCCGTTCCATGGCTGTTCTCACTTGTCAGACAACGCATATGGACTCCTCTGCTGATCTCCAGCCCATCAGAGGGACAGAGCATCCCAGTCGGGCCGAATTACTCAGTCCCTATCGATCTGGCCACATATATGGCATTCACTGCGCCCATGAGATGCTCGCCACCCTATCGAGCTCATTCTATCGCAAACGGCCGGCATCGTCGACGAGCCAACGTTCTTGGAGCAGTGCACTGACATGCTCCGTCGCATCTACCATTACAACCCGGCCGTACACGGCGCCAAGCTGGGCAAAGCGCCACCTTGCGCGATCATGGCGCCGAATCTCCTTGACGAAGCTCCCGCTCTGCCAACCGCGGTTATGGCGGGAGCAAGATGGCCGACATTGGATGGACCATCCGATGCGGACCTAGATTTCTCATTCCTGTGTTCCCCAACTACTGGCGCAAGGCAGAACACCTTGCAAACAAATCGAAAGGCGACCCCAAGACTTTAGAGGCAATTGAGCGCGGAAGACGACGGAGCCAGCTTCGCACGAGAGGGCTACGGCCATGGCGGAATCGCAGCCAATGGCTCTTGGCGTTTAGGTACATAAGCCCTGGCCATATTCTCGGCGCATGGATCTCTGGGAGGGAGAAGAGAGATATTGACAAGTACGACACACCTTTTACTGGCAAGGCAGCGGGGAGCAAGAAGCCGCAACCGCCGCTGTTCTGGTTCGACGAACCAACAATCCTTTGGCTCTGGAAGGAGTGTAACATCCGCTTGCAGGAGCGGTCGGAGGATTTCCGAGACGATCCTGACTATGCGCGCAGATGTGCGAAGCAGTACAGGGTCAGTGCATACACGCAGGCTGCTAGTTCCAAGTTATATGGATCCTGAGATTTGTGCACCCCGCAGGAGAAGCTTTGGTCTAGGAGCCGCACCTCCGTGGTAAGCGATGCACCGCTGCTGTATATAACTGGAGACAGGGATCTTCCAATACTGATATGGTCAATAGCCCACGTCTGCTTCCCGGTCGAGCTGCCCAAGCCTCGGCAGTTGCGCGAGAGGCTCGCGTTCGACTACTCCGATGGCGGCCTACCGTGGAGGAAAAAAAGGAGTTCTGCCCGGCTTCGCCGTTACGTAATCCACCTACTGGTCAGAAAGTACGTCAAACTGGGATTTCACTGTGGTGAGAGTATACTCATCAACTGATCCAGAGCTTGAAGAGCAAGAGCCCTATGCTCTCCGAAACTGTTAGGTCGCTGCGCAAGGTGACCTCAAGTCCATGCCGTACGGCAAACCCACCTGTCGCTACGTAGTTGCTAGTGTCTCACGTCCGCCTTGCGTGTGTCCATGAGGTTGTCTGACGAGCCAAAGTCTACCGTAAACATGAGCGTTGAGCATGGTAGCGGAGTGCTCTTTACAAAGTCCATGACGCTACCTCAACTGCTTGAGATTGAAGTCGATGCTAGTTCTTCTGCCCAAATATGAGCCTTCACGTACTACCCCGAGACATTTGACGGCATCTGATAGAGGTGCATGCCCAGGTTGCAGGTTACAGTGTTAGGTGAAGTCCTGCGTCATTGATTTAGTCCAGACGCGACGTGTGATACAAGGCACGACAAAGAGGGACCGTACTCGTCCACCCGCCAAGTCGCTGCTCCAAGAATCGTTTAGACGCGTGAATAGATGACGTCTCCTCAGATTCTGCCCGTTTGAGAATCACCGACAGGTAACCTTCGTCCGCGGTGAGCTACGGATCCCAGTCATGGATCCCAGTCAATTCTGCTGGAACGTGAGCAAAACAGCCTGAGCGAACCTTAAGGCCCTGAATGCGGAGCCATGGCAAGGCGAACTTCTCCGGACCCGTGAAGTCCGCGCGGAAGGCGTCCCGTAGACTCGGAGCTCAGCATGGCTTCGATATGACTGCTAATGTCGTACCCTGCATAGAAGCTCTGAACGTTAGCGTCCTTCGCGTGAAAGCACCCTTGTGTCGCGAACGACTCACCCACCAGTGGGTCTAGCGACCCATGCAGTACGTTCAAGTTTGGATCCTAGACACTGTCAGGCACCTAGCCTCTCAACAGGGCCGATACCGGATCAACGTTCACGGTATAATTGCGACGGTGGACAGTCCATGCAGGTGACGTGGAGAGCATTGCAAACAAGCTACATAAAACTTCTCTGTTCGAGGTTCACCCCACCATGAGCGTTGAGAGGGTCTCCGTCGCGAGTCTCTCGAAGCTGGCGTGACCCCCGAGCGCCTAGCCGACCACAATAACTAACATTACCAGACTGTCACGCCCAACGCTCTCGTCGTCGACGGTCCCGCCGGATACTCGCCGAAACGACACAAGAGCGACGAGAGACCGCTTTTCCACTTCTCTAGTTCCAGGGCAGGTGTTACAGAGTTACAATACATTAGCACGACCGGCTTATATCCTACAACATCGCCACCCGCGGCGCCCACTCACACAAGCTGCACAACGCGCACCATCCCGACCCAAATCGCGGGACCCAACGGCGGCCATGGACATCGGCGATAGCGCGCGTGTCTGTACGAGCCCGGATACCGCGATAGCGGCAAACAGCGGTCTGTACACGGACGTGCGCGTGCGAGGGCCCGTGCGGAGCGGTATCCAAATCCAAACGCGTAAAGAAAGCAAGAACAACCACAGGATCGGCGAAACGGAGGAGCAGGGGTTTGCAAAACGATGATGTATCTCCAAGCGGGGAGACCGGACAACGAGCATCGATGTGCATCCAGGAACGACGCTGGACAATCCGAAACCAACTTCAACAAGCCTCTCAAAGCCAGAAGCCCGCAAGAGTCGTGAACGATAGTAAGGATTCGTGACAATGAGCGTTCTACGCGTATCGGGCAATTGGGAGGGGCGGGGCGGGGCGCGGGCGGGGCGCAGGCGCGTAGAAGGCGGTGCGAGATGTGAGCATGAGCAACGGGCAATGAGGAATGGGGTGGAGGCTTCGAATCAAGGTGAGTGTATGCGATGGGAGCAGAGCAGGGAACGAAGGCGCACCTCGAAGCTATCCCCGCAGCCGGCGCGGGACAGACACTTGATTGCTCAATTCATGACGAGTGCCCGGTGGACGGGGTGATGATGGGGTGGGGGAGAGGTGCAGAGGAGAGAGCCAATAGCAAAAGCAACTGCTCGACGACACACAGACAGCGAAGAGAGATGCGGACAACGGACGACGGTGTGCGACTCAACGGGGGGCGATGTGGGTAACAGGACGAGAGCTAGAAGGGTATATGGGTGTGGCGAACAGGATATGCGATGGGGTGGACGCATAAACGGCAAGCGACAGCGACAGTGCCAGTAGGTAGGCGAGGGGCGATGGATTTCGGGGAGAGTGCCCGATTACATCGCAAATTCCAAGCTGCAGGAAAGGCACGAGACCACAGCACAGAGGATCGGCGAATCACATCGAGCGAGGCAGCTCGTCCGCAGGAGGGAGATCGATCAGGTCTAGACGACCCACGCCATCAGCACACATACGCTCTCCAGCCCATCTCCACACCAAAACTCACCGATAGGCGACGTGAAGTTGACGACCTGCAGCAAAAACGAGAAAACCCGTGAGCGATCCCGTCTTAACAGCACACCCACACCACCGGCAAAGTAAGAAAACGACAACAGAGAAACCAACTCACATAAGGATGCAAACTCGACACCCTCCTCCCGACCAAGCCCACGCTCATCCCCAGCCCGATCCCGCCTCCAGCCCCTGCCGCCGCGCCGCCCGTACCTACGTTCACCGCATTGGGTGCCGGTCCGCGAGCGACAACCTGCACGGTACCGCGCGGTGTCATCCCACCCGCGTTCGCCGTCCGACTCGCATTGGCGCTCCCGTTGCCGTCCGGCACCTCCGCCAGCCCAAACCCGAACGACGCAGCGTGCCGCGCCTCCTCCCACCCCCAGGTGTGCCGTTTGGACGACGGCGATGAAGGACGCGCGTCTGTCGCCGCAGGTGGTGGTGGCGGCGGTGGCGGCGGGGGTAACGAAGAGGTACGCGCACCAGCCTGCGACACAGTGACGATCTGCGGACTAGACAGCGAGTGGGGGAACGGATGGCGCTGGTACAGGTATGCCTGTGCGGGCTGAAGCGGGTGCGGCGCGGCGCGCGGCTGGTGCTGCGGGTGAGCATGGTGATGCGAATGGCGAGAGTATGGCGGTACGCTCTCGTCATCTGCGTCTACCCCAGCGTCGAGCTCCGCATCCGCATCCAGATCATCCTCGTCGTCGGCATCGTCGTCCGTATCCCGCTCCCGATGCGCATCCATCGGGTTGGGCGCGCTCGCCCGCCGGCCAGCGCCCCTACGCGATGATCCACGCCGATGCACGCGCTCGCCCGCGCCAGCGTAGTAGTCCTCCGCGGTGTACTGCGGGGAGTCGTACAGCGACTCCCGCGGGGAGCACGCGCTCGGCGTGTACGCACTCTCCATCTCCCAGGACGTCACCCCAGCTATCTCCGTCTCCGTCATGGGCGCGAACACAGTCGATTGCGGTACAGGTGCACCTGAGATGTGCATCGGGAGGTGGTGATGCGCGGAAGGCGCATGCGGTGGAAACGGCGCCGAACGCGATGGGGGCGTGATCGGTGGGCTCTTGGGCGACGCCGCGATTGTGCTGGAGAGCTTGGGCTTGTACCCGGCTTCACGAACGATCGAGCGCGGGAAGAAGATGAGCAGCGTGATCATGGACGAGACGAAGCATCCAATGCCTGCGATCATCTGGAAGAAGTCCGTGAGGAAGCTGCGGATGCAAAAAAGTCGTCAGCGGTCCTTGAGTGCACAGCCGTGCAATAGTGCTCACAGATTGCGGTTGACGGGATGCGAATGACCGATGATACCGTCGAGGGCCAGGACGAGGAGAGGGAGGGTGAACAAGAACCTGAAGACTACACGCGCTTGCTGTAACGAAAGCGGCACGTCAGCGTTTTGCGCACGTCGCAGGACATGGCGTACCCACGTTCAGCTGATAGAAGGTTGCGAGGCGCACGACCACGGTCGGGTCTGCGCCTTCAGCCTTGACATGACGAATGAACTTTGGGAACCGCCACAAGACATACAAGAACGAGATTGTCGTCGACGTCGAGCCCGCTGAGCCCACCAGGAAGATATATGCGTCCACCTATAGGATGCTCAGATACGATGCCGGCTGTTCGGGTAACTCGAGACGGACGAACCGTATCAAGGTTTTTGCGTGTGACAAGCGCAGTCAGAGGCAAACCAATGAGGGCGACAAGGCTTCCTACATAACGCCGCATTGGACGGAGCTGAATTTTATATAGAAAGCAATGAAATTGCATACCCATGTACCACAGCCGGTACTCCCAGCTGGAGAACCAGGCTTCCTTGTTGGGGTTTTGGTGCAGCAAGTACAGCCAGAACGCCAGTTCTGTCAAAGAGTAGGTGAGATGAGCGACGAGACAGCCACTTCTGTTAGAAGGAGCGTACCTTCAAGATGGGTAACTCTGGAAGGACGAGA
This sequence comes from Trametes punicea, assembly GCA_025528855.1. Lineage (NCBI taxonomy): Eukaryota > Fungi > Basidiomycota > Agaricomycetes > Polyporales > Polyporaceae > Trametes > Trametes punicea. The sequence continues at coordinate 119,496 of VICQ01000036.1, read as the reverse complement.
AAAAATCGGTTAGCATTTGATGCTAACATACGATGAGAAGGCCGAGAATTGCAGCACCAGCACCGTACACTGATGCAGAGGCGTAACAAGAGATGTGGCGCTGCGTGTCCTTCTGCGTGTCCAAGGGAATATGCCCTTCCGGCGGAGTGGAAAGGAGGGACGCGAGCAGACCAGATGTGGCTCACTCACTGTTCGAGCGCAAAGGCAATGCTGAACACAAACTGCAGAGGGAGGACCCAGCCCCGGTTTGGCTCCCGGTACATGTCGATTGGGCGGGGAGCGACTGAGAGCGGCTCAGTAACGAAGACCGAGAGAACCATCCTGAGAGATAGACGCACACGCTCCATCCGGTGCCATGACAAACCCTAGAGACCATGATCCAATGGTCAAACCGCGGAGACCGGAGGTTGATAACGAGCCATGACTGACCTTCTCTGTATTTGATGACGGTCATGCCTATGCTATAGAAGGCGAATAATGGTACTGCTCCTAGGTACGAATACTGCGGAGAGACGAGAATTGGAAAGGGAGCGCAGAAGGGTAGGAGGAGGACGTACGGTCATGACGCGCTTGAAGGCGCCTGGCTGACGGCCCGCGGACCAGCGTAGGCATTTGAACCTGTCGTAGCACCACAGGTGGTGCACAAGGAAGACAAGGAACTGCAAGAGGGTCGTTCAGCCGACCATGACCCGTGCTGCAAGGGCAAGGAACGTACGAGGATGGAGAGAATCGACCAGAGAAGGAACGCGGTGGGGGAAGCGGTGCTCATGGAGCGGGAGGGAGCGGGAGGGAAGATGTGGTCGTATGTCCCTCGGGTCGCGCGCTGCGAGGTAATCAACTATGCAGCCAAGAGAGAAAGAAGAAGGGGTCGCGCCGGCCGGACGGTAGGTGAGGGAGGAGAAGGAGGAGGGTGCATTTGCGGCTGAGGGCGAGAGAGGGAGAGAGGGAGAGTGCGATGGGAAGCCGCCTCCTCCTCGTCGCGGCCCATTTCCTTTCTGGGACGGTCCCTGGCCAGTAGACGCCCGTGCTCGGAGTTTGCCGAGGGCTGCGGTCTTCTTTGGGCGTCTGAGTCTGACCGCCGCTCGCACCGTCTTCCGCTGCTCGCTGCTGTTGCGTCTCAGGTAAACACGGTGGACTCGAGCGGAGATACGGGCATCCTATCTGCCCTCGACGAGCAGCTTGTCTCCACTAGCTGGCTGACGCCTCGGAAAAGAACTGATGAAGACTGATGTTCGGATGGGAGCGATGGATCTATCTGTCATCCCAAGGTTCTGCTCTTCGACGCTGCCGCTGATCTGTTCGCTGTTCTTTGCCCAGCTCACTTCCGCTGCTGCTCAACTCGTCTGGATCTGCTCCGCTCGCCCCTCTCTGCAGATCGAAACTGCCATCGTCACTCTCTGCCCGACGCGCGTCGCTCAGCTGACCTCCCGTAGCTCCGCCATCCTAGGCCTCTTCCCCAGGGGCCGCCATCAGACACGCGCCCGTCCTTTCGCGCCATCTCACGGCTCATCGCATCGCGAACGGCGGGCTTATCTGCGTTCGTGCTCTGAAACTCTCTGATCTACGTTCACTTCCATCTGAACCTTCGGAGCCCGTGTCGCCCAAGGAGGTTCCCGAACCCCATCTGGTCACTCTTCCCGAGATACAGCACCATGGCCACCCCCCTGCCGCGCTTCTTGCATCGCTAGCCTTCACAGCCTCTCACATCCCCCACCCATCTCAACTCGGCCAGGTCTACAATGCCTTGACCATCATGGTGTGCTATGCTCTGCCGTCCCTCATCTCCTCCCGTGCCCGTGTTTCTCGTCGCCAAGGCCGTCCGCCGCTGACCGTCGGTAGGGTAACGGCATGATCTCCTCAAAGGTAGGTACTGTACCTTCCCCTGCTGGCCCCTGAACCTGTCAGAAGACACTCCGAGCACGGCTAAAATCACGGTATGTCACCCTCTGCACCCGCGACGTTGGGAATTTGTGTCATCTTGGCTGTCAACAACCGCTTAGGCGTTCGATATCGCTGCGGCTAACTTACGTCCTGTGCACGGCCGTCACGGCCGTCACGACCTTCGAGATTCTTGCCTCTTCCGCAAAAGTCCCGTCGAGGTGACCACAGTACTCACAGCTACTCTACCTTTGGTCGTACGTGTTTCGGACGTGCTAGTGGCGATCTCATTGCAGCAACGCCTCGCTCCCAATCCGCTCGAGTAGTCATAGGCAACATCCTTGCGTCCCCTACTGGGTATTGGTGCCCTCAGGCGCTGATCGCGCCCTCAATTAGGCACCCCACGTAGGGCACCCTGCGCGCGATGCCCATCTGGTTGACCGCGACGTTCTAGCCTTTCCCTCTACCCGCTCTCCAGCTCTTCCGTCTCGCTGCCGCACGTCGACCTGGTCCATCCGTGTCTGCCCAAACTTGCACTGCGAACGTGCTCTGCACCTACCTCGTTCTCCCGGACGTCGTCTCACCGTTACCTTCGTCCATATCTCTGCGCAGGCGGTGCTCTGCTCTTGACTTGGTACACTCCGACTTCCAGCTCTGGGGCTGCATGAATGCCAGCACTACGTGTCTTCCATGTCTTCACTGAAGCCTTGGGCAAGGCTCCACAGGACCTAGCATCCGCCTTGACGACAGGCTCGGTACTCTGCAATCTCATACTCATCCATAGCTCTCCGCGCATCCGTCGTCTTAGAAGGACGGCGCACAGCGTAGCTCTCACGGACAGGCTTGGTTAAGGAAGGCAGGGTCAGACAGAGAACCCCGAGCGCCGCCACCGTCGACCGTAGCGTACGCCTTGCTGCATAAGGCCCAACGCTCCCGCTCCGGTCGTACGAGACGTGAGCCCGACGCCGCACCAGATGCGCGTGTAGTGCAGTCTCGCGTGACCCGGGGGACGCTACTGAAATCAAGTCGTCTGACGCCCACGCTGCGCTCCACAAAAGCAGTGCCAGTGGTTCTCAAAGTCCGAGTCTAGTTAGGCTGTTGAAGGTTGACTACGTTGACCGATACGTGTCCATCAAGTACGCCGCCGAGTCGCTAGAGCAGCCGGTTACTTAGCCGCTCGAGTCCTACGGATCCCATATGGGCAACTGGGGATATCGCGGCAAGTCACAATGTATGTGAGTGCGAACCTTGTACCAACGACAAAGATCCAGGCAAGACGTGATCAAAGGTACCATACGCGTCGGGTCGCTAGCAGCCACTGCGCTGGGAGGAGCACGCGAGCGGTCTACAGAGCGTCTTTTTCCCTTCGTGCCGACTTGACAGACCCGGACAAGCTCAGCTTGCTATAGCTATGTAAGAGGATCGGCAGTCTTCAGCTCACTTCCCAACGGGATTCTTGGGCCCCAGCAATCCCACTCACTCTGTGATTGCGCGGACGACTTTGACACGACGGTGAGGTTATGTCTGCCGGACGAAATGGCGATCCGGTCCGAGAAGACGTGACTCCTTTACGGATAGATCGAAGGGGAGTGCAAAGCCGCGAACGCGTCCTCCGAGTGTCGAAAGAGCCCCAGCTCGAGCGCCTGGCCCGTTGTCCAGGTCAATCGGATGGTGCCTGCTGTTCTGAAAGCATCGGACTCACCAGAGAGCACTGACTCGCCTTCCAGTCCTTCTGCTGCGGAGCGATCGTTCAGCTTGTCAAGATGAACCGTGCAGCGGTGACGAGGCATACCCTATATTCACGCTCGCATTCTCGGGCGAACTCCGGGTGGGCCTTGTACTTCTTGGACCTAACCATTCAAAGCCAGGATAGAGCCAACGTAGCTGAAGTTTGGCAAAGACCTGTCCGGCGTCCACAAAGTAGTATGGTGGCGTCATGCAGGGATCGCTCCCTTGTCCTGTGAGTTGGTCAGTGGTAACTTGTGCCTAACCGCCGGTATTGAGCCACAAACAGGTATTCAAGTTATCAGGTACTTAAAGTAACCGCACCAGGTGGGCCTCGAGAGTCCGTTTTCCACCGTCATCCACGGAGGGCACAGCTATTCAATGGAACCCGCGGAAACAAGCGGCGGGATCTGTTCTTTCCCCTGCCTGGCACATATGCCGTAGTGGAGCTGGACATCGAGAACACCTTGAAAGCCTTGGACGACCCTGTGGCTTACACCGCTGGTGTCAGGATCAAGACAACGAAGTGCATCGTCTACTTCACCTCGGTACTATACGTCATCCCACCCCGCGCACACTCTTGAACCGCCGAATGCCTTCATCCAGATCCTCCAACTCCCATTCCCGACTAGCCGGACCCTCAAATATACGACATACTTGATCGATCCGGGGCTGCGACCCGCCGTTCCTGAGGAATGCATCACCTCCGAAATGTGCATCCCCATCTTCCCGAACTCGCGCTACCCCTTCGAGGATCGGGCACCTCTCAGAACCAAACCCACATTTTCGTTCAACAACTGCTACCATTGGCTCGGCACCGACATGGAGCTCGACCTCCGCATCCTAAACCATGGACGTGACTACGAGGATCCTGCGACTACGGAGCTCCCTTCGGCGGAGCACGTCCGGATAGAGTTCATCCTGGTCAAGGACGTAGGGAGAAGCGTAATGGCCTATAGGGCGATTCACGCCCTGCCAGCTTCCTCGTCTCCGATTCCGGCGTCCCCGACGCCTGACGATCTGGAGGAGGATTCGGAGGGGGCCGAACGGACGGCGCACTCGGTGTCATCGCACACCGACATGACTGTACAGAAGAGGTGCACCCTTCGTCGACCGACTCCGGCGCCGACGGCCGCTGCAAAGAATACGAATGGGATTCGATGTACGACTCCGAGGAAGTCAGGTCACTATGTTCGTCCAAATACCAGCAGTCGGATAGAAGCGATGGGTCCGTCGAGGCACTAGCCGGCATGGGTATCTTCGGCCTTGGCTGGGATGACCGGGAAGACCTGTTCCCGCTTGTGAAAATATGGCTCGACCTCGGAGCGCACTTCAAAGGGGAAGATATTCCGAACCCGCTCGACTGCGTGCAGCAATACAATGAGCTTGTAGAGTATGTTCGTGCCGTAGTGTCTCCAACGCCATTCTCGTTGATGTTTGTCCCAGTATCGCCGAAGAGAATAAAACTCGTGCTGCAGAGCTTCGCAGGGCCGCCACTGCAGAGCGAACGTCCATTGACACGGCTCATTCAAGACTCTCTAATCACTGTGACGCTGATTCTGTCCAAGTCAGCGAACAGTCGAGAGACACTGCCAGGTCTGACGATGCTGCTCGAAAGTCTAGAGGTGCAGGTGAACACCCATCTGCGTCGTATCCTTCCGGATCACAAGGGACTGACTAATGAGCGCGACAGGCTCTTATTGGGCAAGGTCGTAGATGCTTGCTGTGGCTTGCTCCGGATGAGTAGGTAGCTTCGTTCCAGCGGGTCTTGTGTGTATCGATGTCGCTTGTGCTATTCATTAAACCAGCCGCCCTTTCTGATCATGCTTTCTCAATGGAAAATGCTATTCTGACGTCTGCTCTGCTACAAGGCGCTGTTTACGGCGATCACCACCTCCTAGTCTTCCTCCTATCCGTCTCTTGCTCTCTCACCAGTGACCTGTATCACTTTTATGGCACCTTGGTGGATGGAATCACCGCTGATTCGATGCCATCGCGCAGCTACATCAAAGATTGAGAATCAGGCATTGGGAATTTATTACGGTGGTATCAATGCTGAAGTCGCAGATGATTTTGAAGGGCCAGCCATGCATATGCCAGAATGTGCATAAGAGAGGTTGGCTTTCAACGCATTTGCAAGATTCGGTAGTCCTCAAAGCAGAGAACCAAGGACCAGAATAGCTAGATGACGGCACTGAAGCTTCGACTCGGAATTAGCCGCCCGGCGGTGTGACGGTGAAGCTCGCATTGTGACGAGTGAGTACTGTATTAGGCAAATGCCTGTGTCGTCAGTCACGTGTAACTATCGATCCTATCCAAGTTTTCGTGCTCACGGCCACTGAGACTCGACATCAAGGACACAGAAAGATACAGGATCATAGAGATCCAATGAGGTCAAACAAGTCAGAAGTGGTCAGTCGGACCGTCGATTCAGATGGAGCAAGTTTGGACAAGGTGATGATTGGGCGCCAATTCGACCCCAACAACGAACTCGTGTTACCGAACGTCACCGCATCCTCGACCGTCCCGCCACATCCCACCCGACAACAGATGCCTCGGTTGTATGGCGCAGTCTCTCGAGCTGACTCGCATCTACTCTAAGGTGTCATCATATATATGCATAAGTTGGGTGTACTATGGCACTGTGCAGCAGGCTGACACGTCATATTCATGTTAATCTTAGGGCGTACCACCTGGCACCAGAATCGCTGCAGGTCTGCCTGGAACGATACTTGATCTATTTCTAAGTTTTGCCTCCCTACCCGCACCTGTTGATGCACGGATCTTTCTCCATATTTCTATCCTAATCCCATGACCTCTTGAACGGGAGCTCATGTGAAGACTTCCCACCTCTCGCCGACCTATAAACAGCCGAAGATCACCCGACAACGGCGCTCAACAGTGGTCACCTCGTCGTTCGTTCATTCCTCACCCAAGAATGTGCTTCGGTGCCCGCCTACCATGTCACGCGGCCAATATGCCACAGGTACGCGGTTTTTCTCGACGCCTTTGTGGGCCTCCGGGAGCCGCGCAGTCTCAAAGATGGCGATGGACCTGGTCGCAAGTGCGTCTCTTACGGCTCGCGGACATGTACGCTGGTCGACGACGGCTATGGAGCGGGCCTTATGCACGGGCCGACGCTGTGATTAAAAGCCGAGCTATGCTAGACGATACGGACCGTGAGCTCGTCGTCGCCCCTCCAGCTCGACATGCCTTCTCTCTGGAGCCTGCTTGCATTCACTGCCTTGGCCTGCGGGGTGCTCGCCTCGCCTAGTGCCAGATCCTCGTCCAGTTCCAAATCGGGCTTGAATCTCGCCGCGAAGAGCGCGAAGAAGCTTTACTTCGGCACGGCTACCAACAGTGACCAATGGAACGACACGACGTACTTCAACATCTTGAAGAGCGACGCCGAATTCGGACAGATCACACCGGCGAACGTCATGAAATGGGTGAGCGGTTCTTCCGCGGCCGCATGATATGCAACTCACCTAAGTCTTGTCTTCGATTTCCATAGTTCGCAACCGAGCCCGAAGAGGGTGTCTTCACGTTCGAGCAGGGGGACATCATCGCCGACTTCACAAAGAAGACCGGAAAGCTCCTTCGCGGCCACAACTGCGTATGGTACAACCAACTTCCAGACTGGCTGACGAACGGGACGTTCTCCGCGCCCGATCTGGCTTTCATTGTCACGCGACACTGTTACAACCTTGTGAACCACTACAAGGGCCAAGTGTATGTAACCCATTGCGCTTTTGAGTTCTGAGCAATCTCTCACCTCTGCTGTGTCCAGGTGTATGTACTAGAATGCGTCAAATCCCGCTCATTGATGATTGACTGACTCTCACCATGACTTTTATCTTACCCATTACAGACAGTTGGGATGTCATCAACGGTCGGTCACTGTCTTCACTTGCCGCGAGTATACGGTTTCACTGAACTCGTGCTTTAGAAGCGTTGAATGATGACGGGACGTTCCGAGAGGATATCTTCTACAACACCCTCAACACCAGCTATATTCCTCTCGCACTCTACGCAGCCCGAGCCGCCGATCCACAGGCGAAGCTCTACATAAACGACTTCAACATCGAGGGCACAGGTACCGTTCCCCCTTTCGCTCTCGCCGAAGATCAGCAAGACTGAGGTTCACTTCTCGAAGGTGCCAAATCGACCGCGCTCAAGAACCTCGTCAAGTGGCTGAAGGCCAATGATGTGCCGATCGACGGAGTCGGCATTCAGTCGCATCTCATCGTCGGCGAGGTCCCGACCACTTTCCAGCAGAATCTGCAGGAATTCACCGAGCTCGGCATCGAGGTCGCGATCACCGAGCTTGACATCCGCTTCACCTCGCTGCCCCCAACAGCCGCCGGCATCGCGCAGCAACAGAAGGACTACGAGACCGTCATTGCTGCATGCAACGCGGTCCCAAAGTGCGTCGGCGTGACAGTCTGGGACTTCACCGACAAGGTCCGTGCAAATGCGGTGGTATTCCAAAATGAACACTCCATTGACTTAGCGTGACCTTATTCAGTACTCGTGGATTCCGAGCACATTCCCCGGTCAGGGCTATGCATGCCCGTGGGATGCGGTACGTCCCATTTAAACCTGTTTGTGACACGAAAACACTGAGCTTTCTTGCAGAACTATGTGAAGAAGCCTGCCTATGAAGGTATCATTGAGGGCTTTGAATCGCACCACTAGCCATGTACGCGCCATATGTCGAAAGGGTTCAGACAGCCATGGATGTGATGTTCATGGCTCAACCAATCATAGTCTAAATGAGTTCGAACTATTCGCCTTGACAGGACCATTAGAATGTCATGCCGTTCTTCAATGCGTAGCAAGGCGTGTGAAGGCCGTGTTCAGGGCGACCTACTACATTCTCAATCACTTCGCAGCCTGCTTGGAGTGGCTGTGGCAGCCTTATGGACACATGAGACGACTAGGAAAGCTAACATCGACTATTTGCACATGACGCACACTGGGTGGCAGGTGTAGCTATCGGGGTGAGAGTTACATGAGTTCAATCAGACTGCGGCCTTTACTCTGCCAATTGATTGGAGCCGCCTACAAAGATGAGACGCGCCATGGTGGGATGCATAACCGAGCATAGTCAGCATCAAACGACAAGGTATGGAAGACGCAGCGCGTATCGGACCCTGCGCATGAATTTGCTGTCATGACGGATCTACAGTAGTGTCCCTTGGGCCGTAACCACGCTGTGGACGCAGAGTCGTCAGCGATGAACTACTGAGGTGTGCTGTGTGCTCATCCGTACTAGTGCTCTAAATGTCTCCGTGTACATTCCTCTTCGATGTGTTGCGCAGGTCCGTACGACGAAGCATAACGCGTTCCAATGGCCATGCCACGCTTGCTGGAAGCGCGCATACGAATTAAGACTCCTGTATACATGACGCTGCCATCGGATGTCACTGCCAGGATGTGCAATATGAAATGCAGCTCACTTTGAGATTGCGTATCGTTCCGCAAGCAATTTGAGGGGATTGGGGTATCTCATTGAGGTGGAGTATGGTATTGAGATCGAACTTGGAGGTACCCCCCTTGGAGTCGGGATGACCAAAACATTCATATCAGCTAGCACGTTTCACGCATCGCTGGATGCGCTCCGGTTATATTCACCTGCTTGTAACGAGAGGCGGCGCTTGAGGACGAGGAATTCTAAATGGATTGCGCATCAGTGTTTCCGTCATCATCGTCTAGTCCATCAGCCCACTTGTTGATTCTCACATACTCGGGCAAGACGAATCACAGGACCTTAAAGACGAGGAATCCTGCCGTCTGACCAGCTCATTGCTGGCGGCTCTGACGCGCTCCAGCTGAGTGTGATATCGTCGATCGGAGTCCTCATTCCAGCAGAATGTCATAGCGACGCGCTCCTCAGCGGGGGCCCTCACAGCATGAGTGTGGTCGAAGCAATCAGAGTCGGGCTTCGCGCAAGACGTCCACGGTCGTAGCTAGGCAATAATAGCACATTGAAACGAGAACTCCGGGACGATGGGGGAGGGGGGGGGTCGAATGATGGAATGGGTCATATTCGGATAGATTGGCATACACATGTCGGGAGTGAAGGCTCGCTCAAGGTGTTCCGTGCGCAATCCGATCCGGATTCTGAACGGTACCAGGACCTATCTGGAATTCAGTAATGCGAGCTTCTAGAGAAACGTTGAGCAGAGGATCGGACTGCTATATCTCGATGCAAGTGAAGAATAGAGGTTGCTCACTGGACGACGTCCTCAGCGCCGGTAAGAACATGCATGTGGTGAGCACGCAAAGGGTCAATCGTCCCCCATTGCAGGCTCATGAACGTCTGGCTTGACTGCTGCATCGGTTCACAGTTGAGCGTCGGGGATGCGGTGCTGTACAGTACGTAATTGAGGATGTGATTTATACATTCTGTGCATCAAGCCGCGTTGCTCAACCGATAGCTTGAGATGACCAACAGCCATCAAACCACAATGAAAGCGTCAGAAAGACATGAGTCGGCGAATAACAGAACGAGTGTAAAGTGCAGCATTCGAACCGTGACTTCCCCACTGATCTGTGACAGCCTCGTGACACATTACTGACAGTACCATATACGGATGGCGGTAGTTAGTACGTCCGTCGTCCTTGCCCTCTCTGATAAACAGCCCTGCCAGTAGCGGCATCAGTAGTCAGGTTCTCCCTCACCTCACGCCTTGTAAGTTTCGAGATCACTTCTCGTCTAGACTCGGGCGCCAGCCCATGATATCGTTTACGGGAGCGGCGCGCGATGCGCTGTGCGCGAACAGTGAAAATAGTAGGAGTAACTTTCAGTACGCGCAGAATTAGAGTCTCATGACCGTGGGCAAGTTGCGTGGATTTGGGTAGGCCTCTCACTGAGCACTCTGGCATATTGCACCGTACCTTCTTCCTTGTGGGTCCGCAACCGGCATGGGCAGCATTACATATGATGTGCCTAGAGTAGAGCTCGTAGGGTCGCCGTACCAAGTACGCCGCCTACCTAGATCCATCCGAATGACCAGTAATGACCACGGCATCCGTGCAATGCAGATCGGTTTCCAACATGGGAGCCACCTCGCCCCGGAAATCGTCGATCAGCTCGACATATACCGCGAACTCTTCCAAGAGGCGTGCAAGTTCGACTGGCCCACGGTACGCTCTGTCGCGGCAGAATTCCGGGACAGCATCGCGCGTCTCGCGCCTCACCTCCTGGAAGAGATGCAAGGCATAGCGGATGGTGTGCAAGCCGAAGCGGACCCCAAAGTGGACCTTCTCGACATCATCGCACTCAATGCACGGAGCGAGATCGCTCTAGGGCAATGGGACGACGGGTGCACGAGCCTCGCCTGGAGGATCCGCGCCCCAGGATGCCACAAGCAGATCTTGGCCCAGAACTGGGATTGGCGAGAAGCCGTGGGCAGAAATCTCGCCATCGCGTCCATATCTTCCCCAGGAAAACCCCAGATCTGGATGGTCATTGAGGTATGTGACCGTCGCGCTCAGTTCTTACGGGCTTATGCTCACGCTTGTGTGCGTGGACGACTAGCCCGGTATTGTTGGTAAGATCGGCTTCAACTCCGCTTCGGTGGGCGTGTGCTTGAATGCCATTCGCGCACGCCCTATCTCGACATCTTTGTTGCCCATCCACCTTCTCCTGCGCATCGCGCTCGAGTGCGACTCGATAGATACCGCGATAGCGTCCATCGAGAGCCTCGGTGGTGCCGCCTCCAGTCAGCACATCCTCATCGCTGACAAGGACGGCGCGCGTGGGCTGGAGCTCTCCCCGCTAGGCGCCTTCTACTTACGGGAGGACGACGACGGCATCCTCGCGCATACGAACCACTTCCTCGAGAACAAGCTCGTGGACGAGCCGCCGTGGCTCTCCGGGTCGCCTATCCGCCTGGAGCGAGCTAAAGCGATCTGCGGAGAACTTATCGAGGAAATGGGGCTCGATCGTCTAGGGGAGATCGACGCGAAGCTGCTGCGCGAGCGAGTCTTCTCGGACAAGGCGAATTTACCACAGGCTATATGCTGCTCTCCAGAACCGAATCGAGTGGCCAGGATCAAGACGCTGTTCAACATCGTCATGACGTTCGAGCCCGCACGGGCGCCGTCGGCAGAGGTTGTCTTTGGCAGGCCAGGTAGTGGAGAGGAAAGCATAGTGTATACGGGCGAGCTGGAGCCCGCGCTGTTGCCCACCGCTCAGACAACATAGCGAAGTATTCACATATTCTCTATCCATGACATTGCAGCAGGGGGCCACAGTGGTCTAGCCGGCTACTTCCCGATGACACCTTCCTGCTGTAGTCGCTGGAACTCTTCCTCCTTCATGCCGAGCTCTCCGATAAGCACCTCGCGGTTGTGCTCGCCCAGTTCGGGTCCCGCCCATCGCGTCTTCGTATCACAACCCTCGAGCACCGGAACGGCCCTCGACATCTTCACAGTCCATCCACCATCTTGCTTCGGTACTGGCACATCTTCCACAAGCCCTCTCGCCTGCGTGTGCTCGCTCTCCACGATATCCTTCACGTTCAGCACCCGTCCCGCGGGAACGCTCACCCCCCGCAGGATCTCCTCTGCCTCCTCCGCCGTGCGGCTGCGCGTCCACGCGGAGATGGCGTCCTCGATCTCCGCCTGACGCTCGACGCGATGGTGGTTCTGGGCGTAGGCGGGCCCAATGAGGTCCTTGCGCCCGATCGCCGTCATAAGACGGTTGTAGATCGAGTCCGAGTTCGCGCCAATGACGATGTATGCGGGCGCGTTTGGTGTCTCTGGCGCGGGCTGGCAGGGGTATGCGTTTGTTGGCACGATTCCGGTAAGGGACGATCCTGAGGGCCCTCGGATCTTATAGGCCTCAAGCTTAGCTTGAGGAATGAACTGAAGATGGATATCACTGTACCTTGCCCTTGCGATCGTACTCCGGGACGATGCCCTCCATGAGGTTGATCATGCTGTGACGCGGGAGTCAGTGCGTGTAGCAGGCGGCGATCTCGAATGAGCTCGATACCTCTCGAAGATGCTGACGTCGACCGTCTGTCCACCAGGCTGCCCCTGTGCCTCCCTTGACTTGCGAGCGAGCAGTGCTAAGACCTAGAGATGCTGTCTTAGTGCATCGTACGCCTCACGGTGACCGATATAGCTACCTCACCGTTCCGAACGCTGCATGCAAGCCCGCAACAGAGTCACCCAGACTGAGGTTGGGCCTGATAGGAGGGCCCAGCAGAGCACCCGTCTCTGGGTCGGGAGTGCCATTGATGTACCGAAAACCTGACTCGGCTTCGCAGACTGACGCATAGCCCGGACGAGACGACCACGGGCCTGTCTGGCCGTAGCCGCTCACGCGGGTGAAGATCAGCGACGGATTGAGAGGGTGCAGGTCGGCGGGTCCGAGGTTCCATTTCTCCAGTGCTACGGAGACGAGACAAGAGGGCAGCTGAGGCGAGTCGAGCTTGAAGAAGACAAAAGGAACTCACTTCCTGGTTTGAAGTTCTCGACGATGACATCGCTCTTGACCGCGAGCTGCTTGACTAGCCTGTCTTTGGTGAGTGAGATGTGAGGGGGCGGTGGTGATAGCTCGCCCACTTTCGGCCCTCTTCCTTCCTCATGTCAATGGCGACGCTCTTCTTGTTGCGGGCGATGCTTCGCCACCACGGACTCACGCCATCCACGTCGCGCTCTCTCCAAACTCGCAACGGGTCCCCGACGTCTGGAGGTTCTACCTTGATCACCTCCGCGCCATAGTGCCTTCAGGTAATTCAATCAACAGCTCGCCGACTTCAGCAGAGAACGCTGACATACCCAAGCAGTTGCCCACAGAATGGGCCAGCTATGACTTGGCCGATCTCGAGTACACGAATCCCAGCGAGTGGGAGATTCTGAGGAGTCACCGCTGGCGGAATGCTGTCGCTGGCATAGCTCCTGTGACTCTGCAGGAAATAAGCGAGCGTTCCGTGCTGACTCACGCTCCGCACCTGCCTCACCCAACCCGCAGGTGCTTTACAGGCAACTCGCATATTGGGCGAACGAGGGATGAGTCCGAGGATGGCCTTCATTTACCCCTCACGTCTTTCCAACTCGTTCGCTCGCACTGCTTAGCCTTGGCGATTATGTTTAGACGACCTGCTTCCACGAGTGACGCGAGAGCCTGCTTGCTGCAGTTGAGACGAAGAACAGATGGGTTGAACGCGGGAGAGGAGGGCGGTGGCGGCGACTCCTGCAGCCAGTCTGGTTAGTACAGTATTACAGGACCGACACGGGGCCCCGCATTTCCCTCGGAAGGGGCGGGCCGGCTATTGGCGTCGCTCGGGCCGACAGATCCCCCGTTCCCCGCATTTGACTCTGCCCAACAAGAGCTTTGAATGTGGTCCCGTGCAGGAGACGTCGACTTGAGCAGCGGGCCTTCTCTAGTACGCAATCATTCCTAAACGTTGAACAGCCAAATCCTCGACGACAAGGCGACGGAGATAACACGGTGGTTGATTCGCGCAGGTGGTGTGGGTGAGCTGAGGCGGATACTCGGCCTGACGCACGATGCAAGCTTGCTCTTCTCCTCACGTACTATACATCTCGTTCATATTGCAGGACTGTGCATGTATACATTGTATGGATGCATCGCCAGAATACACATCCACTTGGTCGCTGAACAACAGATGAACGATTGTGGTTGCCAAATATAGGTTGTCCGGACGCCAGAGATTGAGCATGATGCCCCTTCACTCTCGCCTCCACCACTACCTTCTCCCTCTTCAGCAGTAACAGCCGCGCGCGATACCAGCAACATCACTCCATCCGTCTGTAACGCCGAGGCACCCGCCGTTTTGCGAGGCAACTCACTCGCGGCGGAAAGTTCCCAGATCGTCAAGGCGCTTTTAGCAGGCCCGTTTTGCACGTGTATACTATTGGGCCGAAGTCAAAAACGTGAGTACCACAATACGTGCAGTCGTTGCCATGCACTGGAATGGCGAATAATCGTTTGTCATTCAGTGAGAGGCAAGTGCGGCGGACGAGGAGTTGCCGGAGCGGGCGCGGATAAGCAACGGAGGTGCAGAAGCAGCAGCACTCGACGGAAATGAGCTCTTTATCCGACAACACCTCCAGCGAGCCTCGTTCTCGCCGCGTGGGCGACGTCGACTCGCCTGAAGACTTCCGGCTATCCACCACCAGCACAGCGTCCTCCTCCAGCTCTTTGCCCGAGTCCACACCTTCCTTTCCACCCACCACGACGTCCCCGCCCATCCCACCACGATCGCCGCTCCGGCCTTCGGCGAAAGCTGCTTCCAGACAACCCCCGACGTCCCTCACCGCTGCATTCACCGAAGAGCCCGAGACGAACGACATGACCCTCACGCATTCTCGTAGCCTCGGCTCGTTCTCTGGCCTGCTTGACAATCCTCCCTCTGCAACTCCGTCTCGCCGACCAGTGACACCCAACAAACCTCTGCCCTTGACCCCACAATCCTCGGAACCAATGCCTTTGTCTGCCCTAGAGCCTGGAGAGGATGACGAAGAAACACTCGTCCCTTCCGCTTCCGCGCGGTCGTCGCTCACTGCAGTGACCTCGAAGCGCACTCATGCTCTCCTCGAACTTCTCTCTTCGGAACGAGCCTATGCATCCGACCTCGCCCTCATTCGCGACATCCACATCCCCCTTGCATTGGGTGCGTGGTACAAAGTTGGTGCTCCGCCACGGATGATCGTCTATTAATGCGTCTCTAGGCCAACCTGCGCCCTTCCCTGCCACGCCCGCCACGCCGCCCGGCTCGTCAGCTTCCTCGTCACGGACCCTCTCGACAGCCTCAGATCTCTCCGCAACATCATCGTCGTCTTCTTCGACCGGCGGCCCGCCAATGACCATTGATGATGTGAAGATCATCTTCAACAACGTGGAACAGCTCGCGATGTTCGCAGACTCCTTCACCGAAGCGCTCGAGGACGCCCTCGGAGACGTGCTCGAGGGTGGTTCCGGGGAGGACAGAGTGGGGCAGCTGTTCCTTGAAACGGTACGTACCCCCCTTCCCTTCGTTAATTAATATCGGGACTTGTAAGCTGACCATCCGCCGCGGCCGCAGATTCCGACCCTGGAGCCGCTATACCGGACGTACATCACGAAGCACCCGACTGCGCTCGAGCACCTGAACAGTTTGCCTCAAACGCCTGCGCTGACGGCGTACCTCGCGCAGACGCGGACCCTTGCCTCGACCCTGTCACATGCATGGGACCTGCCCTCGCTGCTCATCAAGCCCGTGCAGCGCCTCCTCAAGTATCCGCTGCTGCTCGCAACGATCATCGAGGAGACTCCGGACGCTCATGGTGACAAGGCGAATCTCCGACTAGCACGTGAGAAGATGGAAGAGGTCGCGCGTGGCGTGAACGAAGGCCGTCGTCGGCGCGAGGTCGTGCGGGAGGTCCTCTCCGCCGGGGTGAACGGGTCTCCGCTCAAGAACGGAGATACCAAGGCGAAGAAGAAGGGTCTCAATGTCGGCGTTGCAGCATCCGTCAGCCTCGGACGAATGAAGAGCCTTCGCTCGGCAGCGTACAAAGCAAAGGAAGGCGTCGAGGCCAATCAGGAGGCGGAGCAGGTGAAGAGCATGGGCGAGATGCTGAAGGTATACGAGGAGTTTCTGCAGCGTTTCGCGAAGGACACCACCAGGTGGGTCGAGTCGACGCGCGCCGTCACCGTCGCCCTGGATGAGTGGGCGAAGAGCTTCGGCCGAGTCATCTGGATGGGGTCCGACACGCGCTCGGAGGCCTTCGACGCGTTCCTGGAACTCATCAGCGACAAGCTCTTGCCCGTTTGCGATGAAGCGAAGGCGTCCTTGGCGGATAAGGTTCATCCGGATCTCTCGAGCTTCCTCCACTCGACGCATGCGCCGTTGCGTCTCTTGGAGGCGATGCGCACCCTCGAGCCGTTGCATTACGGCCTCCTGAACCTCAACATATCCAAGTCGCGACCTCCACCACAGCTACTCGAGGCGTCTCAATCCTACGTTGCCCTGCGCGCGCAGCTATTCGCGGACCTTCCACAATACCTCAAGCTCCTCGACAGAGGCGTCGCTATCTGCATTCTTCGTTTCGCCACGCTGCAAGAATCATTTTACGCCCGCATGCGCGAGACGTGGGCAGAACTTTGGGACGCGCTCAAGGTCGATGAGGAGGCGAACCAGGGTGCGGCGGAGACGCTGCGGGTCTGGTGGGGCCGATTCGCAGATGTCGAGATCGCCATCCAGGGCCTGAATATCGTTCGTCCGCCGGATAAAAAGTCTCTCGAGAAGAACCGGCGGAAGTCAGGCGGGAAGGGAAGCTCACTGGACGATAGTGAGGCGACCCAAAGCATGGTCGTCTCTTCGGTGCTTTCCGCCCTCGAACCCCTCAATATACCCGTTGCCGGCACGTCTGTGCCTCCGCCGCCTTATACCACTTCTCCTGAATCGTCGAGTGCGAAAACGCGCAGCGTCAACTCCGTGGAGCTCGAGAATCAGCGGATGCCGCAGCGGCGGTCGACGGAGAGCCTCCATTCGAAGAAGTCGGGCAAGTCTCGGCGGACGTCCTCCCGCGGCAACAGCATCGGCAGCTCAACGCTCTTCGAAGAGGCTGGCTACACCTACGTCGTTCCGCAGCTCGCCGCGCTGGCACCCTCAAACGCCGCATCGAGGCCGGCTTACTCGCGTACAAAGAGCACGCCGCTGTCACCCTCGTCACCGCCTCTGAAGAAAACCCAGTCGCAGGGCAGGCTCCTCGAGGTTCCGGACAACATCAGTCCGAACAGCAGCAACCCCAGCCTGCACAGCGTCGCCGACTCATTACAGGACGACCCGCGCGGCCGACCCGTGCGGAAGCCAAGCTTCAGGCGGCGGTTGACCGATAGCTTCCGTTCGAGCGCCGCCTCGTCTGAGTCGCGACATCGTCGCTCGCCCTCGCTGCCGACGAGCGTCAGCTACAACGCGATACCGTGCGGGTCGCCTGTGCCGTCTCCGAACAAAGCGACCTTCAACGCTACCTCGACGCCCCCGGGCCGCAAACGAGCCAGTGGCGGGCCGATGCCCGCGCTATACCAATGCCGTGTCATCCACCCGTGCGAGCCACCGTCAGGCGTGTCGTACCGCGACCTGCCATTCTTCAGGCTCCAGGTGGACGACGTGTTCGATATCCTCAAGGAAGCGGGCCACCCGTCGACGCACCGCGACCTGCCGCTGTACGTCGACGATGGCGAGGACTGCTTGCTGCTCGCGCGAGACGACGCGGGCAACGTCGGTTGGGTCCTCGCCAGCTTCTTGTTGCCCGTGGACTAGCGTGCTCTGCTTGGGGTGGCTTTGCGCCTTCTTGTCTGCACACACTGGAAATTCTACCGTTCTCAAACATGTAATGATGCTCTCATGTGCTGCATGCTTGTTTTGCGTACTGACATTCGTGGAGGCTCCCGTGTCTTGCATTTTGTTCGAGGTGTACGTTGAGCCTGCGATGGATCATCGTCTCGTGCTGTGATCGTCTGTACTGACACTATATCCCGCCCAATTGGTTACCCCACAACTACTGTTCTTTACTCGGTCTCATCCACATGTAGGTAGATGCTCCATGAGATGACATGCAATAACACATGATTCCCTACCTTTGTGAAGGTCTTAGGCCTAGGTCTCCACGCCATCGCCGCGCGGTCATTGCAGTCGCTTTATGTTACATTTCCAAGCATACCAGCAACGTACAAAAGAATATGGCCGGAGACGCTGGCGGCGAGTCGATCTATGGCGACGGGGGCTCGTTCACGAGCAGCTCGATCGGACGTCCGTCCCTGTCCAGCGGCCAGAAGTTGTTCTTGAAGAGGCAGTGCGGGTCGTACTTGCGCTTCAGCGCCGCCAGGCGGTCCCAGTTCTTGCCAAAGCACGCCATCGTGCGCGACGGCGGCTCGTGCCGCCCGAGAAACTGCGTGTCGCACCCACGAAACGCAACGCCGTCAGCGAGCCTGCACTCACTTACGCAACGGAAACGCGAGCGCAGCGTAGGAGTGGGGGGAGGGGGGGGGGGGAAGGGGGAGGATACGGACTGTGTAGAGGAGCGGCGACTCACCGTCGGGTATGGTCCGCCCATGGCGACTTGCCTGATCGTCCCTCCCATCCACTGGTGATCGAACGGAGACACGACTACGGTCAGCGCTCCACGACACGCGGGCAGGATGGCATCGTGCGCAGAAGCTCACCTGCTCAGCCGTGGTAATGCAGCGCGGGTCGTCGATGCCCATGTCCCACTGGTGGAGCGCGGCGACGGTCCAGGTCGCCTCGCGCTGCTCCTTGGGCAGGCAGTTGTCCTCAAAGTCGCCGATCGCGCCGCCGGCGAGCTCGAATAGCCACGCTTATAGCGAAGAAAATGAGAGAAGGAGGAGAAGGGGAGGTGGGTAGGAGAGGTGAGTTGACCGGGGCCGCCGAGGGGAGCGGCGGACTCACTGCATCCGATAGGCGTGTCCGCGAATTCCATGACGGTCTTGTTGATGACTTCGTCCGGAAGAGTCGTGATCAGAGCCGAGCGGAGGAACCACTGTCTGCCCGCTACGCAAGGCGGTCGCCAAACGGCGTCAGTCCTGCCCCATCCGACGAACAAACCACGCGGGCGCGCAGAAAGACAAGGAGGACCCAAAAAACAAGACGACGCACCCTTCCCGCGCAGGACCTGCGCGACGCTGTCCTGCTGGTTGAGGAAGCTCTTCTCGTTCACCTCGTTCAGCAGGCAGCGCTCCCCGTCCCAGCTGGAGATCGCCTGGAGGTACTCGACGCCCTTCTCTTTGGGGCCGACGTAGCACATCTGTATGACGACGAGCGAGTCCTTGTCCGCCGGCCCCGCCGTGAGGAGCACGTTCGCGTACAGCTCGCGCGGCGCGTTCTTGATGCAGTCGCGGAAGTGCTTGATCAGCGACGGCGCGGTCGCGCGGTGGAAGCGGCTGCGGGTATTTGAGGGGACGAGTGGGGGGCCCATGAGCAGAGTCAGATATGGGGACGCCGGAAGGACTGACTAGATGAGGTTTCCTGCAAAGACCACGGGCACTGGGAACGCCCGCGCCTTGTATCGCGTCGCGACTCCAAAGGCGGGCCCGGCACCGCGAATGGCCCACCAAAGCTCTGCAGCATATCGTGCACATCAGCTATCGCGTGTCGCTTTGACAACTCGGGTGCGTGTAGTGCCTGGCATGCGAGGACTCACCTGGGTCCTCTTCGGCGTTCACCACCACGATCCGTCCGTCAGCGAGCACCATCTCGACCTCGACGAGGTTATCGATACTCAGCCCGTACAACCTGCTGATGAACCCGAAGCCGCCCAGGAGCATGATCGAGGACCCGACGGGATGTGCGGACCTACGGACTGGCACTCAGCATGCAGAGCCCCTCTTGTTCCCATGGCAGCAGCGTACGAACACTCACATGGGGACATGATACGGCACGGCCGCATCTTCCTTCTCGCCCGTGACGGTGTTCGTGCCCTCGAGGGGGTGGTCCGCCGTGTACGAGTCGATCTCCTTCTGCCGCAGCCCCGCGCCAAACGTCACGTACGCGTGCGGATGCACGGGCTTCGAGTGCTGCATCGTGCCCAAGGGCCCCGTCCTCGCGTCCGATACGCCTCCGAAGAACGGCGGGATCCCGAACGAGCCCGCCGGAGGAGGGTACGGCTGCGGCTGACCGAGCCCCGGCATCATCGAGAGCGGCATCGAGGGCGAGGAGACACCAGCGGGCATCCCGGTGCCGAAGGCTGTGGAGGGGCTCCACGTAGAGGCCCCAATGGAAGGCCATGGAGTCGGCGGGGGCCAGTGCCCGCTCTGCAACGGGGAGATACCAGCACCTAGAGCAGGAGCGGCGGAGGGGCCCTCTGATCCGGATGGGAACGCGCCGCCGCTGTACATGGGCAGACGAGCCGGCGTCGCTGTGCCCGGAGTCATGTACGCGAACGGCTCGCGCGTCTCCAGATCTGTCGCGTCGCTTGCCTTTTCGAGCCCCTCGCCAGACGGAGGGGCGGTGGTAGCGACCGAGGACTGGGACTGCCGCGAGTTGAACCCGGACGTGGATGGCTGCGAGCTCTCGTCCGACGCGTTCGACTCACCGGAGAGCTGGCGTGAGCCCTCGCTGAGCGGCGGCATCTCGAGCGCGCCCGGTTCTGTCGAGGACTGGACGACCGCAGGCTCGGGCAGCGCTCCGGGCCATGCTGCGTCGGCGGGGTCGGGCGAGTGTAGGCGAGGACGGTTTAGAGGCGGCTGCCTGGCGGGTTCACCAGGATCGGGCGGGAGTGGGGGCCCGCGGAGGAAGGCAGCTACTGCGTGCGACGCAGCGTCGTACGGTCCTTGGGCGACGAAGGAGCCCGCAGACTCAGGGCCCTCGGAGGCGGGCGGTGAACGGTCGTCGCGACGGCGCTTTTCCCCACGAGGTGAAATGAGCGGCTCGGTGGATTGGGCGGAGTGTGGAGGAGGCTGCTGATGAGGGAGGGATGGGTTCGCTTTGGCTTTGCCCTTGCTGCCCAAAGGGGGCATCTCCTTCAACGGCGTCCAGTCCACGTGCGCCACGTCGTCTCCCTCGGGTGCAGCTTTGGGAGGCTCGATGTCGATATCGGTGAGCATGCTGAGGTCGATGACCACGTCGCCCGCGACCGCCCAGCCGGCGATGCCGTAGCCTCCCGCTCGGACGGAGGGCGACAATCCGTACTTGGCGCAGAACTTGACGGTGGCGCTGACATCGTGCGCATCGACAGGCACAACGACTCCGCGGCACAGCGGCTTGAGTTTCCCATTGAACGTCTTCGTGTGCTGAAAGTATCTGGAAAGCGTGTCAGAAAGCGCATCGACAGCGGTCTGCACGGAAGCTTTACTCGGGGTCGGGGGGACGCAGGACACGTCCTTTCACGGCCGTGGCGAGTTCGCGGAAGAGCTCGTCTGAGAAAGACGGGAGGGGCTTTAAAGCGAGGTGAGGACGGTCAGGACGAGGTGGCTCCATATCTCCAAGGTAATACGCAGGAGCGATTTGGTCTCTTGTATGGTAAGCAGACGCGGAGCGAGTGCGAGCAGGTTGTTGTCAGTCACCATATCCGATGCCCAAGGCTCGGCCATGTTCAACTCACCACGCGTTCACGCAGCTACTGTACACGCGAGGCACAGAAATCGAAGAGGGTCGCGGCGCGGCTGCAGACGTTCTTCAGCTAGGCGTGTGTATTGTTCTGCCAGGAAGACAAGTTGTTAAAAGGAGGTCAGCGGGGGCGGTGCGGAGGCGTGGTGGACCGGTCGATGGAGACAGGAGCCGTCATAGGGCGGCAGGGCTGCCGTAAAGCGCGTCCCTCGAAAGAAGAAAGCGTCTTCCGCGAAGGATGGATGAATACGGAATTGCACCGAGCGGTGGGAAGCTGCGGCCAGCGTCTGCACCAGAAGATGCAGAGGTGAGTTCAAACTGACAACCACCGCGGCGAGCTGCCCGCCCCTCCCATCTTGCCGTCACCGCAAGGCCACCGTATGTCATCCAGACGCCTCGGCACCGACACCCGCACGCCGCTTCATGCTGCGTTTGGATGGACTTGGGTCAGTGGATCCCACAACAGTGCGACGGAACCGGCAGGAGCTTTGTCCTTACTCAGTCGACCCACACGAGGTGTTGAGCTTGAGGCTCGACTGGGCAACGCTTCCAAAGTTCCATACCTCGTCATGGCGCATCCAAGCGTACAGAAGCATGTCAAGTCTGATAAATGAGATGTGTTCTCTCGCACCATGTCATCAATGGTGGAGCGTAGGAGTACTACTACCCTACTACTACCAAGTGGGAAAGACCAACCCAGACTTCGACGAAGCCGTTGGACGTTGGAACCAGAAGTGCGAGCATAACTACAGACGAGATTATGTTACCCCTAACAATTACCCAAGGGCACATGGTGTAGTTGGTTATCACATCCGCTTAGCACTTGGTGGCATCGCACCGGTGAATGCGGGGGGTGCTGGGTTCAATTCCCAGTGTGTCCACAGTTTTTGGTCTTTCATCCCTACATGGACAATTATCAAGGCTGGTCATCATGATCACCGCCAGCGCATCGAAGTCAACGCTCAAGAGCGCGCGACTAAAGAGACTCTTACAAGATTACAGAGGAGCCATTCGCACAGAGGGCTCCCACTGCCTTGGATGCTGTTCTCCAAGCAAGAGCGAGAATCAAGTCCGCACGAAGAGGTTCGCGGACGCAGATTGCGGCAAAAAATGAAGAATTTCCTGCACCTTTGAACAGTGCACGTTCTGATGATGCTTATTCGGCGAAGTGTGCGCCCAATGAAGCTTGCTCGAAAGCGCAACGTGATGTGCCGTCGATGGGTGACTCAATTTCAGCCCGTCGTACGTCTTTCGTAGATTGCTTTCGGCCCTAAGCCATCGTATGCGTACATACGAGGACATGTGTCTTCGCTGATTCAGTTGTGTTGAAATGATCCTCCACATTGGTAGGTGATAGACGAGATGAGCAGCGCTCTAGTCTCTGTCGATGCAGTGATTGACTCTGGGGCGCATGATCGCCCACAGTTCAACTTGCAGCCTTTCCTGCAGCATCTGGGAGCCCGCCCCTACGAATCTGAGGAGTTGTCCCGAAACATCTCAATGAATCGAAAAAGACCGAATATATTTCAAATAAGCCTAGCAGATCAGCCACATCTACCTGACCGAACCCCTCACGCCAGCTCCTCCACCGCGCTCGAGAACGTCATCGTCGCGTTCAGCGCGCGCTCGTACCGCCGCCGCGCCTCGTGCAGCGTCGCGGAGATCGCGCCGAGCGCGAGGAGCGTGCACAGGTCAAAGAGGCTCAGCGCCTCCGTCTGGAACACGCTCTGCAAGACGGGGACGTAGATGAGCGCGAGCTGGACGAGGAACGACGTCGACACGGTCGTGACGAGCATCCGGTTCTGCGTCACGCCGCAGCCGAGCCCGCGGTTCTGCACGGCAGACACGAGGTCGAGGAACACGAAGCAGGTGAACGTCTGCGCGGCGTCACGTCAGCGTGTCTGGCAGCCTTGCTCACCAGAAGCTGGAGGGGACGCGAGGCGTACCATGGTCTGCTCCCGTCGTGTCATGTCCTGGTCGTCGGAGAGGGCGTAGAGGTAGACGAAGAGCGTGCCGACGACGATGATCGACGCGGAGAAGAGGACTCGGTAGACGAGGCGCCTGCTTATGATCGGCGCGTCTTTCTTCCTTGGCGGTCTGCGCATGACCTGCGGGTCTACAGGATCGACGCCGAGCGACTGGCTGGGAGGCCCTGGAAGGAAGCATCCTCTCCGTTAGCGGATGAGCGCGTCATGCATGTCTGTACTGACCATCCATGAGGATGTTGATGAAGAGGATCTGCATCGCGTTCAACGGGTTGCTCAGCCCGAAGAAGGTGCTCAGGGTGATCAGCGTCAGCGCCGCGCACGCCGTGCTGAGCTGGAAGGACAGGAAGTTTTGGATGTTATGGAAGATGGATTTGCCTGTGTGCAATTATGAGACTGCCATGACGATCATTCGGAAACAGTGGCTCTATACCTTCTTCGATGGCAGGCAAGATGGTCGTAAAGTTGTCGTCGACGAGGATGACGTCGGCCGCCTCTTTCGCGACGTCCGTGCCGCTCTTACCCATCGAGACCCCGATGTCCGCCATTTTCAGCGCAGGCGCATCGTTCACTGCAACACCACCGTCCGTCAACACATCTTGAATGATCACTCTGTGACGCGAGACAGACCTCCGTCACCGGTCATAGCGACTACCGCGCCTCTCGACTGGAACGCCTCCACGATCGCCATCTTATGCTTCGGGGTGGTCCGCGCGAAGACACTCACTGCCCCGATCGCCTCCCGCAACTGCTGCTTGCTCATCCTGTCTATCGCCTGGCCCGTCAAGCACCCACTATTGTTCCCCGTGCTCACCCGTAGCCCCAGCGCACGCGCGATCGACAGCGCCGTCTCCTCCGCATCTCCCGTGATCATGACCACCTGCACCCCTCCGGACTGGAGCAGGCCGATCGCGTCCGCCACGCCCTTGCGCGGGGGGTCAAGCATCGCTTGGAACCCGACGAACACCAGGTTCGTCTTCTCCCTCTCAAGCCCAACGCCGGAACTGGGAGTGCCCGCACGGCTCACGGCGACGGACGCGGGTGCGGAGGGTGCGGGGGTGCCCTCGACGGGGCCGTAGCCGTACGCGAGCGCGATGACGCGCAGTCCGCGCGACGCCGTGGCCTGCGCCTTTGTCAGGATGACGCTGCGCGTGTTCGCGTCGAGGGCGGGCGTGGAGTCGTCCGAGACGTAGTAGAACTTGCACCGGTCGAGGATGGCGTCGATCGAGCCTTTGATGTAGTACATCTCCCGCTGGGCGCCGTTCACGAGGCCGGTTGACGGGGGACCGTGTACGCCACTGACGGCCATGTACTTGCGTTCAGAGTTGAACGGGAGCTCCGAGTGCCGTGTAAATTCCTGGACGTTGTTAGGTCGACACGAAAGAGACTCGGGACGAGTGCCCTACCTGTCGCTGGTCGGTCATGCCGAAGAGTGCCAGAACGTTGAGTAGAGCGACGTCTGTCGACTGACCGACGTACATCCCATCCTCGTTCTTCATGGCGTTATTACAAAGCGAGCCGATAGAAAGCGTCTTGCGCAGGGAGGGGTTGAGACGGACATTGGGTGCGGCGGGCAAGGAGGCGTCGAGCGTAATGGTCTCGTCTACGGAATATAGTTCCGTCACGGTCTGTTCGTTCTTCGTGAGCGTCCCTGGTGCGGCTCGTGTAAGCTTCTCTGCACCCCTGCTCTTCAAGCAGCGCTATACACACCGGTCTTGTCTGAACAGATGACCGAAACCGAGCCCAGCGCCTCGACAGAGTGCAACTTCTTTACGATCGCTTTGCGCTTGGACATCCTCAGGACCCCGAGTGCGAGCGTCACGGTGGTGACGATCGGCAGCCCCTCCGGGATTGCCGCGACAGCCAGCGACACTGTGCTTCACCAACATGCAGCGGTCAGCCGTGCGTGTCCTCGGATTTCGTTGATGCTGGTAGCAGCGCGGACGTACCTCCGATGGTGAACATGTCGAGCCAGGAGCGTTTCTGTATGACGCCAATGACGCAGATGACGCCGATGATTCCAAAGGAAATGATGGACAGCTTCTTAGCAAGCTCGTCCATGCTCAACTGCAGAGGCGTGCGCTTCTCTTCAACCTGAGGACTTGTTTGAGCGTGCCCGTGTCTAGATGTCTGCGGAAAGACGCACCTCCTGCATCATGGAGAAGATCATACCGAACTCAGTTTGTGTTCCGGTGGCGATGACCACCCCGGCGCCACGTCCTGAGGGAGAGTGGTCAAGTCCAAGCCGTTACGAGCTGGATGCGACCCCTACCGTTTCGAACCAGGGTGCCCATATAGGCGATACACGACCTCTCTGCTAGGGCTGCGTGCTCTCCGAACGGCGCATCTCCGTTCCCGGTGCCGTTCGCATGGCCATTGGCAACGTTCGAGAATATACACGGCTCGGTATCCTTGCGTCGGGTGTTGGTCTCGCCCGTCAAGCTGCTCTCATCTATCTCTAGGTCCACGGCAGAAATGAGTCGCACGTCTGCAGGTATTCGGTCGCCCGTCGTGAAGGTGACGATGTCCCCCGGGACGAGTTCATTGGCGAGCATATGTAATGGCTTTCCGTCGCTGCGAGGGTGAAACATCAGAGCTTGGGCGCAGTAGTACTAGTGCTTTACCGGCATACCGTATCAGGTGACAGTGATGGGGAACTAGTTTGTTCAGGGCCTCCAGGCTCTTTTCTGACCGTTGCTCCTGTACGAAGCCAACTGCGTGCAGTCAGTGGATATTGTCCTCGCATATGAGACAGAGTGTATATGACACGAGTCGAACACGAATGTCTCTGGTACCCGGAGATTGATACTGGGAACCCGTAGTGCACGAGATGCGAAGATGGTGGAAGCTCACTTACCGGTCAACACGATGAGCACCGCGACGGTGATGCTTACTGAATCGTCGATGTTCCCCATGATCGCGCTGACGAGAGCGCTTCCACAGAGTAACAGAATGAGCGGGTTCTCATATATTGTTTTCGCAAACTTGACCAAGAGAGGCTCCGGCGTCGAGACCGTGAACTCGTTGTAGCCATGAGTCGCGAGCAGCTCTTGCACGCGTCGCGAGGATAGGCCTTGAGAGGCGGAAGTACCGAAGTACGCCAGTGTATCCTACACGGTGTGAGGGTACACAGAACGTGAGATATGGATATACATACCTGGACTGAGCAGTGCGCGAACCGGGCGGATGCGCTTTCCCTCTGGCTCGTACCTTGCTCTGCATGTGTGGGTAGCTGCTCATACTGACCACGCTGATTGAAGAGAGCAATGATTCTGCCTATCGTCCGCTCCCAAATGCCCCTCGCACCCTCCGCCTGGGCGACTGTCCGAAGCTCATCCAAAGAGGGTATGTTGACAGCGGAGGCTGAATGGGGAAGGCCGAGAGGTCCCTCCAAAGTGTGTCTTCTAAGCATTGTGCTGTATGCGAAGTGCGCATGCGCGTCCGGGACGGTCGGCTGAGGCTCTTCATGGTGGTCCCCAGAGAAATGGGAGAAATAGGCCGAGGCAGGCGGGGACTCGCTGCGATAGCTGGCGAAGGTGGCAGAACGCGGGTTCGCAGCGTACCTTGCACGCGCCGAGGATGTAGACGCGGTGGGATAGTCTGGAAGAGGAGAGGGAGACCTCTTGCGCTCGAAAGCCATGGCTGCGCAAGACGTCGAGGTGGCAAGGAGTTGTCGGAGCGCAGTCCGCCCGACAGTCGACCGCTGCGCGTCAGCGTCCGCTCAGAGTGACTGGAGGTATGTTTGTCGGATGCTGTATTCTAGTCTACTGCTTTGAGCAAGATGTCTTCAATGCCAGGTCAATACCGCAAGATGAAGAGCCCATTCGGGGCTAAGGCGGAGATGGAGGAGGTATCGGTTAGAGTAACAAGCTGCGCTCGACCTGGTGCCCGCCCACCGCCACCGACCTGAAAGTATATCGGCCTGCCGAAGGTCGGACTCAAACAAACGACCTCCCGGTGAATTATCACTCACTTTCGCCGTATCTGCCTATGAGGTGCCTGAGACTCCGAGAACCCGCTGTCGAGGAAAAGAAGAGAATGGACGACGGTCGGAACGTTGAAAAAGACTGGCCAACGCCGGGATCGAACCGACGACCTTGGCGTTATTAGCACCACGCTCTAACCAACTGAGCTAGTCGGCCAGTCACCTGATGACCTTCTATACAATTGTCATTTCGTGTAACGTAGATGGCCCGCTGAGAGTATGCTCCCTTGCGCAGTGCAAGCCGCGAACCTCGACCGCGACCAAGTCTAATCTAACCAAAGCTTGCCCTCTCCTCTGCCATTCGCCAATCGAGAAGTGGTGCTTTTCAATCCACAATGGCCACAGGAGGGAGGCGTACAGTATACATGAACATACCCGCCGTTCGCCCTGAGAAGGACGAGAGCTTCGAGGTAAACCGCCTCTCATTCATCTCCGCACCTCCCACCTTTTCTATCTAACTGGCCAGGAACGACGTTGTCTGGACTACCTTCGCGCGTACCAAGCTACTGGTAGGCCTCCTCCACCATGCCCTCCAGTCCCGACCGATCCCGCGCAACGCGCCGCTCTGGGCCTCCCGCCACTCTTTGAGCCGCTGGTGGAGGTGGAGAGCCTGACGAACGGCTTCGACGCGACACCAGCTGCCCGGACACCTGCGGCGGAGCCCAACTTCAGGCCCAACTTCTTAGCACAAAGGTTCGTTCCGGCCAAAGTGCAAGAGTATGGCAGCGACGCGTGGTTTCAGTCCATAGTGGTGCAGCCGGGGTACGCGCAGTTCTCTTTCGAGGTACGTCCCGTCATAGCTCATCGGCTCCTTGATTGAGAGCATCGAGGCGACGGGAAACAGGAGTTGCGGCTAGAGGCGTACAAAGCCGGCAAGAAGCACGCGGACTTTCCACCAGCTGCCCCCCAGCGACGTATGTGGTTTCGAGCGGCGTGTCGTGTTGTCCTTTGTGCTGAACCGCTGCTACTGTATACAGCGTCCCTGCTATTGCCCGCCCCTTCTATATCACAAGGTTCTCCAGAAAGCCTACAGAGCATCAACAGCATGCCGCCGTATGACCAGCACAGCTTCGAGGTACAGTATCCTTCTCACGGCTTCTCAATCCAAGCATGCCGCTCACGTCGCTGTTCAAAAGGAACTACGACTCGCCTGCATGCGTGCCGGCAGACCGCTCACCTCTCCGGAAATCGTCGCTCAGAATCACATCCTACGGCTAACTGTATAACTCTCGGGCCAAGTTCGACGTGCTGCGCATGTAGCTTGGATTTAATGATACCCTGTACGCTAGTTCTGTCGCATGTGCTTTCAAGTCGCTGTATCGATACGCAATGCTTTCGCCTTGCTATCCCTTGACAACACAGATGTAACCCTGCGGGAAGAACTGTGTCGGCCAAATTCTGAAGATTGATTGCTGATTGACCGCTGTTCACTCCAGTGCTGCGTTCACCAAGCTTGGAAATCTGATTCAACAAACTAATTCCAGTCCACTGTAGCTCCGGTACCCAACTGCAAGGTGTCGGGAAGGTATCTGCTATGGCATCTCATAGAACCGTACCATTCAGCTGACTATAAATTACATAGCGATGTTGTAGAGAGGGTATGGATACAGCTCAACGTAGTATACAACAGCGTGCTCCCGGCACGTCGGGTGTGATAAGCAAGCTCCTCGAGACCCTAATGCATCGACGGCTCAGCGCTGTGTCAGAGTCGACAGCCAAGACCACGACCGTGCAATCCGCTCTATCCTCTCCATCTCATCGCCCGACACCTCGCCCTTCCACACGCTGAGTATGCTCTCCTCCTCATCGATGCACCGCAAGATCGCCTCCGCAGACTGCCCAGCGACGAACGCCAGGTAGCACCCGACGAGGCACATCGCCTCCGTTGGGCGGGCCTGGGGCACGGTGACGAGCACGCGCACCGCCGTCTGCTCAGGGAGCGCAGCGACGCTCTTGGGAAGACACTCCGCCACAAAGTCGCGCGCGGCGCGCAGCTGCGCGTCGCTCAGCGCGAGCGCCGCCCGCCCGCTCTGCGTCCGCGCGGACACGGGGAGGGCGAGGCGCAAGCGCTGCGCCCGCCCGTCCCAGAGGCGTTCGCACGTTCCGCTATCGTGTGCGGGAGAGGTGGGGCTTGCGTAGCAGATCTCGACGACGTGGGAGAACCCCGCTTCGTACGACCGGTCGTCCCGCCGTGCGAAGGCGACCCATAGCGCGGGGATGATCGCCTGGAGACGCGGTTCCTCCGCCTTCGGCGGGTCGAACGTATAGCTGGTCGCAGGCTCCGGGACCGGTCCCGGTACGGACGCGAGCGCAGGGGCCGGTTTAGGACGCTGCTCGGTTGTCGGGGCGGCAGCAGCGGGCGCATGCTTCTCCTGGAAACCCGCGAAGCACGGCTTCGGATTCCGCCTGCGCGGGAGGTGGTTGCGGTGGGGCTGGATGTGGCCCTTGGGGGACCACGGTCCGGGGACCTTTGCCGGCTTGCAGGTGCTGGTGAGGGCGGGCGTTTCAATGTGCAGCGTGAGGCTGACGCCGCAGCGCTCTCGCAGGGGACGCCGGATGGACGGCGCCGGGGGAGGAAACACCTTCAGCGGGCTCGTGGGATACAGCGCGATCACGTCCGAGCGCGACTTGCTCGGTATCCTGAGTGTGGGCAGGGTGCGTGTTGTTGCTGTGGCGGTGGTGGCAGCGGCGGTCGTAGATGCTGTAGGCGACATTTCCTGGATCTGACAAGAAGGATCGGGCTGTATAGGAAGCGAAGGAGAGCGGATGTGTGCTTGAAATCGTTGACGTTGGATAAGGTAGACGGAAACCCCTGCCGGGTAAGTCGCGCACTTGCTTGAGGCGGAGTATGATGGGGAAGTGGGATATGTCCTGGGCGAGGTCCCCGCGCGGCGAGGCTTATGTACTGCAGAACATGCGGAGGAGTGGCAGGAAGGAAGTGGGATACACGAGGCGGACGTGCTCCCGCAGGCGAGAGATAGCACACCCAATAGTGGTTATCGTATCCTGCGGATGTGCGCACGGACTGGATGATCATGCCGGTGCAGCGTATATACTGCAATGGCGATTTTGCCGGTGGAGTTGACCAGCCCGCTGATCCGAGGGGCACTCGCCCGACTCGGGCTCGTAACGGATGTCGGCTGGGTGGCTCAAGCCGACTCGGATACCCGCGCTTTCACAATCCGATTGCCGCGGCCGAGGGGCTCTCACCAGTGTATGGTCTTCTTGGAAAGAGGACATCGGTATTCAAGCTATCATCACAGTTCGCGGGTGCGAACATGTATAAGTACAGTACTTGCCAGTACACAGTGTGAGCTGAAATGCCAGCTCGGGGAGTGCTACGGGAGATAAGCACCACTTGAACATTCCCACCAGCCTTTGGGTAAGGGCCGACTAGCTCAGTTGGTTAGAGCGTGGTGCTAATAACGCCAAGGTCGTCGGTTCGATCCCGGCGTTGGCCACTCCTTTTGGCCATGGGTGCAGGTGCACGCGAGGACGAGTTTCCGCGGCCGCCTCAGCCTCAGCTGTTGAGCCTCGTGGGTGTCGGGTTGGAACTCGACGGCCGATTCGCCACCCATT
Organism: Trametes punicea; assembly: GCA_025528855.1. Classification (NCBI taxonomy): domain Eukaryota; kingdom Fungi; phylum Basidiomycota; class Agaricomycetes; order Polyporales; family Polyporaceae; genus Trametes; species Trametes punicea. The sequence goes on along the minus strand of VICQ01000036.1, from coordinate 88,255 downwards.
CCAGGGACGGAAGGGGGCTCAGCTGCCCGTGCTCTTGTTCGACGAATCTGGCCCTTGAGCTTGGGTACGGTCGCTATGTATGCCGTCAGTCCCTGGATTCTGTTGACGAGGCCTGCAGCTGCCCCTTGCTGCGCGCCACCAGGACGAGTGGTCGATGATTCCGTGATTTACGGCACGTTGGGCGGCCGTTCCACGGTGGCAATCGCAGCTCCGGCCAATTCCCAGCGTGCCAAGGAAGAGCGCACCACGAGATGTCCCATACACTCCATTTGGACGAACGTGCCGTATACTGTCTGGCTTCGTGCATGCAAGCGGGACTCGCGAAGGATGGGCCGGCGCAAGCATGGGAATTGACACCCGCGAGCGGCGCCTTCCGACGGCCAATCCAATCTGGCTGCCGTGAGCACCCAGACGAGGTCGCCCCGAGTGGCGAGGTGAGTACTTGTTACTGGCACTTTGATCGGACGTTGCTGCAGGGGAGCTGACCTACAGTATCCCGCGACAGGTCCACGAGATCTGCCAACTTGAACGAATCACAGTCTACTAGTGAGCCTGCTGTGCCGTCCACCGCGGGCCCTCAATTTCGGTTATGGCAAAGCGCGCCCGCCAGCTCGCGGCTCTGCCTTCAAGTTCATGACGAGCAGGTCCCCACACCCTCGCACCCATGATTAGCGTGCGTCTGCCAGCGGTATCGTCCCTGCTAGCGGTCGTGCCAGATCCGAAGTGAGTCTGCTGAGTATGTCACTCTCACACATATAAGAAGTCCGCCCGTTCTCACTCCACCCGCGTGCTTATCCGCCGACTCCCCGCTCAACCCCTCCATGGACCCTCTGCTGCTGACAGCTGTCCTGGGCGGACTTGCGCTCCTCTACTCAGTCTATCGCTTACTGACACGCCCGTCCATCTCGGAAATCCCTGGGCCAGAGTCCAAGTCTTTCTGGCTCGGTGGGTGCAGTCCAAGATCGAGTAACGGAAAGCACGAGGTTAGCTGACGTGCAGATCATCTAATAGGACATCTCCCGGAACTGTTCCAGGAGGAGGCCGGCGACACCGACTTCAAGTGGCAGGAGCAGTATGGCAGCATCGTGCGCGTGAAGGCGCCGTTCGGCGTGTGTTCTCGCACTCTGCACTCTCCTCGCCGCAACTTCTCATATGGTCCCCGGTCGCATCATAGGAGGACATGCTTTGGATATCAGACCCGAAGGCGTTGCAGTACATCTACCAAACATCCGGTTACCGCTTCCCAAAGCAGCCCGAGCGCCGTATCCTGTCTCGTCTCGTCGGCGATACCGGACTGACATGGGCGGAAGGTACGCGAGTGTTGCTATCTGTAGCGCCTCGAGCAGGCTGCTGCGCTCCCTTGAAGTCCCGGTCAACTGACACTGCGCCCGGATGGAAGGTGACGTACACAAGCGGCAGCGCAAGGTGATGCTCCCCGCCTTTGGCACCCCGGAGTCCAAGGCGCTCCTTCCCGTCTTCCGGCACTACGCCGAGCAGGTGCGATGGAGTTCTCGCTCTTTGATTGGCGGTGACGAGCGGACCGGAGTGCGCTGACGTTCCCTGCGTGGGCGTAGGTGACCCTGAGATGGAAGGACCTGTTGATGGGTCAGCCTGGAGGTTCGATCAAGATAAACGTCCATGAACATGTCGCGCCGGCGACACTCGAGGCGATTGGCGAAGGTTAGCGCTTCTTGATGGCACGTTGTCGGCATACTGCTCATGGCCAAGTGCTCTCAGCTGCATTCGACTACAAACTCGGAGTGCTCGACGATGAGGCGAGCGAGCTCGGCAAGGCGTACAAGAACCTGGTGTAAGTTCTGATCCTCCGAGGGAGATAAGCAAGTGGCTGATGTCTATTTCCCTCAATCCGGCAGCGCGACCATCTTTTCCTCTCCGTCGAACAAGAAGCTCTTCATCCAGAACATCGCGCACTACGTGCCGATGCGTATCCAAGAGTTCCTGTACGACCACCTTCCCGGCAAGGGGCTCGATAAGGCGCGTCTCAACCGCACTGCTGCACACAAGGTCGCAAACCAGCTCCTGGAGATGAAGACCGAGGCGCTGCTGATGGGAAAGGGCAACCGCGACGTCATGAGCATCCTTGGTAAGGCCCTTTGCCCATGCACGCCGCTTTCCGTATCCCATCTGACGAAAGGACAGTGAAGGCGAACGCGGCGGAGGATGAGCGGACAAGGCTGAGCCACGCAGAGATCGTGTCGCAAATGCGGTCAGTCTCCCTCGCTCTCCCACTCTCGCGCGACGCAGCCACAGAGTCAGACTGAGACGGAGTGCGCGCATCGCAGAACGATCCTCCTCGCCGGCCAAGAGACGACGTCGAACACGCTCGGCTGGGCGTTCCTCGAGCTCGCGCGGCAGCCGCACATCCAGCGGCGGCTGCGCGCGGAGGTGCACGCGGCGGAGCGCGCGGTGCGCGAACGAGGAGACTCGGACTTTACCGTCGCTGACTTCGAGTCGATGCCGTACCTGCAGGCCGTGCTCAAGGAGATACTACGCTTCTACCCCGCCGTGCCGCACACGTACCGCCAGGCCCTGCACGACGATGTGATCCCGCTCTCGAGACCGGTCACGACGCGCTCTGGGAAGGTAGTCAGCGAGGTCCCCATCCGCGCGGGTCTGAGGCTGATCTTGTCAGTGTGCGCGTATAATCGGTGAGTCGCGCACTTCGTCGCTGTCATGTTCGCGCTGGGGGATGACCGCGTCGTTCTCGTTCAGAGAAAAGGACATCTGGGGCGAGGACGCACACGTGTTCAATCCCGACCGCTGGCTCGAACCCGGCAGGATGAAACGCGCCACCACGGTCGGCGTGTACTCCAATTTGTAAGTCGCACCGCAAACTTCGCGGGACTGGCCATCAGATCGCTTGATGCGATTCACGTACGTGCTCGCAGGTTGACCTTCGCGGGAGGAGTCCGAGCGTGCATCGGCTGGCGCTTCGCGTGAGTCTCTCGCCTTCCCTCCTCAACCCGACGTCCGACATCGCCGATCCGCGTCGTCTCTCTGCTGCGGCACTCCGTGCTGACCGCCTTCGTAATTGTGACTGCAGGATATACGAGGTCCAGGCGTTCTTGACGGAGCTCGTGTCCAACTTCCAATTCGAGCTCACCCCAGAGGTCGACCGCGTGTGCAAGACGCAGGCGATCGTCATGGTACCCACGCTCCGCGGCGAGCTCGAGAAGGGAGTGCAGCTCCCGCTTCAGGTCTCTTTGGCACAGCGGGATTATGATGAGTAGTGCGCGCAAGAGAGCGTGGTTTCGAAGAGGTGCAGGTACACTGGAATGCGAGCACCTTTCCAGATGATGGTCCATACCGTGATCTTTATATGACATCAAAAATTTTGCAGAACTGCGAGCTCTAGAGAATGATAATTTTGCAAACAAAGAGTTTTCAAAGCTACAGCAACAAGACCGTGACAGGCATATGTATCGGAAGGATGGGATCCGCAAAGCCTATTGCAAGAACGCTTGTAGGTTGAGCAAGGTGCCGCATGGCTGCGCGAACACCGACATGTCCGAGGAAGACATATCTGAGAGGCTTGAAGACGTAGATCAGTAGAGCTAGAATATGTAACGATCCAGACATACGATGAGTAACAACATGGATATGACAGCCACATAACGGCAGTCAACGTACAGGGTGAACCCTCCGGTCTGCTGCAAATGTATTACTTCACGAGAGACCAATTCCAGTGGAGCGCGGGACCGAAGCTCATGGAGCAAATGTGATTGGTCCGCCCTAGGAGAAGGAAAAGGGAGCTCGACACTATACACCGATCCCGAACTCAGCAAAATGTCCTTCTCAGTGCTCCGCGACTTCGGAGAAGACTGACTCACGGATTCGGGCACGATCGATGCTCGGTCGTGAAAGGGATAAACATTGCATAGGGAGAAGAGAAGTAAATACGAGGAATGGGGGCTGTGACTGAGTAGCATAAGAAGATCAGAAACGCCGTCGGGGAATGCAATCAGTAAGAAAACAAAGCAGGGCATGGCAGACCGAAGGAAAGATAGGAATAGTATGTCAAAAGTTGTTGCCTGCATTCAGGGAGCTGAGAACCCACAACCGTGCTAGCACCGAGCCTCCGACGTTTTCAAACGTCACACCAAGCATCGTCATCGCTGAGAGCATCCCCAACACATTGGAGTTCGGGCGACCCAACGTTACGAGGATTCTTGCTAGGAGTCACGATCAGGACGACCTGCGATCGTCTGCGGTGCAGCCACAGTCCGACATGGCTCCGAACGAGCCACTCCACGGCTTTGAACTGCCAGGTGCCACATCCCTTCAGCGACGGCGATAGCGCATCAGAAGGACCGATGGAGCGCGTGGGATGGGAGAGTTGTTCCCCGAAATACAGCAGGAGGGCCTTACGTGTTGAACGCTGGTGCCTGGCCTGGTCGCAGCGGCCAACAGGAGAGGTCGCTTTGGGAGGCATCTCTTTTTCAGAATTACGATTGCTGTGTATGTACGTTGCAGATTTGTCTGCGCAAGCATCAGAAGGTTGCGGTCGCAACGGGATGCGATGTTGGACAGGCAAGATTTGAGGCAAGGCATGGTGGATATCCGGACTGACGCGGGGCTGCGTATCTGAGCCAGTCGTCCGTGCATGATGGGTGGTGCCGCAGTCAACAGCTAGTGCAGACGCTCGGATGCCAGCGTCATATGAGGGCGGGTCCTGGGAACAGGCCGCTGCGAGCATCTGGCGCCCCACAGACTCCGGTCCCAAGGAGCCGTGGTGGTGAGGTTGATAGGGAACCGAGTTCAAAGTGCTATCTGCAGGGCGTATGGGCCAATCATCAGGGCGTCGGCAGGAAGATACTTACCACTGACGCCGTCCGAGAACATTGCGAGGTTGTTCAGATATCCGGCAGCAGCGAGTTCTCTCCGTTCACGCGAACTATTTTTCTGCAGGGATCTGATAAGCCTGCGGCAGAAGTTCCGAAGGATGGAGAGACGGCATACTTACAGCTAGTGTTACTCGCAAGTCGTTCAGCTCCTTGCACAAGACATTGATCATGGAGGACGCTCCTCTCCACCAGGAGCGCAGCTCCCCCGACCACGACCGGATGCTATATACTTGACCCCGGAGATCCTCTGAGCGAAGCTGAATCCTGTCCATACGATTGTCAAAGGGAGTCGTAGAGGCGCAAGGCGCAGCACCTACGCCCACAACTGCACGCTGAAGCGATGGAGGCCATTGCCACCGTGGAGAACGCCGTTCTTGATAGCAGAATCGAAGACAGATTCGGTTTCCGAGAGGAGTTGATCTAGAATGCGCATCTTCGCCGTCGGTAATTGACAATAAATCCAGCAAGTGAGGACGGGAAACAGAGCAATCGTGCCGATGGCACCTGCAACAGCGCCCCAGACGTTGAACCCAAGATCGGACATGGAAGGTTACGATACACGTAGACTTGGGCGAAGAAGTGCCGTGTTGTTCCTCCAGGAGTTACAGTATGCGCGGCGTCGAATGTGGGTGCGATGTCTCCCCTCATGAGCTAGGCCAAGACATATAACCCTTGGAGTTCCGGTGCATGTACATGGATGCCGCATGGTGTCGCAACGTGGGGGTAGCATGCGTCAATGGGTGCAGCCCACTGCAAGGATGCTTGAGATCTCGATGCCAACTCACGGTGATAGTCAGAAAGTTGCTGGCTGACGCCGAGTCCTTACCAGTGGCAGTGACGGTGATGGCACTTGTCCCGCAGGCCTCGATCAGACTTGCCTGATTAGGAGAACGCGTTTATAGCACGCTCGGCCCTCGCAAGAGCAGCATGTCGGACTCGAGTGCGACATACGCACTGCTCGTTCTTCGCCACATCGTCTTCAACCTATGTCTGCACACGTTTACCCCAAGCGGCTTCCGCAGTATGTCTACTTGAGTGAAGAAAACATCGAGCGTTATACCGCATCCACCTTGAAAGGCCACTATAGTCTTCTTCCGTCGGAGGTATGGTGGAGAGACCGTCAACATTACCTCCTAGAAGCGGGATATATATTACGGCCCCGGTACTGGCCTAACTGGCGGCCATCTTGGCTCGGAACAGATCTTAATCCCATGTTCTGTGAGGATTCCATTATGCAAGCCGTAGGTTCCTCTTAGGAACCAGTAGATTATTCTTTCATTGACCGTCAGCGTGCAGAACTACCAAGTCTTGGATGCTAGACGCATTCCAGAAAACGATGTTGTGGCTATCAAGAGCTTCCGAAAGGACGGCCAGGAGCTACATATCATACAGTTGCTGTCAGCAATACCAGATCCGCAGAATCATACGGTCCCTTTCATCGAAGTACTTGACGATCCTTTCGACCACGAACTATCTCTGATGGTGATGCCTTACCTACGACCATGCAATGACCCGGACTTCAATACAGTTGGAGACGCAATAACGTTCATTGACCAGACACTCGAGGTGAGGCGTGATATGTACTGTCCATCAAGGGAGTATCTCAACGCTACCATAAGGGCCTCGCCTTCATGCATCGGCACAACGTCGCCCACCGGTTCGTGAAAGAAGGGCTCTGTTGCTTAACTACCTCATTCATCATCCCTGCAGTGATATAGCTATGGAGAACATCATGATGGACGCCAAAGCCCTCTACCCCGAGGGACACCATCCAGTTCGACTTGACTTCAGTCCCGACGCTATCTATTCAATCACTCCACTACCCAGAGCTGGTCGCGGTGTCAAGTACTATTACATTGATTTTGGACTCTCTCGAATATTCCCGGAGGGCTCCTCTCGTCACGTCGTGGGTGACGTCGGCCGCGACGCAGAAGTACCTGAGCTCTCTTCCACTATCCCCTACGACGCCTTCAAGGTCGACATATATGCTCTAGGAAATCTGTATGCCAAGGAATTCCAAGAGGTAAGTCCAGCGATGACCACAAATCCTCCTACGGATGGCATCGAATATCTCCTGCAGAAGTATAGTAATATGCAGTTCATCGCTCCGTTGATCGAGCATATGAAAGACCGACGACCCGAGTTGCGGCCGCCTGTGGATGACCTCCTCGCGCAATGGGCGGGATATCGCGACTCTCTGGGCGAAAGCGCCTACAATTGGCGGCTAAGTCCAAGATCGGAGACAGCAATTGGTAGGATGCTGAACGACACCGTCGCTGTCGCTTGGGAAGGCATCAGCTCCTTGAAGAAGTACATCAAGTAGCTTCAGGTGATCGTATCTGTAAATTGTTGTCCGGGTCACACGTATCTCTGCTTAAGGACAGGTCTCGATTCCGCCCTGCTAACTGACCCTACGATGGCCTTCTTAGTCAGTCTCAGTGTGGGATTCATCTCCAGCTATGGCTTGCTACATCTGATGAACGCAGCAGTGTCCGCCACGGCATGTCGGAACAATTTGGGTAAGCTACACGCGATACACGACAGGACGCCTCGTCCTTGCTGTCACTTCGAGGCAGGAAAACCGGCGCGGCTACGAACGTATCCTGCCATCTGCCGCCTCTCCAACCATGTCATAGAGCAGCGCGATGATTCAGATGCCGCATGTTATATGTCTACCGCCCTTTACCGTGAGAGATGGCGACTTAGATTGTAGAGCATGCGATCCCACCGCGAGCTTCAGAGGCTACGTGATGATGGGCCGTTTGAACGTTTGGACTGGCCCGAACATGCGTGGATACTTCAGCTGCACAGCCGCCATCTGTTCGTTCAAACGCGAGGCCTATAATCTGTCTTGGAAAGGAAGGAGAAAGGCTCCCCATGCCGAAGTGATCCTTGGGGAATTACGAGCGCGTCGCATGCGTCCTGCAGGGGGCGGTGCGAGGAAACTCATAGGCATGCGTTGCTCATCGGAGATTTGAACCGAACTGGATGACAGCGGATATACTACGAGTACACTACACAAGACATGCCTGAAATTTGCTGAGGTGCCATATGCACACCGACGCGCAAGGTGCGACAACGGTATCGCGCACGGAGCTGAGCGTTGAACCGCAGACTCGCAGAGAGGCGATTCTCATACGGAGCTGATATGTCAGCAGATGATACACTCATTCCCAGGCTGCGTCAACCTCGCCTCGAGCCGAGCAACGAGCGACCTGTCGCTCTCGATGTATGGACAGCCACTGCAACCAACCAACCGAGATGAGTCGGTCCGTCAATTCGTTCGAACAAGTAGCACGCACTTGAACTGCAAACTGTTGGCTTGAGTGTCTTCCTCCAACGACACCGCTATGACGGCATAGTGCGACGACCGAATCGACGCCGGCGCGGTGAGCGGCTCACCGTCGCGCTTCATCCGCAGCTCGATCGGCGGCTTCGGCTTGTCCTTGCCCTTCGATCCCAACGATCCCAACGATAGCAGGGAGGCAGCCGCCTCCGGCTGGACATTGTCTTCCACGGCTTCCCGTAGGGATGCGGGCGGTCCGGACTCAGGGTGAGGAGATGGGGGAGGCTGCGTGCGAGCGCGAGGATCTTCAATGACCAGCCTTGAGTCGATCCACGTCGGCGGGCTGTGCGGGAGGAGCGAGAGCGCGACGACCCAGCTGCCGGCGCGCATATGCGAATAGCCCACCCGCCAATCTCCGTTCTTCGCGACGAAGAACTTGAGCAACCACAGCCGTCCTGTCAAACACATAAGGGAGGGGCTCGGCGGACAAGGGGCATCACATCGATGCTGGCGCACCTTTTGCGATGAACTCGAGGTTGATCTCTTTGGATATGCGCATCCGTTTTTGGAACATTGGGATCCTGAACTTCGCGACGAACCCAGCTTCGTCGCCCTCCACGTCCTCTACTTCGACGTCGTCTACCGGCACATTTCCGCCCAGTATGATCTCATCCGAGCCCGACAGCGGTGCGAACGTCGGAGAGCGCCTCAGTCGCTGGAACAAGCCGTGGTCGGAAGTATGCAAGCACGCGAGGCGCAGCTCGTCGACCGTCGAGTCCGAGAGCGGGGCGGCGTACGAGAGGAGCGCGGTGACGATGTCGGGCTGGTCAGGGGGCGGCGGATCGGCAGGACGGCTGACGATAGCCCAGTACATCGGCGTGTGGCCCTCGACGCTGCGCTCTTGCAGGAGCGCGGAGAGCGAGAGGTCGAACGTCTGGCACGCATCGGCGCAGCTCTCGAGCACGCCGAGAGCGCCCTGTGTGTCGGTCTGCTTGACGAGGTCTCGGAGGATGCCCTTGATCGTCGTGCTGACTTCCTTCGCTGCGCGCGCGGAGGGACCGAAATTGAACCACGAAGACGCGGCGCCTGGTCGCTTACCGGTCTTCGGAGAGAGGGGGGTTGGTGACTTTGTTCCTGTTGGCGAAGGGTGCTGATTTGTGCGTAAGGAGCGAGAAGGCTGGGATGACGAGGATCCCGCCTTATCGTCTCGGGGCAACGGCGGAGGAACGTCGACCAAGGCATCGTAGGAAGGAGGAGCGTCTTCCGGTTCAATGTCGACCTCGCTACCCGGCAGCGGGGCTTTGTCAATGATCATGTTTCTTCGTTTTATCTGCGGAATCCACGTTTCAGTACAGCGAAATTTGAACGATTGAGACTATGACCGTGCCGTTTGAGATGGGCGCGTACGTACAGTACTTGGAATCCGGGAACGGCCCTCGGCTGAATTCAGGACTCTCGCAGATGTGCGTCGCAAGGAGCAGGTTGGGGCAAACCAGCTGGATTCTCGATAGTTGAGTCCTCGTTGAGCCGAAGTGCTACGCAGGCTGCGGGCGCAGGTCTGAACTTGTAGATCCGCCGCATGGCCTAGAGCTGCACTAGTACTGGCAGGCTGCGCCTGCGGCCCTGTCCTTGCTGGTGGCGTATCCGGTCGGCCAGATCAAAGCGGCGGTGCAGCGACGGCCCCGCCAGATCTGATCTGATCTTATCTTATTGCATCTTATCTTATCATCGGCCTCTCACAGCGCAGCATCTCTCTCGCAATTGGAACCTGCTCTCGACCACGGCCAGTGACCGCTACCTTTCCTTCAGTCAGTCTTTGACTCTTTGGGCTGTTGACCTTGGTCCCATATTCGCTTGCGCTTGTTATTCCTGTTATCCTGATTCACTGTGATTGTTGGCTCCTAGGCGGGGTTACGAGTACGGGAAACGGTATCGGCAGTGCAGTCGCAACGGTAAGCTCATGCCCGCCCTGTAGACCCTCCGCCGGTGGCACTAGTAGACACCTCGGGTACCTACCACCATCGAGTACAATCAGGCGAATTCTATCTTGCGCCTCTTCGAGGATAAGCGAGTTCGAGGAATGGCGGAGAAGTTGCGCTAGAAAGCTCGCCCTGGACTTCGACGTCTGCGACGGAACAGATACGGTGTGTTCTCGAGAGCATTTGCAAGCGTATCTTGCTTCGAGACGTAAGTGATAGCTGTGGTTGCGTACGATACCTCCCTGCACCCGGCGGCGAAAAGTCGGGCGATGCCGTTGGCCTCATCGTCGCCCGCTTTGCGCCAAACTCGTCTGCATGCCCTCGGCGAAACCGTGGTGCAGCGGCCCGCGACATCTGTGCATAGACGACAACGAGCTTGCGTCCAAGTGACGGAGGAGGACTGTAAGGAGAAATGTCGGACGCCGCAGTGGGCCGTCCGTTCGCTTCGCCCACGCTTCGAGCCTTCGAACTGTTCCGCTCAACTTGGAAGTGCACGTAGTTGAGCGGGAGAGCCACAGCGACCGTCGACTGCCTCTCTTTCTCTCTCTGAACTCTGCCCTCATCTCGGCATCTGGCCCTCGCCCTGCGCTCGCTCTGGCATGCCTCGTAGACCGCCATCGATATCACTGACGGACATTTCTCGGCTTCCGGGCGGTCCGCCTGCCGTATAAGACTGCACTCGGACCGTCTCTCCCCATTCCACTCGTCGATAACGTCCCTCGCGACTCTGCACAATGGTCGTCTACCGTATCCTAGTCGCCTCGTATACGAACGACGTCTATACCATCGCTTTTGAGCCGGATGTGCCGACTCTCAAGCTCACTTCGACCGTCACCGTCGGGCATCATCCATCGTGGATCACCCCGCATCCGAAGGACAGCAGCATCGTCTTTGCGGGTTTGGAGCAAACCGACGGGAAGATAGCGGTGTTAAAGTACGATGAGGATGGTCGCGGGACGGTGATAGGGGAGGTCCCGAGTGGGGGCGCCGACCCGTGCTCGCTCCTGGCACTGGACGACCAGTTGCTCGTCGTTAACGTGCGTTTTGACCTTTGTCCCAATCGTTTCATGCCGTCCGCTGATAGTAGACAGTCTTTAGTACTCTTCCGCAACATTTGCAGTGATCCCCCTGTCCGCTGAGCCTCCGCACCTGGTTGCGGATAAGACATCCGTCATCCAGTTCAGCGGCTCTGGACCTGACAAGGAGCGGCAGGAGGCTTCGCACCTGCATCAAGTCATCAAGCACCCCGCACGAGACGAGGTGTTAGTCCCCGACCTTGGCTCGGACAAGACAAGGCGACTCGTCCGTGAGGCGGACGGGAAGTGGGTTGAGAAAGGCGTGGTCAACTACAAGGCTGGCTCAGGACCTCGTCATGTCGCATTTCACGGTGTGTATGGACATCTGTTGACAAGGCGTGTCTTCTCATCGTTCGCCCACAGAAGGTGTGCTGTACACGCTTTTAGAACTGACAAGTGAAGTTGCCGCACATCGCCTGCCGCCCCTCCCGGCCGAGCCGACGCTGCTGGACACCATCTCGACAATGGCGCACTTCCCTCCTCCTGATTCAGCATATATGCTGGCGTCGGAGATCCTCCTCCCCACGCCGAACGCGACCTACCCGTCTCCGTACATCTACGTGTCGAATCGCAACGATCCATCACCCGAGGGCGATGTGATCTCCATCTTCTCAACCGTAGACGAGTCCGTGGAGAAAGGTACAATTGGACGCGTTGCTGAGGTACGCTCTGGTCTGCAACACCTGCGCGGGATGGAGTTCGGCGGGCCGGACGGCCGGTGGCTGATCGCGGGCGGAGTGAACGGAGGCGGGGTTAAGATTTTTGAGCGCGTCGACGGAGGAAAGGGATTAAAGGAAGTTGCGAAGATTGAGTTGGAGGCCCCAACGGGCTTCTTGTGGTTGTGATTCGCCTCATCCGGTTGACGGTGAGGGATGATGAAATTGATCGTAGCGTGGGTCGCTCGTCGCGGGTGGTGTTGGGATACATAAGTTGATCCCTCAGCTATTGACTAGGTTCGTGGACTACTCCTTTCAGGAGTGCGGGGTCGTCACTGATACTGGCCCACAGTGCTATGCATGTTACGTATATCTTATGCATTCTGAAGGGCGACCGCATGTTTGTCCAAGCACCGCTTTGGGCGGAATTCGGCCATCTTCATTCACCTCAACAGGCTGAAAGACTTGCATGATGCCCATCACTCCGGGACTGATTACTTACGAACACTCAACGACCCTCCTTCGCGCAAAGCCCCCTACCGATGAAGACTATGAGGTGGAGCTCGACTCGGCTCGAGGTCATCTCGGCACACTGTCTTGTCTACTATCGTGGGACTCAGTGCTATTTTGTCAGGTGTTTGCAGGAATCGTGCTCTCATCGACGGGTGAGCTGTACCGACATGGGCGTCACGCACCGGGGTTAAACTGTACAATCTCACAAGGTGGGAAAAGAAGTCAACCCATTCACTGCCGAAGCACAGCAGCAGACAGGAACTCACTAATTCATGGCGGACCGCATGTTCAAGAAGACCTCCGGCTGCTCCATTCTCCGAGGCACAGTCGGATCCGCTCCCTAATTGCGCCCGCCTGTCAGAGGATGGGGGCCTTGACAGTATGGATTGGGCATGCATAGCCTCGCTCTCGACGGCTATCGTACGTTCGTCCATGAATTCCGCTGTACAATAGCTTGCGTCTCAAACCCATTCGAACGAGATATGAGAGCCGGCGTCCGTGAGATGCGTAACGCTGATATTCGCCAGTCTCCCTGTCTGTCCCCAGTGCGATAGTGTCTGACTCTCACTTTGCATGATCTTCGTCCAGGTCTCTCATACAGCGCCGCGTGCGTGACACTCGCCGGAGCGTGCATCATCCTTGTCCGCACTTCTCCCGCGCAATGGCCCGGTGAGCGCGGACAGGCGCAGACACTTGGCGCCCTTCAGAAGCCTCTCCAACGGCTGCTGCGACCGATGACAATCTGGCCTCTCGGTCCTCCGGCGGCGGAGCTTAGCGCCTCTGCCTTCCAAGACAGCTGGTGTTCCCCTCCTTTTCCATGACCGGTCTTTGGGTGAGCGCCAGTGGTCCGGGTAAGCCTCATGCTGCACGCCCTGGCGCTCGGAGGGGTTTAAGTGTGCGTTGCGTCGAGGGCTGGCACGTCGGTCGCTCTCCTCCCCTGACGTGTTCAGGCATCCGGCAGTCCAAGCGGTGACCACAGAAGGCGGGCGTTTCCACCTTTACTCCAGGACATGTCGGGCGATTCGACGTATGAGCAGGAGATCGTGGCCGACTACCCTAGGCTGTAGGTGGAACTCGTTATCACACCTGATGCAGTATCTAACAGCTCTTGCAGACTGATGGAGAACTACTGCATCATTGCGTCCTCTGGTATATGTTTTCTTGCTTCTTGACGCTGGCTCCTTTGCTTAGGTCTTCCCTGTTGGCTACTAGCTCTTCTCTGGTTCGACTTTGCCTTGACGCTCCCGACGGAGTATCGCCGGATATGGAAGAGAAAGTTCACAGGAGCGACGCTGGTATACCTCTTCACTAGATACGTCGCGGTGATCGAAAGGATCTTCTTCGTCTTGGAGGTCCTGGTGTGGAGATCGAGTGACAAGGTATGTTCTCATACAGCGATTCCCGAACACCACGTCTGATGCTTGCGATCTGCAATATTAGACGTATGCATGCTACTTCCGGCAACCTCGGACCGTTACTCATTGATTTTCAGATGTGGTGGAATTACGCATACCGACGATATGCTTGTATTCATCAACTACTTGGCGTTTGCTGGTCAGTATTCCCTTACGATAAAGCATTGTGGTGCTCACCACCGGTGTGCTGGTGCAAATAGCTTTCACCTGCCTGCGGATCTATGCCGTCTGGGGAAGAGACTGGAAACCGCTTTTGATCGTGGCACCCTTGACCTTAGTGAGACCTATCTCAGGGCTGGTCAGTAGACGTATCTCAAAAAGCAGCTGAGCCTTGATAGAGCTAACCCTTGTCATAGATCGAGGATACACGCTACACTCCGGTGCAAGGTGGGCCTCCTTTCGGATGTGTCTACATCTACCATATTCCGGACAGCATTATCTCTACGTCAGTTCATCATTGAAACCAGTAACAAGCTGAGCTAACCATCGCCTAACGGTTCTGTAGAAGTAAGCAATTCGCACGTGAAACTCAGGGAGGTCATTAAAGCCCTCGTCCAGTCTCTATCGCGTCGCGAGCGACAACCATAGCAGCCGAGGTCATCCTGATCGTCTTGACTTGGATCAAGACGTTTGGGATTAACAGAGACGCGCTGCATGCGGGTGTGCGCACGCCTTTGGCCACATTGCTGTTGCGGGACGGTCAGTACTGTTGCCGATTTTTGAGTCGTCCTCCCTGAATCGACCTTCCTCCTAGGAACTGCATATTTCTTGTGCGTCGCGCCACGCTCAGTGCTGTTGAGTGCTTGCCTGACTAACTGCGGACAGGATCATCCTTGCAATCCAGGTTGTCAGCATTATCGCCGACCATGTACGTCTCACTTGCTACTCATCTTCAGGCGCTCTCTAACTGTACAGGTGTTAACGTGTATCCACTAGATCGGTTCCGTACGTGTCTTCCCGAAATTGACAGCGGCGCTATCTAACAGGCACTCTCCAGCCCCTCACCATCTGGCTCGTCTGGCCGTACTTTGACCAAGTGTACATCTTACCCCTTTACACTTTCTTGAATGCCCATACTCATGGAGCCTCATCAGACTCACCGTGATATTCCTTTCACGATTCATGCTAGACCTTCGCGGACTTTACTTCGCTGACCGCGCCGACCGCGACGCCGAGACATCGCTTCACTTGTCCGACGTGAACTTCCATGGCGTTACGTCAAACATCGTCGGCAATCTCGGGGCGACGCTCACCAACACGCTGACCCTTCCTGCGCCCTCTGATACATCCGCGTCCAACTCCGATTCGAGCTCGTATACCGGAGTGCGCTATCGCTGCGAGTGGGACGACGACGACTCAGATCTCCTGGAATACTGCAATGACCCGTTCGCGGTGGGATTGAAGGCAAAAGACGCAACCGAAACGTCACCGCGGCTTGTCACCGAGCTCGCGGGGATTGGAGACCATCTAGAAAAGCAGCAGATTGACTCTCCGCAGGGATGGGATGCCCACGATATCGAAAAGGCGCAAGTGCGGGAGGAAAGGTGCCAAATACAGGTGAGTCGCTCCGGGCGTTCTGTTATCCGGTCGTTGGCTGAGTGACGCTAATTAGGAGGAGGTCCGGGGGCATACGGGACCGTTCTGAACCCTCTGTGATGTATTGCATCACTTACAGTTATCTATAATAGCAGACAGTCTTGCCGTTCGCCGACGGTATGACGAGGCGCTTACGTGTGACAGCGATGCCGCTGGCCAACCATCTCCCGCTGAGCTGATTGGCTCCGTTGAGAGATGCGTTCAAATGATCTATGGAGACCGAAGAGCATCCAAAGCTGCCCAAGCAGAGACCTTGAAGAGGTGAAACACCTGTCACACTTGCACTTCGTCTCTGGTGGAGAGACAGCCAATAATCATCTCTCGGGCAAGATAGGACATGTCAAGCATGTGAGAGCATCACCCCAGCTCCTCGACTCCGAACCGTAATGCATAAGATGACTTGTGCGTTATTGCCCTAGGATGAAGCTGACGTTGCATCGACTACAACCACTAGTGGCATCCTCGACCGATGATCGTGCCAAAGATCGGCGCTATATCGCTCTTCGTGCGCTCTACTCTCCATGACGATATCGCTCGAGCTCACCTCCGTATAGCCGCCAATGACTCAGGATGGGCCCAGAATCTCCTTGGCCCGATGTTCCCACCATAAGGCGCGGTCATGCAAGAACGACCTCCAGTCAAGACGCGAAGATGTGTCAAACGAGTGTGAATGAGCTCATGACCAAGCCATCCGAATAGCCACTCCAGCGCTCCTGCGCTCGTTTGCCAGTGGACTGGTGGCTGGGACATACTTAGATCATGGTGATAGACGAGGCATGATGCATTCGCATGATGTGGTATGGCTGCTTCACCTGCAATATTGCGATCTTTTTCCAAGACAGCGTACATTATCCTCGATACTGACCGTATTGCAAACCACGTCGTTCGCGACATCAGGTTCCTGCGATCAGGGTCAACCGCTCTCCTTCACGGCAAGCCACCATTTGCCAAATGTCACTGCCCCTTCTCCACGCAAGCCCCTTTCCACTTCGTCAAGAATGCTTTGCAGCTGCTTCTCCGTCGTCACGGGTTCCTCGTCCGGGGTGCGAAGCTTATCCTTTGCGAGCAGCGCCATGGCCAGGTGCTGCCATACGAATTTGAAGTTTTCCACAGTGAAGTCCTCGAATTCTTCAAGCCCAGGCCGTTGCGCGCAGACCTTGCCTGCCGGTGGCACGAACCGCTTCCAGTCTCTTACCATGTATCCGGCGGCACGCAGCATATCCGGGAGACGATAGGTGATCCTAGCAGCGCAGGCGATCAGCAGCTGTGCAGACAGCAATAGTGAAACACATCAACACGCACTCAGTGAGAAAATCGTTTTCGAGAGAGAACGCTGTATAGATGCGGTTCGCCTTGCCGACCCAATCCGACCGGGTCAACTGAGGGTTGAGGTCGTGCCCGGGTGCATCCTCCGGCGGGATAGACTCGACATTGTGGTACATGATCGGATCAAGCTCGGCGACTATGAGCATGCCTCCGGGCTCTTTCGGAAATCATATCTCACTTCGAGCTTCCCCATGTGGAACGGTGGGATAGACGTACTCAGTACTTGGTTGATGTTGCGCAAGGCTTTCGTCCAGCCGTCCTTCGTCAGACACAGGAACAAGAAGCTGAGGTGTACGAGATCGAATTTTTGGTGCATCTCGGGCGGGAATGGCTTGGTGACGTCTTGCTGAAACGTTGTCACACCGAACTCGTCCGTGAGAGCCTTGTCCGGGAAAACCTGCGTCTCTATGTCGCATGCGTACAGGTGGACGGGTGTAGAGGCACTGGGAGACTCCTTCCCGGGCAATGCCAGCCGTGACTTGACTTCCGGCATGTTGGCAAAGTCGAGTATCCAAGCACAGGTCCCTGCGCCGACATCGAGTACGTTTGAGAGGCGAGAGACATCGACGGAGGGCGGTACTGGAGAATTCCAGCCGAACAATGCTCTCTTCAGGGCATATTGCTTCCCGAGTCTGTACAGTAGTCAGTACCGCTCAGGAATAGCTGGACTGGATGACACGCTTGCCTCTCGATCTCTGGGCTATTGGCCGGGATGACGTAGAGCGAATGTCCAGTTTGATTGGACATTATGGAGAGATCGCTAGTGCCAGCCCGTCTCGAGTTGGCCGATGCTAGGTCTGGGAGTAGCATTGAAGTCGCTACTGGAGTACGATTCTTATAGGAGGACAACGAGATCCGAGTTGATCGATGTTAATCACAGATGGTTCGAGCATAGGGAACGTGTCACCTTTCCGGTTTTCTGCCCTCAGCTATGTAGTACTGTGCTTCCCACAGTCACAGCACTGGGTATAATAGTACGCCGACCTCCACGGCGTCCTTATCATACATGGCATGTGCTAAGATCCGATGGAACCGGGGAAGGAATGACTCTGGAAACACGAGGTATCACTGGAAGTAAACCTATCAACTTCGCGCTTCAGCCATATGTGTAGGACCCACCATCCATAATCACCATGGGAAAGCTTCAGATACTGTATGTGCTTCGGGTTATTCAGTCAACCGTCTGACTGAGGGCATACGATGGGTTGTGAGCCCACTGCTGTGTGGTTGTACGAGTGGGCTTGGTAGACGTGGTGCACTATTGCCATATGCAGCTATAACTTTCATCTCAGTACTGTACCGTGAAGAGAGGGAAATATATTATATATAGGGTGAATCCAAGTACATCAGTTCATGGACAGCTCAAACGCTGGCAACCAACCAAGGCGCGACGTTCCGGCACGTGAGGCAGTGCAAGTGCCTGCTACACTGGCACGTCTACTTCCCAAGCACATTGTGCTGGTTCAGAGACCGTTCACTTCTATGAATGTATTCACGGAGGCTTGGACGCTTGGGGTACTCCGTGAAGTTCAGATGTTGCAGGTACTAGTCACCAACAAACGGCTCAGAACCTCACAAAAGATATAATTCTGACTAACTCACCCGATGGGGCATCAAGCCATGGCTCACGCAGGTACCACACTCCTGCGTTGCGGCGCATTCAGTCAACATCGTATGCTTGCGATTGTGAGCAAGATTAGACTTACTGTCTCCGGTAAGAGTCTTCTCGGCATTGGTTTGGCCATCGCCGAGCCAGTAGAACCGATTCTCAACTGGGTCCAGGCGCTCGTAGTTGGAGTCTTCCCACCGAGGATTGGCGAGTGTCCTGAGAGCATGGAGCGTGGAACCTGGCAGTGTTTACCCATGAGTGAACCAGCGGGTGGCTGACAGGGTCGAAATATGGTGCTCACCCGGCCAGAGACCGACCACTCTGCCATCCTCCTTGCCTCCTTTGTACCACGAGCGACACTTCTCGACGTGCACAGTCTGCAAGGCGTGGTATTCAGACATGCGGCTTCGGTGCGCGCATCTCACAAACCTTGGAAAAGTAAGTCTGAAGGGACAGCGAAGAGATGAGCTCATGTACTAGACCACTGTAGGTGGAGAGACGCACTTCTAGGTACTGATCGAAATCGCGAACGGCCTCTGGCTTGGCCTCAATGCTCTTCAGACGCTCGCGCTGGAGCTTTGCAGTTGCCTGGACAGCATACTTAACCTGGGCCTCCATGTTCGCGAGGATCGAGCCCGTCGCAATGTTCGAATTCGGCCCAAGGAGTAAGAACATGTTCGGAAAGCTGTCAACAGCAATGGAAAGGTACGTGACAGGGTGCGGAGTCCATTTGTCGTTCAAATCAACGCCATTCCTGCCGAGGATTTTCATGGGAAGCCTGTAGGATGCGTCGTATCCTGTGATTGGGTGTAGTGAGACTCGTGGCAACAAACAGAGGAAACGCTGAACGCGCCTGTAGCACAGAAGATGATGTCCAGATCCTGGTACTCTCCATCAATGGTCTCGATACCGCTCTCCGTGATTCGTCTGATAGTCGTGGAGACGAAATCAGCCTGGTCGCAAAGGCGCAACAAGATGAGTAGGAAATTCGAGCTTTCTGCAAGGAACTCACACTGTCCGAACACAGCGCCTCAAGGTATCCCGGCCCCGGCGTGAGACGCCTGCACACGACGGAGTAGTCAGGGTTCACTGCGGCGACCAAGACGTAACACGATCAGTGGTTCGGAACTAGGACAAATGGGTTGCTAAATCCGCACATTTCTCATAAATCCAGGGCTTCTTCTCTAGCTTCTGCTGCAAGTACCGTCGAAGGCCTTCTTGAGCCCCCAATTGCATAAGTGAATCCGGTTTGGTCAAAGGATGCATGCTCTAGATAGGAATACTGTCAGTCACAGACCAAACAATCTCTGGTCGAGCAGCGTACCATCAACGCAGTATCGAGGGTCATCCTGAACTTCTGATAGAATTCGGGGTCGTTCTTGAGACGCTCCAGCTCCTCAGAAGTAAATTCGTCTATCGTCGAGATCGGATCGGTACGTATCATAACAGCTTGGGATAGTAGGGAAACTCACAACTCCCGGCGACCTCAGGATCGCGTCCCAGTAGCTCCTGGAAAGCCTCTACTAAGAAGGGTCCGGAAAACCATGTTTTTCCTCGGACATAGTTCACGACCTTCTTCACGCGTGGCTGAAGTGTCGCTACGAGCTGCAACGCGCTGGACCCCTACGAGGCGCATCAGCACCGCGTTCTGTAGGCCGTGAGGGAGCAACGTACGACACCTATTACGCCGACCCTCTTGTCCTTCCACCCTTCCACAACCTCTTGCCATGTCTTCTCTGCTGGGTCAAAACTTGCGCTGTGATACAGAGTACCCTTGAATTCCTGCAGGCCTTCGATATCGGGCCAGTTCCACCGGCTCAAGGACCCCATCGCGCACACAAGGACGTCGGCGGTATCTTCAAGCTCATCCAATCCACCAGTCTCTGCGTTCTGCCTGCGCACGCGGACGTGCCATCTACCAGCCGCCTCGTTGTACTGCGCATGGACGACTTCGTGCTTAAGCTTGAGGTACCGCGTTAGTTTGTATTTCTCAACAACGTCCTCAAGGTATTGGCGGATCTCGGGTCCTGGCGCGTATAAGGCCGACCAATCCTTCTGCATTGGCACGTTAGTGAGTCTGGTGCACGGATCACATCAACCGGAACCACCTTCTGCTCGAATGTCAATTGATACTGCAGACATCGGGTGATCAGGGAGACAGAGAGAATATAAGAACAATGTTACGCACGGAATGAGAAGGGACGTCACAGGTTAAACCGCTATGAGTGAATCACTCAGCATAGAAGTGGTCCTACAGAGCTGTCTGCACATACGGGTACTTATTGTTGAACCAGACACCGCCGACGCCGGCACTCTTCTCATAGATTGTTAAGCCGACATCGGGTAGTTTCTGTTGAAATCTGGGAACTGCGGCTCAGTGAGGATGAATGATGAGGAACCGCCGCCTCGTACCGGATTCCAGCGGTGATGCCGCTGAAGCCAGCACCGACAATTAAGACCTTGGTGAGCCTTGAGTCGTCAATACAGAAGTCTCCTATAGGGAAAGCAGAAGTGCCAGGGGTAGACTGAGAAGAATAGGAGAGACCATTGTCCGGCATCTTCATGGTTGGGATACTAGAACTGGCTTGAGGAGATGCGATAAGTAGTGCAGTGGGACATATATGTGTTCATACTGTAAGTAGCGCGCTACGAATGTACTGTTGAAACCACTGGAATAGTACCCGGACA
This sequence comes from Trametes punicea, assembly GCA_025528855.1. Classification (NCBI taxonomy): domain Eukaryota; kingdom Fungi; phylum Basidiomycota; class Agaricomycetes; order Polyporales; family Polyporaceae; genus Trametes; species Trametes punicea. The sequence goes on along the minus strand of VICQ01000036.1, from coordinate 67,246 downwards.
GGACAGACGACCGCTGTGCCAGGTGGTCTCCTATTGACTCGCTCTGTCGTTGGAACTGAGGGTTACGAACCTTGCTTCAATGCTGTTCGGAGCCTAGTACAATTGGCAAAGATTTGCATGACAGTTCGTGCTTCTCTAGCTGCACAAGGTGAAGCGCTGTCCCGGGTACGCGATGCGCCACTGTCCGGATATCAAGGACCTGCAGGTCAGGATGTGAAAAACCTATTGACAGACTGCGGACCTTCAGGTAAGCTTGAAATACAACCCCTAGGTGCCGACGCAAGCGAACTAGATGAAGGCGCCACTTCGCACCAAGTGGCAGGCAATTTCGGGAGATATTTGCGGAGAAAGTCCGAACTGCGAAGCAGTGTGTCGCCTTCCGCACAAACTGTGACCAGACGCAACAGTTTGTGAAGTCAGCCAACGATGAGAAGACCTATACGTGAAGTCGTTGGGTGATATTGAAGGTCTTTCCGAAGATGATGAGATGGCGGCGTGAGTAGACTATAGGAAATCCTCACGGTGTCCGGTAGGGGCGAGAACCGGCATTGATTGAATGTCCATGCAATCCGAACAGAAGGGCATAAAAGATATTCTGACCTTACATGAGACCACAGCCCAAAGTGGCCACCATGATGTCCGCCAATAAAGGCAGACTACACCTTGAGGCTGTAACATTAGGACCGTCAGTGCGAATATGAATTCGCTTGCGACACATACCGGCTAGCTCTCATGGATGTCATGTCCTCAGGAACACAGACATACAACCTTTGCCTCATTTCGGACGTAGGTTACACGCAGTCAGCCTTGGGCTGGTCAACATCCACGGTATGTATACACGACATCCGGGAAGTGAAAGGCGGAGGCTAGCTGCTGATTGAATCAGAACAGTCCCAGCCCGACGGGAGTTGCCGAAGCGGAAGTGAGAGGACTCAACCTAATAGCAACGCTCATGGTCGGACGATCTTCCTGTCACCGTGTCAGGACTTCGATATACTTGCAAGAGTAGGTTACACATGTAATGACCAGCGACAAGGGTCCTTTCGTACCGTTTGTCGTCAAAGGAGATCATTCCGTCTATCTCAGTCATCATGCTCTGGCCGCACGAGACAGGCGCGGGTGCTGTTGAATAGCTTCGAGACACAACGTGATTAGTCTTAGCATCCCAATGCAACGCCGATGGACTCATGGAGCAATGAGCTGTCGGTCTTCAGGAGCGTGATGGGAACATTTGCTGACTTCGCTATTTGGGCTCAGGTCGAACCGAGAGCTGATCGGATCGCCTATCCATCAATATCTCCTCCCTCCATTGCATGTTTGTATCATGCCGTGGTAAACCGGTACATACATAGTCGTTTCGCGGCTCTTTTTGCGTGCGTGGACACGATTCTTTCAATCTGCCACGCAGCCCGGCATGGGTCCTTAGTCAAAACAAGAGCTGTTCATCCCAAATGCATGGCACTGGCCTTTCTATACGGACCGCAGACGGCAACCAAGAATCATCACCGGCTGTGCTCCCAGTGCTCGCATGACATGGCCATGCGTTACAGCTGTCGAGTTCTAGTGAGCTGACATGCTCTGATAGGCCGACCATCGAGAAGGGTACACTCGCTTTCCAGCCTATGCCCATACCCGAACGAAACGCAGGTCGAGCGTTAGCTCCTCCGAGGAGGCCATTCCACACATGGTCATGCTTACTTGCCCTTTCCGGGGCACATAGATGATCATCGTCGCAGATTCTAAGGACCCATTCGAGCACAGTCCGAAGGGCAGTCCTCGCCGCCATGTGTGCTTGAAGCTGTGCACGATGTAATCAGAGGATATGCAGGAGCAGAAAAGGCATCCAGAACTTCGCCATTTTCCGGATGGAGCTCACATAAGTCTATGGATCCTGCCATTATTTCTCACTCCGCCGAGTCATTGGGATGGCAAGTTCAACCCGTTCTTCAGAGCCGAACCGGAGGCATCGCTCTACTAAAGTCGCGATTTTCACTGTCGTATGCGAGTAGTTCTGTGGTTGGACGTTATAAGTGGATCCATGTCCAATGAGGCTTTAACTTTCGAGAATTGCGACTGCGGTACATGATCCTTATCGTGCTGCGCCTCGGGATGCCGGAGTAGTTGCGCTGCCGGCATGTCCAGAGATTGAGCGGCTGTGTGGCGCAGTAATATCGGCTGTACATTGACGGATATGGTTAGAAGCAGTGCAATCCCCTCTTGTTCACCAACCACTACCCGTCTCCAGCAGACGCATATAAGGCGCGTATGGATCTTTCACCAAGTCTGTCAACCTCGCCTTGACGTCCGTGCTTCTCAAGTTCTCGCCGATACCGCAAGAGCAGCAGACAATGTCGTACGGAGTCAGTAGTATATAATCAGCGTCTACTCATACAAGCATCGCGAGAAGAGCGATCGGCTTAGATCGCTTAGCTGACGCTTTCCGTTTGTAACAGCAAGGATATGGTGGCGGGTATGGTGGCCCTCCGGGCAGTGGTTATGGTGGAGGTTACGGTGGCCCGCCTGCCTATGGCGGCGGACCGGCCCCGGGCGGCTTCGCACCAGTACCCCAGGGTCCCCCTCCTGGCGCAGATCCTCAGTAAGTATTTGTGTTTCTTAGCAGGACTTCAGGGTCTTTCTCACATATCTCCCTCGCATTGTGTAGGTTGTGGAGCTGGTTCACCGCTGTGGACTCGGACAGATCTGGACAAATCTCTGTCCATGAGCTGCGTGAGTATACCTCCTGTCCCTGTCATTAGGTGCAGTTTATGCTAACCCGTGCGCAGAGAAGGCACTCATTAATGGAGACTGGAGCCGTGGGTCTTCGTTTAGGTGTTCGCATTGAGTCGGATGGGACTGACAGCTAGACGTCGTTAGCATTCGATCTTGACACCGTGAAGCTCCTTATGTCGATTTTCGTCAGTAGGACACTCACTTGATGGCAAACTCTAGCTGAACCACTTCCAGGATACCGATCGTAGTGGCACGATTGGTTTCAATGAGGTAACCTTGGCTTCTTCCTTATGATCTCCTCGCATGCTGATGTATATATTCCCCATCTGATAGTTCGCTGGGCTTTGGAAGTACATCAAGGACTGGCAAAATGTCTTCCGCCACTTTGATCGCGACCAATCGGGCTCCATTGACTCTAGGGAGCTTCAAAATGCGCTCAACCAGTTTGGGTACAACCTCTCCCCGCAGCTCCTCCAGCTCGTGGAGAGGAAGTACGGTGGGCCCCTTCTCCACTCGATCCTTGGCACTCTCGTTGACTGGTCTACCCGATGCCGGGTAGACGTCCGTAAAGGTACAGGACCCGGTGTCATGCCGGACGCCGACGGGATCACCTTCGACCGCTTCGTACGCGCCTGTGTTGTCATCAAGCAAGTCACCGAGGCATTCCAGCGCCTCGACACGGACCGGGACGGATGGGTTCAGATCAATTACGAACAGTTCATGCATACCGTCCTCAGCTTGCCGTGAGCCGAGCCATGCCAAGGAAAGGCCGGTGGGTTTCGTCGAGGTTTGCATGGAAGTATATCAACCGACCGGTCGGATGTGTACAATATCACTCTTATCAACTGCGACACTGGGAGTATAAGTCTTCCGGGGCATGGAATCCCTGTTGCGGTATCCTTCTAGAGCGCTAGGAGCGTAAGCTTGCGCGGATAGCAGATCCGCAAAAGATACTGTCTGCCTGTCCCCTGCAAAGATTCAGCATGGATATTCCTTCAGCTCTCCGTATTGAGGACTTATGGTAAGTTCCCGAGACTCATGCTCTACAATTTCAACGATCACTAGTTACGGAGAGCCGACTTCCGTCCAGAGGACATGACGGCCGGAACATGGCTCAGTGAGCGTCTCGAGGAACATGATGCTCGGAAGGACATTCATTACTCGGTGCGTTCCCTTCGGTCAGGAAGGGTACTACCCAGATCCTTCTTTCCCTGGCTAGTGCGGCCCTGACCTGGAACGAAAAGAACGTCACCAGGGAGCCCTGTGTCTTCAATGACATCGACTTCAGTTCCTCTTCAATACTCAGCATACGAGAATCGCTTCGCTCTATATGGCTGCCACTGGCGCCACGATGTTCGGCATTGATGGAGCACGTAGGTTCTCAGACCTGCGACTGCCAATTGGAGGTTCAAGGGGTTGAAGTCAATCAGATTCGCGTCCTGGAGTTCTATGCTCTCATGGGTGCGTCACGACTCGCCACCATGTCTGTCCGTATAAAAGGTCTGCTCGCAGCTAATATGTCCTAATTAAGCCCACGATGACTTCGACCCCACTGCAACGATCCTTGAACCGTCTTACGACTTTCAACGCCCCGCCGCTTGACCATCATCTATCTATCCCGAAACTGTATGAGTATCATGCTGTGCATAGTCCAGATCACGCTGTCTTCACTTATGCTGATGCTGCGACTGGTGTACCTCGCGACGTGACCTTTGCGGAAGCATGGAAAACTATCAGTTTCGTAGCTGCTATTGTCTCTCAACACTCTCTTAAGCAGCCAGATGGCGAGGCGGGTGAGCGTTATGAGGGACGCCCCGTCATAAGCATCCTCGCTTTGTCCGGTACGTCTCTCAAGCTCTACGCCGCCCCACATGGTAGCACCCTCATCTGCATCCATAGATTCGCTCAGCTACATCTACTTGATGCTTGCCATCATGAGTTTGGGTTACGTTGCATACCCATTGTCGCCTCTCAACAGCGCGGAGGCGGTTGCACATCTGCTCAAGGCGCGAGGCGTCACTCAGGTCTTCGTCAGCGATGACCAGCAAACGCGGAACATCGCTCACGTTGCCATCGATATTATGCGCAAGGAGGGAAACGAGGTCGACATGCTACCGATGATAAGACCCGACGATTACGCCTCGTTACCTCACACAGTGAACCTAATGAAGACAGTTGATATCGATGACGACGATATCGTACTGATATTACATTCCTCAGGCTGGTGATTCCCGTACATGTATGAACTCTGTCTAACGTTCTTTACAGGAAGCACGGGCCTCCCGAAGCCTATTCCCATTACGAACAGAGGCCTGCGTAGCATGAGCAATACTCCGCGTGAGTTCCAACTGAGCGAGATCTATGTGACTGCCTTCGGCGTGACGCCCATGAACGCATCGCAGGTCTTGGGGAGTTTGATGTCGTGGGATGCCGTATCGCGGGTCATACCAATCCGCCCTCTCGTATGTTGGCATAAATTTGTACCATCACGACGTTCGTACTCATATTCAGCCAGATGGCCTTGGTGTGATGGCAATCACAGTGAGCTTTGCATACTGTCCAGCGATTCCAGGCTGTTTCTGTACTCATAAATGCGCGCGCACTCGCATGCATCTTGAATGCACAGTGGCCTGTAAGTACCAAGTTAGAGCTACGTCTATGTCCGTTAAATTCGACAGCTACGTAGGTCTCGTGTGGGGCGACATTTGCTCTGTACCCACCCGTCTTTCCTCCGACTGTCCCGAATCCTGCCAATTTCATCGCCGCCTGGAAGGCGTGCAAGTGCGATGTCGTCATTTGCATCCCGGCGTTCATCGAGGTGAAGAGCATGTTTGGAACTCAGAGGCGGCGTTGTTCACTGTTCTGTGACTTTCTCCAAGGCGCTGTCGCAAAATCCAGACAATCTTCCCGCGTTGAAGGCCTTGGATTGTTTAGTGAGCAGCATCTTCCGAGGTGACGTGGCAGTCCCATCGTGTGACCCCTGACATGCATAGATATACAGCGGCGCTTGCATGAACAAGACCGTAGGCGATAGGCTTTCCGCGTCAGGCATAAATCTGCGTTCGCTATGGGGAAGGTGCCGTGCCATCTTATCCTGCGATAATGTACTCAATGCTAATGCAGTAAAGCAGTACGGAAGGCGGGGTTCCCATCAAGTGCGACTTCAAAAGTCGCAATAGCAAACCTGACGATTGGGAGTACTTCGAGTTTTCCCCGCACGCCGACATACGTATGCAACCCCAGGAGGATATTAACAACACCTTCGAGCCTGTCTTAGTGGTCAGTAGGGCGTTATGTTATATGTCTATGGCACTCATCGACAATTGTTTCAGGCGTCTGATATGTTCTTCCCGCATGTACCCAATACGACGGTAGATGACAAGCCGGCGCTTGCGTTTGGGGACCTGATGGAACATCATTCGGACGACCCGAAGCGATGGAGGGTCTTGGGTCGCAAGGATGATCAGATCGTGTTGTCCTGTGGACCAATCGTAAGAGCTGTCCATCATTTGTCTGGATATCTAATACCTGTTCTCGCATTCGCCTGCAGGTCAACCCGGTGCCGATAGGTGCGTCTTCGACCGCGGTTATTAGACACGTCATTGTGTTCAACTAGACATAGAGGAGAGCCTTGTTCAAGACTCCAACATAGCGTCAGCGATCATTTTCGGACAGCATCGCCTCGAGCTCGGCATTCTCATCGAGCCTGCTTCCGGCAGCATCCCGCCAGGAGATGCAGAGCGGCTCGAGCGATTCAAGGATACTGTTTGGTCAGTTGATGAATTCCTTCAGTCGCCATCCCATGGGCTCACTCGCCGTCAGGCCCGCTCTGGAGAAGACGAACGCGCGTTGCGCGCCCTTTGCTAGGATCAGACGAAACGTACGCCTCGCATCGTGTCCTTCAGTGTCCTTGTATATCGAGCGCTCATGAACGCCCGTTCACTTCGAATCCTAGATGATCCTCGTCACGTATCCCGAGAAACCGCTGCAGTACACAGCTAAGCGTACGGCGCGGCGCGGCGTTTGCCTCAAGTTGTACGCGGAGGATATCGAGAAACTGTACAAGAGGGAGGCGGATCCGTCGCCCGAGAGTCGTCCATATATGATGAGGATGTAGAGGATGTAGTGCCACTAGTACCGCCAGTTACGCGGGGCCTTCTTGGCATTCTTCGGCTGCACTGTCACAAAGATTGTTGTAGCATCGCGCGTTGCATGAGCCCCTCGATCGTTCCAAGCACTTGTCGATACAATGGCGCAAGCGGACTATACGATGTTACGCTGCTTGAGACGTTTCATCTTTGCCAATATTCTGGCCACCTGGTCCTACACCTTCTTTCCAACGCAATACCGTCCACAGGAGAGCGCGCCCTCAGACCGAAGGCCCTCGTCGATTTCTTTCAACGTCCTCTCCATCTCTTCTATACTCGTCACAACTGCGCCTTGTGGTGTGCAAAGCTTGCCCTTGGCGAAGAGCGACGAAGCGAGGTGCCGGAAGATGAATATCAGGTTATCTGCCGAGAACTCCTCGAAACCAACTTCGGCGAGGTCCGGCCTTAGAGTGCGGACGACCCGTCCAGCGGGGGCGAAGAGGCGCTTAGTATCCACGACCTCGAAGCCCGCCGAGCGTAGCATCCGCGGCAGGCGGTATGTCATGCTGCAGACTAATGAGCCGGCTCGCTCGTCAGACGGTTGTGGGCGCTATTATGTGCTCACTCGGGAAAGAAGCCATTCTCGAGGGCGTGGCCGGCGTAGATGCGATTGGCTTTGCCTATCCAATCAAGAGTGCTGAGAGCTTTGTCCAAGTCGTGCCCCGTCGCGTCCTCGGACGGGGCAGAGGATACGTTAGGGTATAGGACAGGGTCTGCCTCGTCGATCAGGAGAATACCTCCGGGTTCTACGTTCGATGTGGGTGAGAGGTTCAGTCAGTTCAGACCTGTATGACGGCATGTAGAGACTACAGGTGGATTCTTACTGAGTACATCGAAGCAGTTACGCAGCGCGCTCGTCCAGCCGTCCTCTGTTAGGCACAGGAATAAGAAGCTGACATGTACCGTGTCGAATTTGCCATGCAAGTCGGGTGAGAAAGGCTTCGTGACGTCGTGCTGGAAAGTCTTGATGCCGTACTTGTCGGTCACAGCCTTATCGGGAAAGAATTTCGTCTCGATGTCACAAGCCGAGAGGGTAACGCCGCCGTTGACGAGTCTCCCTGGCGGCACCGAGAGGCGTTCGCGGATCTGCGGCATCATGGCAAGGTCCAGCGTCCAAACGCAGGTCCCAGCCGCAACATCTAGCACGTCGGATACAAATGAGAGATCCACCGAGGGCGGGACGGGCCCGTTCCAGCCGCATAGCGCCCTCTTAAACGCATATTGCCTATGCAGCCTGCAAAGATCTCCATCGATATCAGACAGATGCATCATGGACTAAGGCACTGACCTCTCCTTCTCTGGATTTTCAGCAGGGATCACGTAGAGTGAGCCATGTCCGACCGTATCATCGGCGAGTGCCAGTGAGCCGGTAGACATTGCGACCGCCGCAGACTTGATGCTCAACTTTGGGTGTGCCTCAAACGACGTTGCAATAGATTCGAGTTGATCTCTTGGAAGCAGCAGTAAGGGACTCTGGCTCAATACTTGGAGAGGGGGTGGCAAGGATATCGATAAGGTGTGGTCTGCCTATATATCAATTCGTTCCTCCGTGGGAAGTCTCATGAGGCACTGCGCAGGACTCTAACAGTTGACGAGTCCTGATGCCAGGCGTAGCCCCGAATCCTTAATCCGCACAACCTTTCCTGACGACAACATGCAGCATGGGCCTCATGACCGCTTCGTAGAAGCCGCTGCATAAGCGGTCCCAATTTCCGTGAGAAGCATCAACATATCGGTAAGGAAGCTTCGACACATATTGGTTTGAGCAGCGGCAATGACTGCTCACTTCTGGGAAGGTCAACTGGCTGGCCAGTGAATGACGGTCTCGATTCACCTGAGCACTCCCGTACGCAAAGCTGTCAGGCCATCTGTGATCTAGGAGAGGGCCACATAGGAAGGTCTCGGTCGACTGAGTTGCGCGCAGTTTCCGTGCCTCCTCTGAACTGCTGCGTTTGCCGTGCCTATGTTAAGCCCGGACTCACCCTGCGGAGGTCTGCAACATGGTCATGAGTCAAGCGGCTGCTTCATCGTTCACTACACCATCCGGCGCTTTCCTGTCAGCCACCTCCGATCGGGCACGATGCTATTTGGTGCAGTAGCAAGCAGTTCATGAATGCATGATGATTGGCGAGAGGCTAGCATAGTCCTAGGAATATAGGACGCAGTCTCGGACTACTGCAATTGAAGGATAGTGATCTGCTGCACATATTTGAGGTATCCGACCTTGCCATTTCCTATGCCATCCTCAACCAATTCGTGTCGTATACGTACCCAACGAGTACGGCAGGCTCGCCTAGTCGCCGTGTCAATGCCGATACGGCGCCTCGCCGTGCAGGCGAGGATTTCATGACCGGAACAGCGCCCTTAACATGTTTCGCCGCCGGATACTGACGAACTCTATTGAGTATTGTATCACTACTTATACCGTGCCGCCGGAGGCAAGTTTGGTACCCTAGATGATGACCATACCAATGAGCTGGAACGGCCGTCTCGGAGAGCAGCAGAGAGCCGCCATGGTAGGCCGCGCTAGGGTTCGGACCTCGCTGTATTCTCATGACCTTCGGACGCTTTTCTGCCGGACTGTTCATACTGTAGCTCTTGGAGATCTCGCATCTGCCACAGTATGTGTTCGATAGAACTTCTTTGCTAGCAAAGGCATACAGTATCTGACCCGATGGACCCAACATCGCTCCATTTAAAGGTGCATTTCCACTGCTAGTCTACAGTATTTCTTGTGAGGAGAGTGATTCAAGGGCACCACGTACGACTTGCCGCATTACCCTGACTCCTAGCCTCTGTCCCTCGAATCCAAGAAGGTCACTCTTCCTACGCCACAGGGTGCCAGTGTCAACTCCCCGACCTTCAAAGCTCCTCCGTTCCATCGTTGCCTTTCCCTCGCGGGACTCTATGAGTATAAATGCCAAACCCAGCCCGAAGCATCCCGTCTTCGCCTACGCAGATCCGCTGACTGGCACCCTCCATGACGTCTCTTATGAAGAGGCTTGGGACAAGATACAATGTGCGGCTGGCATCGTCTCGCGTCGCTATGCGAAATTGAAAGCCCAATCTCCATGTATTGGGAAGGTGGGCGAAGACCGCCCGGTGACCAGCACTCTTGCTCTCTCATGCAGGACCTCATAATGTACCTCGGATATGAGATTCTAATCGCACGACAGATACCCTGAGCTATATCTACTTGATGGTCGCAATAATGAGCTTGGGCTATACTGCATTTGCGGTCTTTTCTCGAAACAGCGCCGAGGTGAATGCCCATCTGCTGAAGGTCTCTGGAGCTGTACAGCTCTACGTTAGTAGCGATGGAGGAATGCAGACACTCTCCCGGAATGCCATTGACATGCTAGGCAACAAAGCAATCGAGGTGGAACTGGTTCCGATGATCACGCCCGAAGAGTATGCCTCGCCTTCTACCACGAGATTCGCCTACCAGTTGGTGGACATCACGGACGACGAGGCCACTTCCATACTGCATTCCTCTGGTAGGCACGTCCCGCACACAACTATTCCCCACATAGTCACAGCTATGCTCCACAGGAACTACCGCCTTCCCCGAACACGATCCCTATCTTATCGATCTCAGCAACATACCATACGAGCAAACGAACGACCTCATTGTTGAACCTCCTTGAGACTCATTAGTCCCTGTGACATGCTTCGGCGAGGTTGATTTGGCAGGAGAACGTATCGCTGCGCATACGAACCGTGAGTCGCCAGCCATTCTCTGCTTGTCCAGTCTTGTTCATCTATATACTAGATGCTATGGGGTTCGCCACGATGATAGTACGTTACCGTTTCTCACGATACTTATGCCTGATGACTCAACATCACTCCACAGTGGCCAGTAGGAGCAAACGCCTGCTCTCTCATCGGGCACCGTTGACTCTGTCGATAGCCTACCAGCGGAGCCACGTTCTCTTTACGCACCTACCTTGCCTCTCACCGTCCCAATTCCAGCCAACTTCCTGGAGGCGTGGGTAGCCTGCAAGTGCAACAATATCATCTGTGTTCCCGTCTTTATCGATGTGCGTTGAATGATACCCAACAATCCAGGCGTGGGCGCGGAACACTCCCGACGCTGAAGGCGTTGGACTGCATCGTACGTTCTCGCCCGCCTTGTAGTTAGGATCACGCTCTACATAGGCTGCAGGTATTCCCCGGTGCGTCGGTGAACAAAGCGATAAGCGATACGCTGGCCGCCTCCGGAGTGACACTTCATCCTTTCTGGGGGAGGCGGGTATACGTTTTTCTCTGACGTAGCGTACAGCGCTTACCTCCTAATAGTACCGAAGTCGGACCCGCCACGATGTTCATCCGTCGCGACCCGCCGCCCGTAGACGAGTGGGAGTACTTCAAGCTCTCGAAGCACTTGACGTTCCACATGCAGCCTCAGGAGGGCCTCGAGAGAATCTATGGGCCTATTATGATCGTAAGCGCTGCTGCCGTCAATCGACGCGCCAAAACATCCTGAGGCTTTGCGCGGTATCATTCGGCCGACGGAGACGTGCATTCCGCACATCACGAACCCGCAGCTGAACGGCAAGCCAGTGTTCGCGGTCGGCGACTTTTGAGAGCAAACACCTACGGACCAGAACCGATGGAAGGTGTTCGGGCGCAAGGATGACCAGATCATACTCTCTACAGGAGAGAACGTAAGCAGTGCCCGTCACTCCTCGCACAGCGATGTTGATGAGACTCCTCACTGTGCAGATCAATCCTCTGCCGATGGGTGCGTCGTCGTCCATCCTAGCTCTCATATACAGCGTAGCGTTGACGCCAGAGCAGAGGGTATGCTGGTCCATGATCCACACATAGCCTTGGCGATCATCTTGGGACGCCACCGCATCGAACCCCGCGTCCTGGTGGGACCTGCGTCCGGCTTCAGCATCTCGCCTGGAGACAGCCAACAGCTGGAGGAGTTCGTGAACGCCATCTGATGCGCACGGCAACAGCGCCAGGTCGTACCTCCAGTATGCTGACTAGATCTGGGCAGGCCCACAATCGAGAAGGCGAAGGCCGGCTTTCCCGCCTATGCCAATATCAAGCGGAATGTCGGGTCGTTGTGTTCGTGGACAGCGTTGTGAAAGTGCACATTGACTGTCACCCCGTAGATGATCCTCGTCACCAACTCCAAGAAGCCACTTGAGTACACAGCGAAAGGGACGCCCCGTCGCGGGGTCTGTCTCAAGCTTTACGAAGAGGAGATTGTGTACGCATGCGTCGAAGATGCGCCTCCCGATAATCGTCAGTATCCTGATAGGATGTAGCGTTGCACGTGAGCAATGTGTCTGTAAACCAATAGTGTGCCATGTACGATACTCGGTCGTGGGTATTTATTTGGCTGTTCTGCGGTATGCATATGCGAACAAGATGTGTCAACGACTTCGTAATTCGCAGTCACTCGTTCATCCTCGAGAGTACTGCAGCTGGTTTTCCAATGCCACGCAGGCCCGTTCCAAGACGTAGCTCAAATCAATCCGACAATATAAGACAGCAATGGCAAGTGTGAGTCAGCATAAACAAACATATGGCCCCGAAATGCTTGTGAGCCTTCGAATTGGTCTCGCCAGGTTGAACCATCAGGGCGGACATCCATCCCATTCTGCGCATGCCATGCATCAGTCTGACAAGAGCTGTCAAGCGTTGTGAACTGCAGACCAGACGTACAATCATCCTCGTACGCGTCGTCGATCTCCACTACAAATTTCGCGTTCGGCTCAGCGCCAGCTTCTGCCATTGTGGCTGTACGCTTGCATGCGGAACGATGGATTTCGTCCTCGTCCTCAACAAGCAGTACCAGACGCGCCCTGAGAATATGCTCTCCATCAATGTCTGGAAATGTCAAATCGCTGATTGGAAGCGCACTTATCATAGTACTTCTCGATGTCGAAGGTGCGGCAGGCCTGCATGAGCACCTTGCTCACCATGTGCCGGCCGCGCGTCTTGAAGAGGAAGCGGCTGTCCGTCTTTTCGTATTCGATCATGATCAGGAAGCTCTCGTCGGAGTGGCCTTGAGATTGACTCGCTGGTATTTCTGCGGCAGTAGATACGGTCAGCACAATATCTGAGATCCATTGAAGGCGTATGAGGGACTCACCTTGCGACCGGGACTGGAGGTGAGAAGACGAATCCGACATTCCCAGCGCCTTCGACTTCTCAACCTTGACCTTCGGCGAGCGTGCACAACCCACAGCATCGAGCGCTACGAGCGATCCATTGCCGCTCTTCGACGGAGATGCGGGTTTGAACTTCGAAGCCGCAAGAGCTTGGGATGTTGTTGGTAGCATGTTCCTCGGCGACGGAGCCGCATCAGGTAGCTCTGCTTCTTCAAGCTCGTCGGATTCCTCATGATCGGACTGGCTTCGATTATGAACCTGCCTGTCGATGTCTTCCTCTTGGGCTTCGTCCATGCCGTGCTCAGACAGAATACGCGGGCGATGGACCCGCTTCTTCGTAGGAGACCGGATGTATGTCTCTTCCTCCTCCTCTTCCTCTTCTTCTTCTTCCTTGTTGCTCGCCTGGGGAGGCTCAAGTTCATCGGGAGGAGGCGACGCCCCTGGGGTCGGCTCTGGGGGAGCAGCTCTCAAGCTAGATGCTCGAGCGGGTTCCTTGCCGGGGACGTTAGTGAAGCTCGCATTGGAGGGGTCAAAGACCGCGCGGACACCCGAAGACTTGGCAGGTGCATTCTTAGCACTTGCGGAGCTAGGACTCTTCGCCACGGCGCTCGCCAGGCGCGAGGGTCCCACATTGAAACTCGTGTTCGCCTTCTTCTGCGTAGGGTTACGAGGCAGGGGGCTTTTGACCACTTCGGGGAACTTGGTGGGCAGAAGCGGCTGAGCTCCCAAGACCTGTGACTTGACGAAAACGGTATGAAGGATGGGTGCGATACCTTCCCATGCAGCGCCGTGTATGCGAATGAGGGTTCCGGCGGAGCCATGCAAGTCAGCCGTCTCAAGAACGGCTTCCCCGGCGACGTTGAAAAGGTCTCTGACACAATTTTGCGCATCCTTCAACACGTCAGATAAATAGGCGAGAACTGTACGAAGTAGAATACCTCGTAGGTTTGGGGTAAAGGAACCAGAACGCGGTGTTCTTCGCATGCAAAGATTATCAGGTCCTGCGGGGATTTGATGTCTGGACACAGGTGCGACTGGAACAACATTGGAGTCTTCTGCAATGAACCCGGATGCAAGAGCTCAGCGGGAATATACTGCACAATACAAAGGTCGATGAATCTAATGATGAACCGGTGTGTGTAGGCGAAGGAAGAGCTTGAGCTTCGGGGCGTGTCGAGGCGAAGTACCAGCGGAACAAACACGCGTACATAACGCGTGGCCCATACGCGTCTGTGGCTAATCTATCCACTCTCGAAGAACAATGGACGGAATTCTTGATGCGTCTCGTCGCAGAGAAACAGCGCTGAAGCAGTCAATAGTAATACAGCTACAACTAATCCACAGATAGACATGTCCCAAAGATGATACAGTCATAACAAGCCAGACAGCTCTGAAGCTTACGCGCTCGCCATCACCACCGGCGGGAACGTGTCCTGGACCTTCGCCTTCTTCTTACTCGGTGAACCCGCACCGCTCTTGCTCTTCTTTCCCATATCGCCTCCACTGCTTGAAGACGGTATGAGCGGTGGTGGCCCAGCGCCAGGAAAGTCGGGTGTTACGTCTCCCATGTCTGCCGAGCCTTGCGGTCCGTTTGCAGGAGGCGGAGGAGGCGCTGGTCCAGCGCTAGGTCCGGAGGCAGTTGGTTTCGCCTTGCTCTTCTTCTTGGCCGTGCTCGCAGCCGGTGTGGCCTTGTTGACGGTACCCAGCGGCCCGATCTTGGCATGTGACGGGCTTGGGGGATCATCCGGTAAGATGATGACAGCCGTCTCAGTAGGCGGGGCGGAAGCGGAGGGTGCTGCGCCGGACACAGCTGCGGTACCGCCGAACGGTGGAGGTAAGCTGGTGGGGGGAACAGCTGGCGGAGGGGCAGTAAGAGAGGTGGAGAGCTCTGATATGCGCGCCTGGTAGAACGGTTTGAGGAGGCCGATCTGGTTCTCGACCATGGCCGAGTCCAAGGGTATAAAAGGGGGCGGCGGAGGGAAGGGAGGAGGAGGCTCTTTGGGCTTCGCGCTAATCGTATGCATATGTCAGTCTCAACTCAGAAGTCGGGTTCAAAGGAAGATGACGTACGCGGAAGGACCCTCCTTAAGACCTTTGCCCTTGCCCTTGAGTAGCCGCTTGGGTATAGTGAGACTGGAGAGACCGAACTCGTCTGCGATGCCAAGCTCCTTGAGACCGAGGAAATCTTCGCCGAACGATTCTGCAAAGTTGCCCCTGTGGAAGCATAAGTATCGGTACTGGACAGCGGCGAACGGAGACGTACATGACGAACTCGCCCTCTTCTTCCTCGCCTTCCATGCGAAAAAGCGCTTCATCGTCCCAAGCTTCCTCGGTAGTCTGCGCAAGAGTGAGCAATGGATCGAGCCGAGACCGTGAACGACTTACGGCTTCCCGGTAGGCATTCGCCAACTTCTTCTCGAGCTCTGAAAGTCTGCCACCGTATCGGATTACGTCGTCCCTGATATACCGCTCGAGGTCGTTAATCCGGGTAATCCCACTTTCAAACAGGGTATGCAAGATGATTTGCTGCAGGTCAAAGAGGTCAATTCATGCAGATAGGACTCACGCGCAAAGGCACGGACCTCAGCAGTCATTTTATTTCCGTACTTGTCGCAGAGATATCGGATGGTCCGACCGACATTATACAGGTACTCCGCAGTCACGCTGGAGAGGACGTCCAAAGCCATCTTTGACGTTCCTGCAAAGCGGCATCATGCCATCAGATCAGGATCCGGCTTCGAGAGGCAGGTCTGACCTTGGAATCCCGCGTGCTCGAGGACCTTCATACCCATCCAATGCAAGCAGTCGTCCGCATTCTCTGCTCCTAGCTCAAGGCCGGCGCCAGGGGGCTTCCACTGCCGCTCATCGAGCACATCGTCTAGCTCTTCAGGGACATCCTGGACCGGTGGCGGCGCAAATCCACCGCTGTCCTCCGCGCTCTGTACTAGCGCGGAGTACTTCGCATGAGTCGTGCGCACTCTTCGGAGGGTGCGGATATTATTGTTCATATGGAACAGTAGGGTATTCGGCGGGCTCGTCTGCTGCCTTTTCTTCTTCCGACGGCGCGATGATCTTGGTGGCGCAGGGATACCAGAGATTGGAACGGGTGAGGGAATATCGGAGGAAGCGTGTACAAGGGTGGGGAGACCATTGCCAATCATATCGTCGGCGCGCATGGCATCCCACCAAAGCTCGACAACATCTCTGTCTACCGGACTTTGGGTCCGAGCCCGCTTACGGGGTCGGTCATCATGAAACCCGTTCCTGCGGTAATTGTCAGTTCAACCCGTCTTCCGCCTGATATTTGCCACACGCACAGCTTCCGCTTTGCACCCACGTCGCCGTCGATCGTGCTGAGTGACGACCCAGCGGTCCCGTCTGTTTCATCTTCAACGATGACTGCATAACGAAGTAGACGCTGCTTGAGATTAGACGCTGCTGGATCAAACTGTCCAGCCCCGAGCTGATGCGAAAGGTAGGCATCCACATCCCTGTCGAGCTCCAAGAACGTCGACATCCCGGCCTGAGTTCGGACGATCGCAGACGACTCAGGAAACGTCGTATCCCGCCTGACTTTCCTTGTCTGACCAGGTAAAGGTGCGGATTGCTTTATAGGACTAGGTGATCGGAAAGACAATGCAGAGTGAAGGCGACCGTTGCCGTTCACGGATGCGCCGTTGACCCGGGGGGTAATACCTCGGACAGGAACCTCGCCAGGGATGATAGGGTCGGCGCGTTCTTTCAGGTCGGTGATGTTCTCAAGTAGCTTTTCTGCCTTCGCCTTCAGCCGGGTCGCGCAGAGACGTAGTGGGTGGTCCTGAGACAAAGTTAGCACTCATGGCCACCCCTTGCATTCCCAAACACCATGCGAAGAGACATAAGAAAGCTTCCACGACAGCAATCAAGGCATGCCGCTCCATCCGAGAGAGGGACAGGGCTGTCCGAGCTGCATTGACCGTCCGAGAACTCGTAAAGATGGAGCGTCGGGAGTGGGTTGACAATTTATGCCATTGCCTGCATTGTACTAAGCTTACCTCCGTGGCATTATACGTGAAGCAGTTGGACCATATGAGATCGAGGTCGTCCTTGAACTCCTTCTTAGACTTATACTGCCGCTGCTTGACCTTCTTGAGCATTGTTTGGAGGTCCATCGGGTTGGAGATGACTGCGTTGACTTGAATCGCAGCATAGAGAGCAGTAGATGTCTGTTACGCACTGTCATAATAATCCGGGACCTCTGTCTTCGATACGGGCTTTAGGAATGCCTCCGCATCGCGGTTATCCTAGCAGCGCGGGTCAGTCCACGTGCAGGCGCCCCGTTGGCTGAGACCGCACCATTGTGACCGTGCGGAGGTCGAGCAATAGGCCCTCCAAGGAGTCATAGAACGCATCCGCAAGCTTCCCCGCATCGCTGGTAGCTCTCTGCGAAAGAGTAAGAGGAGGCGCGGGGCCGTCTCGTGCTAAACACTCACCCGGGTCTCCTGTACGGCGCTTAAGAGTAGCTTGAGCTCAGATTCCGGTAAGGAGGACTTGACCTGGCTCGCGGTGAGAGTCCTAAGGAGATTCTGTCCGTCCGGAGCATTAACGAACGAGATTGAGGATGGATGGGCAACGGACGTACGTTCATAGTCGGCCCATCCGGTGGCGGGCGGTGGATGTCGCGGAACAAGGTGAGTATTGTAACTCCGACACGGGCATCCAATTGCCAGCGCGCGGCTCTCTTTTCGGAGATCAAAACGCGGGGTCGGCGCCCCAAACGCGACGCGCGGTCAGCACTTGGCCACTGCTTAAACTTGGCTCTCGACCACCATCACGCTCATGCTACATTTCGACTGATTTCTTCGCGCAATCTGCTTCACGCTCTCGCCATTTCTTCTATTTGACAGCCCGTTCCTAGCCGCTATGTCTGGCCTTAAGAACTCGCCGTTTGGCAAGCGCCTCCGAGGCACCGACGAAGACAGTCCGCGCAAGGGTCGCGGGCGATTCACCCCTGCCTATGGCGTCGCGCCTGGATCCACGCCATCCCTAGATTCGCGCCCAACGACGAGCGAGGGCCCGTCTCCCGAGTCTCCCGAGCGCGGCGCGCACAGAGATTACGGAGACCGGTTCGTACCCAATCGCGATGTTGGGGACATGCGTACATCCTACCATCTCATGGAGGGCGCCACGCCATCCACCCCGTCGAAGAGCCGCATGATCCCAACCGAGTCAGATGCGGTTAAGGAGCAGGCAAACACGATGTTCCACACGGTCCTTACAACAGAGGTTACCCCGTCGTCGCCACAACGACCTGGATCCCCTGTACGCCAACCAGTAGCATCGACGTCCGCGCTTCCCTCTACTCCGACGCGTCGACGGCTATTTGCCTTCAACTCGCCTTCGCGTTCTAACCCCGCCACCCCCTCCAGACGTCTCGATATGCCCACGGATGAAGCGTACTCTTTGAGTCCTGTCCGCGCGGAGAGCCGTTACTTGCTCGAAAGCCCAAGGCGACAGCTGCGCAGCGTATGCAAGACTCCATATAGGGTGTTGGACGCGCCAGAACTTGCCGATGACTTCTATCTCAACCTGGTAGATTGGTCGAGCACGAACGTGCTTGGAGTCGGCCTTGGCGCCTGCGTATATCTATGGACTGCTCACACTGCTCAAGTGTCAAAGCTTTGCGACCTCGGTAACGCCAAGGACACCGTCAGTTCCGTATCCTGGGTGCAAAAGGTAGGCAGGGTTCTTTTTTCCCTTTCATCTCGAGACCTTTGGAGTCTTGGCTATGTCGTATGGCTTCTACCACATTCTGGAGAAATGGACCGGTTGCCAACTGTCAATCCGAGGACTATTTGACTGTAACATGCTGGCCGTAGCCTCTAGATGTTCAAGAGTGGAGTATTTCACCGTTCAAGCACGCAAGCCCTATTCAATGCCTACAGCATGTTACATGCAAAAAGTGCCGGGAAATATGGGTTGACATCTGGCTACTCGGTGAGAAGCAGAACAATCAGGGACCTCCGCTGCGGGTGCCACCGACGTTGAGCCACAGTAGGCGCCCATGTGTTCTCTCATCGCTATTATTCGAACACGATCAATAAGCTCTTGATGCAGTGGGTTTCACACAAGTCGGCGAAACCTGCCGTCATTGTTGATCCAACAAATCTCGTAATCTCGCTCCTGTACTCATTGCAGGAATGCTGAATCTATTTGCAGGGTACGTCGCTAGCGGTCGGCACGTTGTCGGGGCGCCTTTATATCTATGACGGCGGTACGCTCCAACTTACCCGGACCTATGAACGAGCGCACTCTCAACGGATAGGTGCCCTTTCCTGGAACTCGCACGTACTCTCCTCGGGTTCCCGCGACCGGATGGTGCATCATCGAGATGTGCGTGAGCCGGGAACACGGCCCTTTAAGAAGTCGCAAGGACACAAACAGGAGGTGTGCGGTTTGCGATGGAGTGGCGACGGCGGTCCCCAGGCGGCAACGCTTGCGAGTGGCGGCAACGACAACAAGGTCTGCATCTGGGACCTCCGAGGATCAAAGCGGCAGAATGGGCTAGGTACCCCTTCGCGTACTGGCAATGTGCCCGGGAGCTCAAGCGCCACGGATGACGGAGATGCACCGCTCTGGAGATTTCACGAGCACACTGCTGCAGTCAAAGCTCTGGCATGGGACCCGCATGTCTCTGGTATCTTGGCAACAGGCGGCGGTACCGCAGACAAGCATATACGTTTTTGGAACGTCCAGAACGGCACGATGCTCAGTGAACTGGATACAGGTAGCCAGGTGCATACTTCTCGGCTTCTTCTGAGACATTGCGCAGTGCCTAACTCTACGACTTTTCAGGTCTGTAACCTTACGTGGTCGCTCACCTCGCATGAGATCGTGTCGACGCATGGCTTTTCCTCGACAACGGCGCAGAACCAGATATGCATCTGGAAGTATCCTTCACTGGATATGGTCGCCTCCTTATCTGGGCACACGCATCGGGTGCTTTACCTCGCAATGAGCCCTGATGGGGAGACGATTGTGACGGGAGCAGGAGACGAAACGTTGCGCTTCTGGAATGCCTTTCCAAAAAAAGAGAACCACGAAGCTCGACGCGAGAGTAGGCTCGATTACGGCCGTCTCATCCGCTGATTCTCCTCGACCGATGTGTGCAATCGTGACTGCATCATGGTCCCAAGTCCGCCCTCCGCTTTCATCCCGGCATGGTCTGTCGGTTGCGCCGTCCTTTCGCCCGCTCCTTCGCTCTCCTACTGCCCTGCTCTTCCTGGCTCGAATGCCGCGTTCTCAGCGGATGGACTGTGGTGATTTACTGTACCATCTTGTAGTGTTTTGGCTCCCGCGGCCGCCAGTCTTTCTCGCTGCTCGTGTTAAGTAGACTACGCTGCCATCTAGTTGCTCACGGACGCTCTGCATATCCTTCACCCATCCTGGCGTTGCATCGGACTCATGGTCCTCATCTGCAATCACTCGACGCACTACCCTCACGCCCCAGTCATCGTTATCATCTTTCCGTTGCTCTGTCTGCCCATGTATCGGAACTGTCCATTGCTTGCTGTTCATCGTTCAATGTTTATCGTCTCTCGGCCCTTCCTATCCACACAACCGATCCACTCCCCGCCGTCAAACGTTCTCTCGCTATGTCCGATTAACGATTGAGTGTTGTCGCTATATCACTTCCGACCTCTCTCCCTTTCCCCTATTCTGTAGGGCTCTCATGAGTCGCCTCGTCATCCGCCGCCGTCCCTCCATGCACGTCTCTCGTAACGTCTTGATTCCTACGTGAACCTTTTCATGTGCTTCCACCGTGTATACGCCACGCGGGTACCTATCGTATCTGTCGCTGCATTCATACCTCGTTACATATGTTGCACAATATACAGACATAGATCATACTCCACTCACGTGGTCCGAGATGCGAGGCAGTATGACCGTCGGGCACACAGCTATCCATTTCTCGTTCTCGTTGGGCCTCTTTGCCGTGCTCAAAATTTAGTGCTGTGCTTGCGGCATCCCAAAGGAACAAGCGGTGCTACGAGACGTTGATCATGCTGACTTGCGTCCAGCCAATATTACCGTACTTGCCTATGCCGAGCGGACTGCCCAGAACAGCTCTGTGCTTACTGTCCGGATCCTGCGCCCGTCTCGTGCCCCCACGCCAGTCCGAAGTCGATATAGTAGCATCGCAACTTGTGGTCAGCTCTTGGTAAAGGCCTAACCTTATGGATGGCGGGTGAAAATTCTAGTTGGACAGGATGGTGACCATCCAGGTATATGGATGTCGCGTCCATCATGATGTTCTCCACTGCGATATAGCTCGATCAAGTGTCAAGAAGCGTTACGTCGAGAAGCAAAAAGGGCACACGGGTGAGATACTCTGAGTTGAGCGCGTGTCGTACGAGGTCGTCCAGATATCGTCCGGTTATCAGTGCCGCGATACATGCGGACAGCACCTACTAAAGCAAGACTCGCATAGGCAAGTATGCAGTGCCTCAACTTACGACATCACCTAGTTTCTGACGCTGTCCAGTCGTGTGTAGGCCGGGACTGGGCTGCCGGAGCACAGCAGGCGCACGAGCACATGCTTCTGAATTTAGCGATATTCAGCCTTCAGCTCTCACCTTGCCATAGGCACCGTCCTGAACCCCATAGAAATCATCGCCTACACTGAAGGAGCAGGCCGGGAGAACGATCGCTGGCATATGAGACACTGACCGCAGAGTTCACAACAAGCTATCGGACGTCAAACCAGGTAACGCATCATGCTAGTAATCGGAACAAAGGTTCCTTTCGCAGCGGCTTCGGTGTCGTTTCGCAGGTCCGTTCTTCGACTCCTTCGGTCGCCGGATGTGAGATGCTCCGACGACCTCATCGGAGCAGGATGGTGTCATGGGAAGGCCGTCAACTGGGAGGCCTGAGGTTTCTCGATGTTAGGGTATTGATATAAGTACGTACTGCAGGCATGACAGTATACATGAGCGAGCCGGCAGGATCGAAGAAGCCAAGGAATCGCATGATAAGTGAATACCGTCAAGTGCATACAGCGTCACAGAGCATCCAGCGCCGGAAAAGGAGGCTTGGGTGGAATGTGCACAGCGAAAGAGAGTATGAATGAAGATCTATGACGCTTCTATAGTGATGGAAGGGAGGTACTTACGGGTGGCAAATGACTAGATGACAAACCTCTTCAGGTGGCTGATCCCTTCCCATGCAGCGGCGACTGTTTCGTTGATCACCCTGCCGATAGCAGGTTCCGATCTGAGGATCAGGCGTGAGGGGAACGTGTTCTTGTTTAGGAACTCCCGTATGTTCATCCATCTTGATAGAAGCTCCTCTGCCGACGGTCGCGAGCTTGGGTGGTGTTGCTTCATGCGCTCTATCAGCGGAGTCAGGAAGGGCACATTCGTGTATTTCTGCGAAGTGGATTCATCAGGTCCAGCATATGCACAAAAATCGGAACATACCTCTTCAAACTCCTTGGCATACAAGTTCCCAAGCGCATATATGTCGACCTTGAAGGCATCATACGGAACGGCTGAGGAAAGCTCGGGGACCTCCGTATCGCGACCGACATCCCCGACGACGAAGTGAGAAGCACCTTCGGGAAAGTGGCAAGCTAGACCGAAGTCAATATAGTAGTACTGGATCGTACGACCGGTACGTGGTAGCGGGGTAACCTCGCGAATGGCGTCCGGGGTATAATCTAGTCGGACCGGGTGGTGTCCCTCCGGATACATGGCTCTGGCATCCATCATAATGTTTTCCACAGCGATATCTCTGAGCAAACCTCATCAGTGCGCTCGAGTCTATATGAATATGAGCAGAATTACCGGTGTGCTACGCGCTGCCTGTGCATGAACGCTAAGCCCTGAGAGGCCATCAGACCTGTTCCGCTGGTATAGTGCTCTTCGAACAGACCTCGAGTGTCTGATGGACGAAGTCAATTACTTCTCCGACCGCAGCAAAATCTGGATTGTTGCACGGTCTCAAATAGGGCATCACCATGAAGGAAAATCTGGTATCAACTGGATCGTCAAGAATTTGAAGAACCGGAACGGTGTGGTTTTGTGAATCGTCTCGCAAAGAGCTCAGGTATTGGGAGATTTGACGCTCCTGAGTTTCCTTCCGGAACTTCTTGATTGCAACAAGGTCATTGTTGTCCCTACGCCTAGCATCCATCACCTGATGACACTACCATTTCGCAGTGAGTGTGCTCGCAACTCTAACGCACATAGCAGCCGTTGGGGGCTTAACGCTTACAATGAGGACTATAGAGTCTTCGCAAAAGGTAGGTCGAAGGTTTGTACCTAGCCAAGATGGTCTCCAGTCGGGCCAGTATCTGGGACGAAGAATGTAACCTGCATCGTGCAAGAATTGTTGGCGTTCCCTCCAGAAGACCTCCGCTGGTAAGAGTCCATAGTGCCCTTTGAGAGTCGACCGCGTATAGTGGTCAACGCTTCGCTCGCTTAGATAGACATAGCTGGGGAGCGGTTGCTGCTTGATGGGTGTAGACATGAGCTCATTATCAGTAGAGCGAAGACCAGAGGTCCAATTGCATCAAGGCAGATGGACTCGGTGTTACGGGCGTCCCAACGTGGGCACCGCGTGCCTTCCTAATTTGGTAAGATGGTTCACGTTCAGTGGACTGCGTCGGATGTATCCCACCAGCACACAATTCACGTTCGGTACTGCCCCAGGGTCGGAGAAGTGCACTCCGAATCTATGACGATCAGACGTGCGTATGACTCGTGGTTACTGAGCTATCTGACCTATCGATGCACGCTTCATCCACGTTCCCATAATCATCCCACCCTCGAGCGGATGGGCTGGCATACGCGTTCAGCGTCAGGCTTAAATGCTCCCTTGTCCTCGTCGAAGTGACGCATTTTCCCTCTCAATAGTTATTTTCTTGACTACTCTTTCTGCAATCGAACGTGAATCTGCAGAACCGCCTTAGTCTTCCTTCTAGCTACTGCTCTCGCAATGTCAGAGCTCGGCTACAATGTCTGGGGCGCTGTCGCCGGTGCCATTGGCACTGTGGCCCTCATCCCCACTCTTATCTACTGGTTTTTGTGTCATCTCCCTACAGCTAAGCTACGTGTCGTGGAGCAAGCCCTCAAGGAAGCTGAAGCACACTTCGACGAAGTCTTGAAGGGGGGTCTTATCCATGACGAAGACGAGTTGCACCAGTTTCATTCATGGCTATGGAGGTACATTGAGCTCATACTATCTTCGTGCACTGGTTTTGCTGAGGATTTGGTTATCATGCATAGTATCCAGTTCCGTGTCGACGATCTTCGTATCCATGTTTACAACATCTGGTCTTGGACTGAAGAGCTGGCTCACTGGTGGAAGGGCCTATCAAACGACATGGTCGTGATCTGCAAGGAGACAAATATTTTTCGTGGGAAGTTGGCCGTAAGTCCTCGCGCTTGCTTTCTGCTGACTGTTCCCTGACAACTCATGGCTCGCCAGAAGAGCAGCTCTAGGGAGAGAAGAGCTTTAGCTGCTGGAGGTTATACGGCTCACCTTGCGTCTTGGTCGGCGTCGCAGGGTTAGTCTGGAGATCGAATGCTTCGATAAATCCCATATCTGATGCTTTTGGACCAGGGCAGCTGGGATACCCCATGTCGAGCTCCTGCCGTTCAGCTTCACGATTCTGTGCCTCTTCTACTAATGTGCCCTCTGCTGCATCTCGATCTCCTAATCTCACCCCCGATACCTCTACCTCACCGCTGCCCCTCTCAGTTGCATCACCTCGGTAGGACCATGCCCTACCGGCGTCGCCGAAGAGTGGCTCCCACGATTCTGGAGCCATCCAGGATCGCATAGATAATGATTTCGGCAACCTCCCGCCGCCTCCCTTGATTGGTCGATCCCGCAATCTGGAGGATGGCAGACACAGGCGTGCTGCCCGGCGGGCAGTCCTGAAGCAGTTTGGCAAGCAGCTGTCTACTGGAGGCGGTCAGGCCGGGTACCCTACCGGGGTGCCACCGAGAATCGGTGCAATGCGTGGTCGCTTCAAAGCAGCCAAGCAGTTGCTCTCCTACACACCTGGTACGCCTCGGCAGAGTGTCGTCAGCAAGATGAACTTCAGTCGTCTCGTCCCGGAATCGTCGACCCCACAGCATGCTGGGAATGATGACAGGGATAGACTCGAAGATGAGTGGCATGACGCCTGAAGGTGCGACTCCCCGTCTCATAGCTCTTCGCTCGTGACAAGTTGCCACTGCGAGCATTCGATATGTCCAGACGACGTATCAACACGCCTGTGTTCCATTCTCCTCTCCATGTACCCCTTTTCCATTCCTACTATGCGCCCTTCGCTGTGCATCACTTCTGGCCCAGTTGTTATCTAGGCTTTATGCTGTCTAAACGCCTTCCGTACAGCTGGTCGCGAACCACCATTGAGGCTGGTATTGGCAGGCCGTCAACAGCGATCCTCGTCCCTGTATTAAGTTACAATGGATTTTCTCTGCGATAGCCCAGAATGAAGACCTTGTGAGTTTTGGCATGCTATTGCCGTCGAGCTGGCGTCGACTACAAATGCGCCTTCGTGAATGGCGATCAGTCTGGTAACCGACATGAAGGTCACTTGCATTGCTGCCATGTCGGAACCCGCGCCAGGGACAGGCAATTGAACTACAAATGTTTCAAAATCAACGAAGTGCCGCAATTCTCAAGTGCGTTACCAATGCAGCGACGGACTCGGAAAGCTCCCCACTGCGGCTCATGCGCGCATCGTCCTCCATCAACCATCCTACTTCCGCGCTGGACCTAGAACTGTATCTGAGTCTTAAGACCTCATGCTGGTCGGTGGCAGGCTGCGAACATTTCGATACGGCTGTGGATCACTCCGAGACGACAGAACCTACACTTGCGACACTCACAGTGGATACTACGTCTGGAATGATCAACAGTCTATATATGACATATCGACGGCCACAATTCGCACAGAGAGGTGCGCTGGACTGCTGATGAGCGCAAGGAATTACTCTTGAGTCACTGTCTAGCACTCGAATACATACGAATATATACGCGAATTACGTATTTTGCATACTAGTCCAATGCATTGAGACCGCCTAATGCATCCTCTCCCATGTTGGCTTTTGGGCGTTTAGGTGAGCGATGACGCTCGGTATTTGCCGCCATCGATAAAGTTTCAGTATATAGACGCTGTACTTGCTCTACGGTACGGTACGCGTTTGCAACGAGATCCCCCCCCGTCGTTGCCTCTCTTCTCGAGCCAAACGCGCCCGACGTTCTCGCTCGTGCCCGCTCTTTAACACAAACGCGTCGCCCGCCGGAGGTCATTCCGTGCATTGTGGCTTGGTCCTGCCGAAGCAACTCCCACGATCCGAGTTTCTCGCACCGCGTATGTCTTCGCTTCTCGTTCTCACCCCCGATCCCATCTCCTGCACCCGAATCTGTCATTTTTGCACGCGCTATGGCCCCCACCTTCGCGAAACTCGATGACACGAACTACGCCGAATGGCGCATGTTTATGCAGGCGCTCCTCACCAAGCAGGGTGTCTGGGGTGTCACCTCTGGCACCATTACGCGCCCTCCTGGCCCGGACACGAGCAATGCTGTCAAGGCCTGGCTGAAGAAGAATGATGCCGCCCTCTCGGAGATGATCCTGATGCTGACCCCTTCACAACTGGGGCACATCCACGGCACGACCGACGCCCATACCCTTTGGACGACCCTCGAGACCGTTCACCGCTCCCGTGGTTTTGGCACACGCCTATCCCTCCGCCGCGACTTCTTTTCCATGGTTAAGCGCGAGGACCAAACCATGACGTCTTGGATTGCTGACGTCCGTCAGCTTGCCTTCCAACTCCAGGACATCGGCGCTACCATTACCGATGAGGACATCATCATTGTCCTCACCAAGGGTCTCCCATCCTCATATGAGCACCTGATTGTCACGCTGGATGCCACCCCCACCGATGACCTCACGATCGACCTAGTCATCTGCCGTCTCGTCAACGAGGAGTCCCGTCAGTCCCAGGCTCCCCTCCCATCGCTATCATCTCCCATAGCCGCTGCTGCCCGCACTTCTGCCGCCTCCAAGGATGGCCAGCCCCGAGGCAAGATCCCGCTCTCGGAGATCACCTGCTTCAATTGTGGCAAGAAGGGCCACTACCAGCAGCACTGTTCCGAGCCACTCAAGCCATTCCGTGAGCGCGCCGCCCTCGCTGTCGCCGCCAATTATGACTTTACCGGCATTCACTACTGATCCAGAAATTATTTTCGGATCTTTTGCTTGTAAGGTCTTTTTGGCTTGTCTCTTCGATCCGTGTGTTTCCCCGATCCGCGTTCCCGATCCGTGTTCTTAATCCGTGTCACCTCGATCCTTGTTGCGATCCTTGTTTTCAATTCTGTTATTTGTTACGACCCACGTTTCGATCCTATGTACCCCGTCCCCTCCTTGCTCATCCTCGCTACATCGCTCATGGGGGTGTGTTGGCTTTTGGGCGTTTAGGTGAGCGATGACGCTCGGTATTTGCCGCCATCGATAAAGTTTCAGTATATAGATGCTGTACTTGCTCTACGGTACGGTACGCGTTTGCAACGAGATCCCCCCCCCCCCCCCCCCCCCCCCCCCCCCCGTCGTTACCTCTCTTCTCGAGCCAAACGCGCCCGACGTTCTCGCTCGTGCCCGCTCTTTTACATCCCACTGCAGCCCAAGGAGGAGCATTTTGTCTCACGCGCACTCTGCACCCACCATTACCCTTCCGGCCTTTGTCTGCGCTCCAGGGACCGCTATCATCGATCTCAGGACATGGATGCACGCTGGTTCCCCGTTGTAAGAACAACGGCGCCTTCAACGGGGACTTGCAAACTGGCAAGCGGACTAGTCGAGTCAAGAGGCGTCGGAAGCACAAGGTCTTCATTGGAACGCGACGTTGAGCAGATATGTCGGTTTACAAGAACTGTCGAGCCTAACGGAACCTGTGAGCTTTTGTACGCAGAGTATCAGGCACATAGAGAGAAGTCAAAAGAAAGCAAGAGATGAAGAGAAAGTCCAGCTCGTTGGATCGGACAGCCTGTCAAGGCGTCGTCACCCAGACTAAAGCACAGCGAGATACGAGGGCGCGCCTTTAAACGGAGGAAGAACATACACTGCGGTTACAAGGTTGACCGTTCCGCCGTGCTCCGCGGTGATAGCAAGAAGACACCGTCACGTGACCGTGTCCTGCGCACTGGGCTGTTCTGATGTGCCACTGCTGAACGCCTTACACGCGTTTTCGACGAGATACAGTATGCAACTTTCTGAATCTCAACCCACGCTCCTGGAATCTTGTGCAGTGGTGCCACCCGCGTACGAGGGCGCCATTTAGCCGAGTTCTCATCCAGACTGATAGAAGTTGTCGGGCTTCCAAACTGCATGAGGTCCTGGAGCGTGCGGTCGGCTCCAACTGCTGCCTCCTCTCATGCAAGTTGCGGGATATTAGAGTTTGGAAGCAAGGTCCTCCCTCCTTCCTTTCAGAGGCATATTGCATAAGTGGGCGAGGCGATGGCTATCCATGAGCTAGAGAACGCGGGCTGACGTCCTCAGAACGCGTGAGCATGCCGAATTCCCAGATCCCGGGGGGGTTGGCTCAAAGCGACGAACATGGGTGCTCAATCCTCATGTATCATGGTGAGCTGGGGGGACTCTATAACGAGCTTCCGG
Source organism: Trametes punicea (assembly GCA_025528855.1). Taxonomy (NCBI): domain Eukaryota; kingdom Fungi; phylum Basidiomycota; class Agaricomycetes; order Polyporales; family Polyporaceae; genus Trametes; species Trametes punicea. The sequence continues at coordinate 38,561 of VICQ01000036.1, read as the reverse complement.
AAGGTCTAAATTAGATGTATCTCCGTCTAAAATCTGGCTGCGCGTTTGAAGCGCGTTGAGATAGTTGCTTACAACTGACTCTGACCATCTAGCCCTGATGTACGAGGGATAATGCATCACTTGAGCGCAAACTGGGACGAAGAGGGCTCCGAGACACCTGCGAGAGCCTGCCTACAGTATATACTTGCTACCATAAGATGCAGCACGTCAGTTGCAAACCTGCAGAATAGGTAGATCAGCAGCCCAAAGCAAAGAAGCAGGACGAACTGCGTGCATCACAACATCCGCTAACGCATATGTGGCTATGGAGACGTCAGCGGAAGCTGCATAACAGACGGAAGAACCAATAGGACTCGCCGACGATACGTACGGGCTACCTAGTCAACTTTGTCAAGTTACTTATTCCTCCCCACGCGACGGCTAAGACGTCGTTGAATATCCTTCCGATCGCAGGTTCTGACTTTGGTCCTAGTCGCCAACGGTATACGGCCTTGTCCAAAGAATCGCGTATCTTGATCCATTCCATCAGTAGAGCGTCAGCAGAGGGACGATCTTCTGGCCGTTCTTGCTTCATCATCTGGATAAGCGGTAGGAGGAACTGCATGTCATGAAACCTCTTCGGAAATTGGAGTCAGTCGACTCTCTCAATGACTAGGAACATCGCGAGCGGTACCTGCTCGAATTCTTTGAAATACAGGTTACCGAGAGCGAATATGTCGACTTTGAATGCGTCATATGGAACGTGCGAAGACAACTCCGGAACCTCGGTGTCCCTGCCGACATCTCCGACGACATAGGATGACTTTCCCCGAGGTAAGTGACATGCCAGCCCGAAGTCGATATAGTAGTATTGCAACTTGTGGTCAGCCCTCGGTAAAGGGTTTACCTCGTAGATGGCGTCGGGCGAAGATCCTAGTCGCACAGGATGGTGACCCTCCGGATATAGAGCTCTCGCGTCCATCATGATATTTTCTACCGCAATATCGCTGCGTTGAATGTAAGATTCTCCTGGAAGCAATTTGTGAAAGGGAAATCACCGGTGGGCGATTCGGTATCGATGCATGAATACAAGTCCCTAGGATATCTAGTCAGCGACTGGCGACGTCGATGCGGATGTGCGAGACCGGTGGACATGCCTCCAGCGTCTGGCTCACGAAGTCGACGACTTCGCCAACAGTTGTGAAGTCTGGGTCGTTAATTGGTCGAAGATACGGCATGACCATCAGGGAGAGTCCAGGGTCGTGCGGGTCGTCAAGGAATTCTAGGACTGGCACAGTGTGATTCTGGGGATCGCGCAAAGATGAGAGGAAGCGGGCGATCTCGAGCTCTTGACTGTCCCTGTTAAAAGTTTTGATTGCGACCATATCATTCTCTCTACTACGTCGTGCATCCATTATTTGATAGTGCTGCCATGAGGCGCCGTTTGCATGTTAGGACTATCGCCCACCGTTAGCACTAGCGCTCACTACGGCACTTACGGCTTGCACAATGGAGTCTTCACAGAAGGCTGGGTGTAGCTTTGTGCCCAACCATGACGGTCTCCAGTTCGGCCAGTATCGAGGACGCAGAACATAGCCATGGTCATGAAGGAATCTCTGACGCTCCATCCAGAAGGCCTCTGATGGAATAAGGCTATAGTGTCCTTCGAGCGTAGACTTGGTATAGCGTTCAACATTTCTATCGGTGGTGTAGACATAGTGAGGCAGCGATTTCTGCTTGACCGGTGCAGACATGTGCACAAGTTAATCACAGCGAAGAGCACAAGTTCAAGTTCATCTCGCCAGAGGTACCGCACCGCTCGGTGCTAGGCCTTCAAACGTGGTGGCAACGTGTTGACCATAACCGGCATGTTAGTTCAGACGCTCCGGACCGCCCAAATCTCTCGCACTGCCCCCAAGAAACATTCAGTCACGCGCACTCTCTTCGCACATCGTCAGCCCTACATACCTCTGCCTACACGCCCGGTCCATGATTTTACAACGATGCGTGCTGCTTCCGCGTTTCTGTCCATGGGAACGTAGATGCCTTGAAATATATGCGAGCATCACCGGTACCCAGTACCATGATATCGCCCTCCCTCTCCGAGTCTCCCCCACCCCCCCAGTCAACCCCTACAGACAACAGCTCTATCAAGGCCGCCGCTATAAATCTTGATACATTTGACAGAGCGTGCAGTGTCCTTGCCACCGGGGCACATGCTTGACCTTGCCTTCAACATTTACGGCGCTGTCGCCGCGACCGTCAGCCTACTAGCCCTGATCCCGACGGTCGTGTACTGGTTTCTCCGTCGACTACCGAGCGCGAGATTCAAAGTCTTGGAGACCACTTTCAAGGATATGGAAGCAATGTTTCAAGAGGGCCTGGAACAAGGTCTTCTTCATGGAGAAGACCAGCTCCATCGTCTTCACGCGAGGTTCTGGACGTGAGTAGTTCGAGAATCGATTGGCAACTGCTGTGATGTCGTTCTGATCACTCAGCGCTTACTTATATGGTACTGGTCCTAGTATACGCCTCCGCTTTGACGACTTGCAAGGCGAAGTATACGAGATCAGGACTTGGACCGATGAGCTTTGGGGATGGTACAAGGGCCTGTCGGCCATGATGTCGTTCCTACATAACGATGTTCAGCAGTTGCGAGGCACCATCGCTGTAGGTCAACTGCCATTATTTACACCTCACATAACTCATCGCTAGATATACCGTACCGTATGTAGAAAAGTAGTTCGCGGGAGAGAAGAGCGCTCATGGCTGCTGGGTTTGCGTCCAGGCTGGCAGCCCAGTCCAGCAAGAGAGGCGAGTCTCATGGCTTTCTGTCTGGGTCAATCTGACTGGTGTCTCCAGATCGATTTTTCTCTTATGTGGGGACCTCGCCTATTGTCTGTTCGTCGCCAGTGTCAACTGCAGACCTTTTCTGTCCTGGTCCCCCATCGTCTGCACCAAAGAGACGCTCCGCTTCTGAAATGTCCCTCGACGCTCGTCCCTCTACATCGGAGCCTCCCGCGTACGACAGTGCAACACAACCGAGTTCTCAAGCGACCTGCCATAACATCGACGACGGTGACGCCACAACCCTCCCCCTTGCACTTTCCACAGTGTTGCAGACGTGCAGCTCATGTGGTATCGCCATCCAAGCACAGCAGTACCTGGCTTGGGACGCGGAGCTCATAGAAATGTTGTCCCTTGCATCGCGACGCGATTGCCAGGGTCAAACCGACGGCGCCAAGCGACAGCGTCAGATCCGCAAGGAGTTGCTGTGCCGCTTTAGCATGCAGCTGCTTGGTCTGGACGACGCCTGCATCTCTGATGAGATGCAGCCTGAGAACCGTCGCGAGAACCGTCCTGCTGAACGCACACGCTCTAAGGCAGGTTCTGGTCGATCTCGGCGTGGGTATCGCGCGCACGTCGAGGGCCATGGTGCGACGGCGCATGGCGATCGGAGGGCCAAGTCTCACTCTGCTGGGATTGTTGGCTGTGACGAGGATGAGTGGTACGAGGTGCCGTAGAAGGGCATGACTCGTGTACCTTGTAGTCACGGCCTCGCTGGTTTTGTGCTCATGCAATAGGTGTGCTCTGCCCTCTGTCAGCTCGCGGTGCGTCGACATCATTGCCTCCTTCCATGCCACTGAGTGGCATATAATTCCGATCAGTCTTTCCCCTCATCGCTAGGCATATCATCATTATTGCTCACGTGATTCTCATCCTCTTATGCTCGACTTCGTAGTAGCTATGTTGCAGACATGCATGATCGCGCTATATATCTTTATGAATGCAATTGGGGTACGTTAGTCGTCGCCATGTAAACTGGTGGACGCGCGTTGTCAGAAACTGACCAGACCCTGCATCTTGGGCTAGCGTTGTAAGTGCCTTGGGCTGTCCAGTGAGTGGTACGTCGGTCGATACTCTCGAGTAGAGAAGTCATCTGAGCGCACATGGCTGGCACGCAAGTTGGGTCAATACTCACTTTTCCCTTCGACGCGAGGTTCTGCAGGTCGTGAGATTGCGTGATCGACAGGTGACTGCCTTCACTGAACAAGGTGAACGAGAGGGATTGCCGCAACGTTGGCTGTACGAAGTCCACGACCTGCCGTATATCAGAGCAATCCATATACCAGTTACAAATACTCCTTGGAGATAGGACACATCTTCAGAAGATAATGAATTGGACGTAGAAAACATGGTATATGGTCGGGCAGACTGAATACCTGAGAGGACGCGAAGATGGCCGTGGGCCTGGGTTCAAAGCTTGTCAAAGACGCTCTAGCTACGTTTCACTTAGGTTCCGTGTCTACGGAGTCATCAATGAATTGAATGTAGAATGCCTCTCACGAGATTTCTTTACCTGAGAGACTTACTCAAGTGATGTATCCCCTCCCAAGCGACAGCGCCCCCCTCGTTCACATTCACCACGCGTTCGAGCTAGTAGAACCGGTTAGGACTTAGACGCCAAACGCTAACGAAGTGAAGACTCGTTGATCTCACCGCGAATGCCCTCCCCCCTTCCGACTGTTGGAGAATTTTTAGCAGCTGTAGGCCGTGTCTTACAGGTGCTATTGGCGTATGTCATTGATCAACGGCGGAAGGAATTCCATGTTCTTGTTTTTGCAAGGCCCGCTTGGGCGATAAGTAACATTGTGATGCAAGGCGAAGTTGGACGCACTTGCTCAAGTTCCTTAATATACGCATAATTTACGTACGTCAGCGACGGAGCGGGTAGCTATCAGCGACGACATGTAAGGTTATTGAAGGTACGGTCGAATCACGGCACCTTTCGACCAGACGCGCGACGCGAGAGAACGCGGTCACATGACCGCGCCCCCTCTGTATTTTGTTTGAGCTTTCCCGCTCTTTCCATCCCTTCCGCCCAACGGCACTTGTACCCACAGGCTCTGACCTTGTCTCGACTGTGTATAACTCTGTTTTTAAGAGTCTCCATATTTCTTTTCCCTTCCTGTCCTAGACTCTCTTCTCTTTTATTCCTCTCGGCTGTAGCTGGCAGACAGTCGTACACTACTACAAACACTAGCCTGTATCCACCTGGTCTCTCAGTCTTCGAGATTATCTTTCCTGCTCAAGCTTGTGTTTCAGAGACTCTCGCGTTTTGACTCGACTCAGAAGCCCTCGCATCTACAAACTCCTTTCTCAACAGGTCTCCTCACAGAGACGCAGTAGATCATGGGAGACCTACAACTGCATCCGAACGAAGCCATCAACCTGGTCCAGACCATCCTCATCGGCCGCGAGAAAAACAACAATTAGCCTGTCATATGTGAATTCTGGTTTGGTCCGTCGTTATTGAATACATTGGAGACCATAGAGCATGGAGCATATGTACATGAGGGGACCTGCATAATAACATTATAAGGAAGATGACAGAACACGAGCAGTGAAATGCCAACAACGCCCTTTCGGACGTTAAGCATACTCGCCATATTTGCCTCGCAGCCGCCCTTGCACTCTTACCATTCTACTCTTCATCATCCGCTTCGTCATATACTCCATCGTCTGTCTCATCCCGTTCCTCATCTTCGGCTTCGCCGATCCCTTCTTCATCCTCCTCTTTGTCTCCATCTTCGTCCTCATGGACGCTAGTCCATGTGGTGCCTCCGTCCGGCTTGAGCCTCGGGTACTCACTTCGCTCGGCGTTGAGGGCCATTAAGGACTCGTACAGGTCGAGAACCAAATAACCCCAGAATGCCACCCAAGACACGACAGCAAATATCAGCCAAGGGAACAGGACGCTGCCGAGGTAGCGAATGGGCTCAGCGCATCTGAGAAGTCGACGCATGGGCGGTAGGCGATTCTGATTGTTTCGGGATCTGCGTTTCCTGGTGTTCCGGTAATTGCGTCTCGAGGCCCGTCGCATCTGTCTGAAGGCCTCCAGCGCTAGCAGCACACCGGAGCCGACCGTCCACACTATCACTAGGATGGGCATCGCAAACGCCGTGAGCACTGCCAGAATCGTGAGCGCTGATAGGGCCAAGAGAACACCAGCAGCGTTCCACACGATGAACACGGAGATCGCCAAGAGCGTCACCGCGCACCACCCGACCGTTGCGGATAGGGCTGTTAAAGCGTTGTACAGCAGAAACGGTTCTGTGAACGCGCGCTTCACACACGCCCTGGCTCGCCTCGCCAATCGGGTTGATGGAAGTGTTTGCTCTATACGAGTGTTTGAAAGCGTTCTATGGCGAATTGTGGACCAGTCTTACCGACAACTCCAAGAACGCTGTGGCCATTCAGTAGCACTCTCCACGCAATCGCGCTGAGTTGTTCATCCGGCTCCCTCCCGATGCGTATTCGTCGCCCGTGGTTGGCGTCGATGACCTGGTTATGATCGAACACGTTACAGGCCCATGAGTTGAGATCACTTCGATGGTAAGAGCGACATACGTAGACATTTTCCATCCCCCACATACGCATGAGAGGTCGCAAGTCGAGGCTACCGTCAGGCTGGATCGGTAGGTCTGTCCACAGCACCCCGAGGCCTTCAGGCCAAGGCTTGAGCGGCGCTTCCAGGTCGGGGTACCACTTCACTCGTACCATGCTATATGGCAAGAATCAATAAGTTCCTCTCTGCAGCAGCTCAAGGGGGAATGGCCGCGTACTAACCCCTCCGGAGTGGGATAGTAAGCGGTCTGTTGTTGCTTTCCTGCGGCCTTCGATCGCATGACCTCCCTGTACAACCGCCGTGCATAATCCTCTGGAGAACGCCAGGGTAAGGTCACAAATCTGAGAACCGCCTTGGGGTAGACTGTGAACCATTCTCCGCAGATGTCGTGGGCGTCCTCCAAAAAGAGATCCAGAGTGCTTCTCTCTCGCCAATAGTTCTCGATGCGCGCGAGGTGAGGCCTGTTGAACACTTCGAGAGGATGCAGAAAGCAGAATCCTACTAGACATAGGAACTGGTCGACGCCTTCCTGCAATTCGCTAAGGTAGAGCAGAAGCGAGCCTCCAGGAGTGAAGAAGAGTTTTTCAGGTGTCGAGGAGTGGTCCATGGCAGAGTCTCCCGGCAGGCTTGTATGCAGCTCATCCATAGCGTGTAAGGAATGGCAAAAGATGTTCGCAGATCAAGGAAAAGCCAGACGGGGTGCGCGTGAGTAGATAACTTTCAGCCATAGAAACAATGACAGGGGAGAAGGCCGAGTACAAGGGATCCTTGACGGGATGCGAGTTGCGACGACGCAAGTTCACAAGACATTCAATACCCAAATTTGTCCTATCCATGTCTATGGCAACGTACAACTCACTGCAAAAGGCTTCTGCAGTCGTTCAGAGGTAGCCAAGAGACCGCTGAATACAACGCAGCGGTGAGTGCCAGCCTTGAGCGCTGAGTGGATGGCGGGCGTCTGCTGAATACAACGTCAACGCCTGCCTTTCTGAGTGGCGCCCGTGGCCTCTCTCAAGTCTACTATGTTTGCACAGTACACCCTAGGCTTACCGTCTCACGAGTTTCACGGAGTGGTGCATAGTCTCAATTGCGGCATAAAGGAAGGCATGTAACATCTCCGTGAATGGTGCTTAGCGTTTGACTGCGGTGGACACCTCAATGCAACGTACTCACGAAGGACTGACGTTCGGCGTCTGCAGGTGAACCAGGGACTGCGGGTGCGAGGCAATTATCAATGGATGATCGTGTTGCGCCCTTCTACATGTAGCCCCCCGCAGCAGACGAGTGGCGGCGCTTAGACGCATCATGTATATGGGCTTGATTCCTGCATGAGTCTGGTGAAGGACAGTGAAGACTCTCTGGAGGCTCCGTCTTTTAAGAGAGCGAGATGAAGGTTAGAGATCGAACAAACCCATTCCACATGCGGGCTGTTCCATTGTGCATTGGGTGGTGGCAGCTCAATTCTGACTGCTTGATTGTCAGGCGCTTGTACAGGGTCAAGCTGAATGGGTTATACCAGTACTGTGTTGTGACCAGGGCGAGATTTCAATAATATCATCAACTGGTCGGTTGCAATTGAGCCGCTTCGATGATGTTATGCTTGTGGCATAAATAAGTCAGATCGCGGCCATAACCGTGTCAGAATCTGCGCAGTTCAACGCCACACCCGACAACGGTCAGCAATTTCGAGTTTCTCGCGATGTCAAGCGCTCGCTGGTGAGTATAATACTACTATGTACTATGCTCATGCGCTCACCTTTCTGTATCAACCTTCAATATTTCAATGTCCAACGTATTGGCTGCAGTATGACCCCCATATAACGGGACTACGCCCACCTAATCAAGGCTATCATCATAAGGGAAGTAACAGAAGCCGGGTTGAGGTTTCGGAGCCTGCGAAATTGCTGACTGATACTCCAGATGCACTCAGCACTGACATCATATGAGCCCGGATGAAATATTCGCAGAGTTTCGCCGATGCATCTGCGAAACATATAAAGCTTTGGCTTCGTCCCTAGCAGCACCAAAGTAGAGCGTGTCCCACGCAACGCTAGTCCCAGCGCATCGGCAGACTTTGAGGTTAGATACGCAACGACACGTAACGTTTTGTGCACTAGACATGACGAAGTACGTGATCACTGGCGCGACTGGCGGCCTCGGGTCGCAGGTATTCAAGTATCTGCTCAAGCTCGTGCAAGGTACGTACGCCATTCCCCCTTAAGTGGACGGATAATCGCATATAACGACCCCTTGGTGTAGCATCTGATGTCGTCGTGTCCCTCTACAACCCGTCCGGAGCCACGCAGGCGATTAGAGACTCGGGCGTCGAGGTCCGTCGAGGCGATTATGGCGACCCTGCTTCGCTCGACAAGGCCTTTGCGGGGGCAGACAAGCTGCTGATCATCTCCTACCCGAGCATCGCGCACGAGCTACGAGTCCGGCACCACAAGAATGCCATCGACGCCGCAAAGCGAGTCGGGATCAAGCACATCTACTATACCTCCCTCGCTTTCGCGGGCGACAGCGTCGCGGCGGTCATGCAGGCGCACATCGACACCGAGAAATACCTTAAGCAAAGCGGGCTCACGTACACGATCATCCGCGAGGGCATCTACAGCGAGAGCTACCCGCTCTACTTTGGCTTCTACAACCCGGCGGAGGGCAATGACGATGTCATCATCCCATACAGCGACGGCGCGATCGCATGGGTCAGCAGGGAGGACCTCGGCGAGGGCACCGCGAAGCTGATGGTGCAGGTAGGCGTCTCATCATGCGATCCTGTTGTCAGATGCGTACTGACTGATTTCGGTAGGGCGGGTTCGAGAACGAAACACGCCTCTTCTCAGGGTCCCGGTCGATCGCGCTCTCGGAAATCGCGGAGAAGATCTCGCAGCTACTCGGACGCAACGTCCGACTTGTCGTCTCCACTGAGGACGACTATGTCAGGGCGAACGTGGGCAAGCACGGGCCGCGCGGCGAAGAGGAGTTCTTGCGCAAGTGGGCGACCACGTACAAAGCCTTGGAGCGTGGTGAGCTCGACGTAGTCGATCCGCTCTTACACCAGATACTTGGGAGGGAGTTGAAGCCGTTCGAGGATACTTTGAGGGAGACTCTAGGTTTGCATGGTTCGGTGATGGAGCAATATGCGAAATGAGCCGTTCGAATGCAATAATCTATTCGGATGTTTGAGTTGTCCGCTTTTTCGTATGCGGGGCAGGTGCTTTTGCCTCGTGGTGAACGGGTGACTGCGAGGATGGCTGCTCTTCTGAGCGTCTGTGAAAGTGTTAGACCAACCTAAACGATGGGAGGCGAAGGCCCACTCACTGTGGCTCCTCGGAGATCTCCTTGCCTGTGCCGTTAGCTAGCACGAACGTCTGCAGACCCTCCTCTGGGCCCCAGGGAATCTCTTCCTTCCAATGGCTCACTATCACGCATGCCTGCCTTTCCGTCAGACCTCCCCCACCATCACGCAGGTACTCATGTGCGACCTGGATCATTGTCTTGTCCATACCCGTAAAAGGCTCGTCAAGGAGCACCAGCTCCGGAGAGCTCACCAGCGCGCGCATGAGCAGAACCATCGACTGCTCACCCGCGCTGAGGTCCGCGAAGGGCGTCAGGAGGAACTTCTCATCAGTCATCTGCTCGGGGTGCGCATGCCAGTGCCTGGGTCCGAGCGCACGTACGACCTCGTGCAAGCGGTGCAGGCGCCGTTCTTCCTCCTCGGAACCTGTCTTGAGCTGTCCCCCATCGTCGTCCAGGCCGACCCCGCGCTTGCCCCTGGCCCTGCGGAGATCGCCAAACCCAGAGCCGATCGTGTCCCAGACATTGAGGCCAAGTCGGAGGGGAAAGTTGTGGAGGTCGGCAGTGACGCGCCCGATGTGCTTGCCTATCTTAGCCCACGGCCAATTTGTCCGTTCGCGGCCAAGGAGGAGATACTGAGAATCTTGAGCCCATGACGACGGGTGTTCCCCTACCATGAAGGAGAGGAGAGTCGATTTACCTGCGCCATTCTCGCCTACGAGATGCCAGCGCGAGTTGGCGCGGATCGTCCAGTGGATATCGGAGAAGACGATAGTTACCCAGTACCTGACATCGATGCCTCTCAACTCGAGCAGCGGTTCACCATGCTGTCGAGGCTTATATTTGGGCGGCGCAGGGACCGTTGAGGGTATAGATTCGTTCGATGACACAGAGGAGTCCTTCGATCTTGCAGAGGAATCCTTGGAAAACATAGACGGATCCTTCGGGGACGTGGAGGAGCCCTTCGAGGACGTAGGGTCTTGTGGCATCGCAGGGGTGAAACCAGATGATAAGATGTCGTTCTTCTTGCCCGTGAGGACTTTGCCGCCGTCCTCGATAAGGGCAACATGAGTCATCCACTCGGGTAGGGGGTCCTGCGAACGAAGGCTCATGATGACATGGGGCGGAGCGTTCTTTTCCTTCAGTTCCTGTAGCAAGGCGAGGAGGATACCGCGCGACTTGTTGTCCAGTCCAGCTGAGAAGATGCATTAGCATAGCTCTGTAAGGAAGTCTAGAATAGCTCTGGAGTCGTATATCCGCGCATGCATCTTCAATAGGATGTGCCAAAACCCACTGAGAAAATGTGTAGTCAATCTAAAGCGGTGCTCCTCTCCATCCCAGAGCTCCTAGCACATCATATCCCTGGGGCAACGCTGAGTGTATAGACGAAGTGGACCCACGAACAAAACGTGTGTTACAAAACGCGGAACCCACGGCTCCCGACAGTATAGCTCGGGTACAGACTTACTGAGAGGTTCATCTAACAATAACAGCTTGGGATCCGCGAGCAGAGCTCTCGCAATTCTCGCCCTCCGCGTTTGACCATTGCTCAGCGTAATCATGGGCAAGTCCAGCAGGTCCTGCAACTTCAGTCGATCGGTGAGCATCTCGAACAGCTCCTCCTGTCGAGTCTTCTTCCCCCCGCTCGTCGCCTCCGCTTTGTCTAAGCGTTGCTGAGGCTTGACTAGTTCCGGGACCGCAAGCTTTTGCAGAGGGCGCGCAATCTCCGGGAAGAAGGTCTCGCGCAGTGTCCGCTTGTCCTCGTCACGCAACGCGCCGTACCGCGCGCCGGGATCTTGGAAGCCCAACGTGCGCCTGTGGTGGGATAGATGTACCATCTGCAAGTGCTTGTACGGGTCCTCGCCCCGCAGAAACGGGAAAAGGCCTCCAGGCGGCGGGGGAGGCGGGGCAATCCGATGCGTGCCCATGAGCGCGCCGAAGAGCGCGGGCTTGAGGCGCGAGGCGGCGGCACCGTCGCTCATGATCACCCACGCTTCGTCATGGTTCACGGTCCAGGATACATCGCGCAACACGGGTTCCTGACTGCCAAGCTCGTATATCGACGAACGCGGGATGCTGACGATAGGTAGGGCGGACGCATTATTGTCGACTCGAGAAACGAGGCTGGGAAGTCTTTGCGGACGTCTAGAACTCGCGATGGCCTTTCGCCATTTCATCCCGCTCTTCAGTCCCAGCGAGAGTATATCAGAAACTGAGCTGACCAGCGAGAGGCAAGACGACAGAAAGGGGAAGCAGCAAGGACAGTCGTGGTAAGAAAGTGAGGGGCTAAGAGCACTGAAAGTTGTGAACTTTTGCAACACGTAAGCAGCTCATTTTCGATGGGAATAAAGATGACTCGGGCACGCTCCGCCACGACCAACGTCCGACCACGAAGCAGACGCAACAAACAAATCATAGTCAAACAGTCGACCTGCGATAGATGTCTACAATAGTACGGTAGAGCTGGTCTGTCGTTGCTGGGCTCTTCATGTTCCGCTTGTATGACATGGCGTGTTAAGTTGTAGGAGTCCTCTGACCGCCCAAGGATGCAAGCGTCGACAGTGGCCGCCTGTACAGGCAGTATGACTGAAATCGTACCTCGCAAAATGTTCTTCGCACAATTCACACTACTCAATGAACTGAGACCGACTCCAAACATCCACATGCGGAGATAGCGAAGCCTCGCTCCAATTTGACTGCGTTGTGTGCGCGCCTTCACAGCCGCATGTGTGAATTGAGGAGTTAGACGCATATGCATACATCTGTCACGTCATGGAGAGGGGCCCAGGCAAGCACCAATGGCTCAGAGTACATAGATTCCGCGAAAGCAGAAAAAGCGGCGAGAGGGTGAGGTAGACGATGGGAGAAGACCAAGGCATGACATTTATATGAAGCCGATCTGCATGTGCGAGGTCAACCTCATGACACAGAAAGGCGCTATGTTTTACCGACCTTGTTCGCAACGTCTAGCGCATCGTGGTCGGCCGTCAGGCGGACGTAGGCCTTCTTTTTGCCGTCAGGGCTGTGAAGAGTAGGATATAAGGGGATTGTTAGGAGGCTCGTGCATGCGACTCACCGAATGAGGGTGTTGACCTTCGCGGCTTGGACATCATAGAGCTTCTTCACTGCGTCCTTGATCTGGCGCTTGTTCGCGCGAATGTCAACGATGAAGACAAGGGTGTTGTGCTCCTCGATCTTCTTCATGGCCGACTCCGTGTTCAAGGGCCTGTCCACCAGCGTCGGCATTTCGCCGCAAGAGCATGAATCTCGCACAGAACTTACGAGACGATCGTCCTAAACTGGTCCATCCGGGGGGCATGAGGGATGGATTTCCGGGGGTACTTGGGGTTACGGGGCAGGCGGAGGGTTTTGGGGCGATGGAAGGAGACCGAGTAGCGGACCTTCCGCGCTGCGTGGGCGTTCGTGCCATGGAGCGCGGCCTTTTTAGCGGCCTTGGCTTTCGCGTCCTTCTCCGACGCTGGATACACGGACATGGCACAGCAGTCAGATAGGGCCATCTGTATAGCATGCATGGACTTACCCTTTGTCGCCTTACCCTTGGGAGTCTTCGTAGTGGCCATTGGTGCAAGTCTTGATCTAAAGACGCAACAGAAGTTAAGCAGGGTTCCGAGATTTAAAGGCAGAAAGTGGGTATCCGTCTTGCGTATGGGCTCTCGACGTGGGTAGGTTAGTGAGACTGGTCCTTCTTCCCGTAATCGCCTGAGGCCGCGCTCCACGTTCGAATATACCCAGCACGTCCCGCTATGAGGGCGGACTCATCCCATCATCTGGTCTGCCATCCGACCATCCACCCATCTCCCGTCTTCAAATGGACCTCGTTTCGCTCCCAGCACGTCGAGAGCCTTCCGCAGGACCTGTACGAGCAATATGTCGGCACTGAATGACATACTCACCTTGACGATGCCGCCTGTGTTGTGGATGCCGGAATTTGGAGGGCCTTGAAGCGGGAGGGATAGCGTGACTGTGACAGGCGTCACACATTATGGTCACCCTCTCGTCACGGTGGACTCACAGTCATTGCAGGGTCGCGACCTGCGGGAGTACGTCATTGGCTACCGACTCTCAAGCGTATAGCCCCTCGCCATGGACAACAGTCACGACGCTCTTTAGCCCCGACGGCGGTGTTCTCCAGCTCTCATCCGCTTGCACTCCTCACATCCTGCAGGTTGACGCATTAGGTACCTCCCTAAGTCTGCTCAATCTCGGTGCCATGAGATTCAGCAAGCTGGCGCAGCCGTTCAAATTTGCACCGACCCAAGTCGCCGTGCTACTCGCTGTCGTATATGCGATTGTTTTCGCTAGCGTGTTACGCTATGACGAAGTTCCGAACGTGCCCAAGGATACCCACGGTCTGAATGTGGATCGAGCGTATGAAGCTCTAGCGAAGGTGAGTCTCGAAGATGAGCCGTTCTAAGTTAGTAGTTGAAGGCGAGGTATTCACTCGCTGGTGGGCGTCTTGAGGCGGCAATGCACTTGACCGAGTCTCCAAAGCCCGAAGTGTCGCGCTTAAGACTTGGGATCATGTTGGTCTGTGTATGCCTATGTCCATTCAATTTGCCTGGACGAACCTATACTTTGTACAAGAATAATCGCCTTCCATTGGAAACTTACTGCACCGCCCAACAGATCACTACTCGACCACATCCCTACATCTCTCATGCAAATGACGCCGTACGGGCTTACATACTTTCTCGTCTGCAACCGCTGGCGGCCCGTTATGATCACGTACACCTTTCTGATGACCTGACATCGAACGTCACCTATGTCGCGGCTTCAGACCACGTCGTATACTTCGAAGGAACTAATGTGCTCCTCAAAATCGACGGTATTGAGTCGTCAACTGATGGAGTCTTGTTCTCCTGCCACTACGACTCTGTCTCCTCTGCTCCTGGTGCGACAGATGACGGCGTAGGCGTTTCGATCCTACTAGAAATGGCCGAGTATTTGTCTGCTCCTGAGAGGAGACCTCGGCGGACGGCCATACTCTTCTTCAATAACGGTGAAGAAGACCAGCTCAACGGCGCACACGCATACTTTGAGCATCCCTGGTCGAATCTCACCTCGGTTTTCATCAACCTGGAAGGAGCGGCATCCGGAGGGTACGTTTACGCGCTCTAGAGAAGGATCACGCGAGATTCTGATTCCGCATGGCAGTCGTCCGATAGCTTTTCGAACCACATCTTATGGACCGGTCCGCGCGGTTTCCTCCAAGAGGGTCAAACATCCTCATGCCACTGTCCTCACCACTGAGGTGTTCTCTCTAGGCTTAATCAGGAGCACGACCGACTATGAGGTCTATGTGCGCGGGGTCAATGGCGAAGCAGCAGGATTGCAAGGCTTTGACTTCGCGTTCTACAAGAACCGCGCATATTATCACACGCCCAGAGACACCATCTCCGGGATGGGACACGGCGGGGCGAAGAGGGCGCTCTGGGCCATGCTTGAGACCGTATGGGGTTCCGGATTGGTGCTGCTGAATGATAGCGAACCTGGGACCGATACGAGGCCTCCGGTATATTTCGATGGTACGTCGAAAACTGTTTTGACCATCAAGCCTTTTGACATCATCGCCAGTGTTGGGGAGAACTCTGGTGTTGCTGTCTATGGATGCGCTGTATGCGATCAATGTCATTCTGCTTGTGCTAGGGCCTCTTAGCACTATCGCTCTGATCGTCTGGGTGGTATTAGCATGCAAGAAACGATCGCGTACGCCGTTCAACTTTCCACTCTCTGCAGTGTCTCTCATATCCCTTTTAGGTATCGAAGCATTACCCACCGCCCATGAGGAGTCTAGACGTAAATTCATTATGAGGGCGCTCCTTGGGTGGGAGCGCTTGTGGGTCGCTCTGCTTTTTACTGTACTCGTCCATATCGCACTGGTCACCGGTTTCCTCAAACTCAACCCAAATGTAAGTCGGGGCTGTTCAAGTCAGGGAACGATATTTAACAGGAGTCTTGTAGATTGTGCACTCCCATGCCTACGCGGTCCTCAGCACTTTCTGGGGCTCCTCATTCCTCGGCATTGTGCTTCCGTTGCAATCTCTGCATCACGTCCTCCCACCTACCTTCGCCTCGCAGAAACTCACGACCACTCTATCGCTCTACTCTTTCACCTGGATCCTGCTCGTTGTTTCAACTGTTGCGATGTCCACCCGGCATTATGGCTCTCTGTACTGGGCTACGTTTTTCAACGCCGGCGCGTGGCTTGCTGCTGTCCTGGAGCTAGTCCGAGCGGGGCGACGCCGCGATCCGGGAAATGAGATGGGCACCTACAGTTTCCTCTTTACCTCACCAGAGGAGCGAGAATTTCGCGCCGAGGGTGCAGTTCCAGGTCGCAGGCTTGTTCGTGGAGTCCTATACGAGGCCCCTGAGGAGCACGTTGAGGGAAATCCCGTCGCAGGCGGGCGGCGCGTAGACGATGGCGAGCAGATTGGGCGGGAAGGAGACATCGTGGAGACGGAGCCGACGGAAATCACCCCTCTCATTCACCAGCATCGGAGACAGTCTCAAGGTGGTGGCGAGTATCTGACGGTCGATCCACCTGAGGACGTGAAGGTGGTCGGGAGGCCCGCGGACGAGTACGGCTGGTGGATCGCTCAAGCTCTATTGCTGATCCCAGCGATCACAGTATTACTGTTCCAGCTGGAAATTTTGCTCCTCAACGCTACCATGCACACTCTGGTCGACGGAAGTCCACCACTTACAGGTGAGTGCCTCAAGTCACACCTTACTTCGCACTGGATACATTCTGAACTACCTGTTATCTGCAGTCTACTTCATCCTTGTGCTATTCTCGACCCTGATCTTCTTGCCAATAGCTCCATTCGCACATAAGCTGCCTCAATCCCTGAACCTGGTCGTCGTGGGTCTGGTCGTCCTTCTGTTGGCTATATGCTGGAGCATCTTCCCCTTCACTCAGCAGTCGCCTTTCCGTGTCTACTTCCAGCAATCGGTCGAGCTCGCGTCTCCGTCCTCTAACCTGACCACGAACGCTGTGCTCCACTCCCATGCCCCTGTCTCCCAGGTTGTCCGTGCGGAGACGACTCTGACTGCCCTTGAAGGCTATGTCGACCGCTACATTGTTCCTGATATGCCGTCTGCGTGGCATGCCAACGTCTCTTGCAAGTCCGAGGGTCTCCGCGCTGACCTCATGACCTGCAGTTGGCCAACGGACCTGCTCCCATCGCCGGGCGGAAACCTGTCTACGGGCTCTTCCACCATCGCGAACGATCAGTGGTTAGACGTCCGAACAACGCGGCTCAACGCTACGCGAGCGCTCGTCTCTGTCCGTGGTGAGAACACCCGGGGTTGCAGGTTATACTTCGACAAGCCTATCACGTTCTTCTACATGCACGAGACCTCTTCGCAGAGCCCTGCACCAGTGCCGTACGAGAAGATGCGCATGCGAGGAGGGTACGAGATGCCGGCCGGGGGCGTGAAGGAGGCAAGGCTCTGGAGCCGGACATGGAGTAGGACCTTCCTCGTCGAGGTGGGTTGGGAAGCCCCGGATGATGAAGATGAAGAAAAATTGAGCGGGCGGGCGGCGTGCGAGTATGCAGAGTACGCGAGTGCGTTGGACGGTCCTGAGAGCGGCGGACGCATCCCGGCATTCGAGGAGGTCAAGGAGTTCTTGCCGCTCTGGGCGTTGCCGACGAAATTGGCGGATGGGCTGGTGGAGGTCTGGACGAGGTTTTCCGTGTGAGTGCTGACGGTCAGCGGTCCGATCGAGGCGTTGTATTCTCTGGCATGTGATACGAATGCACTGCACCGAGACACGGTTGAACGACTCTGGTTATGAACGAGAGCAGGTAATGACAAACAGACAGCAATCCCGAAAGCAATGTAACCGATGCGGGCTAGTCTGCTCGGCAAACCGACGGGTCCACGGCCATATCCTCCGAGAACGCAGATGTTGCAGCCTGCTTCTTGACCTCCCTCGCCAAAGCTTCTATTTCCCAACGCCAAGTCAACTTGTCCTCTGCCTCCATCGGCATCTCAGCGCTCGAGGTTCCCTCGTCTTCTTTGCGTTCATTCTTCTGCTTCCCGGTGCCTTTGCTGAGATGGCCACGAGCTCATAGAACAGCGCGACCTGATCCTTCCAGAGCCAAATCTGAGTCGGAGGAACGGATGAGCCGCTCAGGTTCGTCGTCATGAGGCTTGCGTTCGGGCTCAACTGGGACGACATCGACGAGTCCTCGTCGCGAGTTGCGTCCATTGCTACGCCCAGCTCTTCGGGCATCGGTCGGGATTGCACAGCTTTCGCGAAGCCGGCGTAAGTCAGCGCACACCTTGGCCCCAATGATGGATGCAGCCCTGGTGAAGGTATCATCAAAATCCAATAAGGAAAACAGATCGACGGTGAAGGTACGAAGGATGGTGAAGAAAGTAAGGCGAGCGAGTATTCCAGTGCACACGACACAGTCGCCGGCGGAAACAGCATTGGAACCACCGCCATCCCAGATGGTCCCCTGATGTGGTATCAGCAGATACATGAACATGTGAGCCGAGAAGGTCGGCGGCGTACGATGGCAATCAGTCTCTTGCCATTGTGTTCCTTACTGTACACTCATCATCT
Source organism: Trametes punicea (assembly GCA_025528855.1). NCBI lineage: Eukaryota > Fungi > Basidiomycota > Agaricomycetes > Polyporales > Polyporaceae > Trametes > Trametes punicea. The sequence continues at coordinate 20,277 of VICQ01000036.1, read as the reverse complement.
TCGGATGGTGGTTTCCAATGTCACTGGGAAGCGTCCTCACAAGGTTGGCGAGTGTGTGTGCTGCCTACGCCACCACTGGTCGAAAGCGGGTTCAAGAGACACGTGACGTTCAATTGCAAACAATCTAGTTGATAGCGTCCGGAGACGGTGCTGCACTACCACCGAAATACAGAACCGATCCTTGTGGGCGATCGTACCAGTAATGATGATTCACGGCCAACATCTCTAGAATTGCTGATACACAGTCTATTTATGGACCACAACGTGCACGAAGGAGAGCGCGTCACTGATGAGCACGAGAGTCATTTTCGCAGTCCCTAAGATTCAGACTGTACCGGCCCACAAACTGCTCTTGGCAGATCGCCCTTAACCCCTCGGGAAAGGTCAGGAGCTGAGTGATAATCTGAGTAACAAAACTGAATTGAGATCATCACCAGAACAACCGGCCTATTGTTCTCTTCGACAAAATCGGTTTCTATCCGAGTTGCTCCTTGAGTAGTTCTAGATGTCACTTTCGAAATAGCATCATCATTCGAATAGCTCAAGATCGATGCATGCAATGCCTTCATAGACCATGACTGCGCCTGTGGCCACCGACAACGCCCCTCTTTCTCGCCCCCGTTGCAAACGATACTTGCATCGCCGGCGCATTCAGGTACCCGTCAATGACGTCCCGAGCAACTGACGTCTGCGTATAGTCCCAGCTTGTCAGGTGCTGGATGGCGATGCTGTCCGTCTGCACGTCGAATACCACCGCATACGTAGCTTTGTCCGACGTCGGGCGCGCAAAGAAGTTGTTGTTGCCCGAGCCCGTCGCTCCCTTGACCGAGTAAATCTCGGAGATGCCCTGGTCTGGGTCCGCACCGACGAGGGTCTCGAGGATGTCGAGCTCACCGCACCCGCCCGGGCTGCCCTGCCCGCGGCAGTTGCAGCCGTACTCGGCGGAGCGCACGACCTGCGCGTTCAACGCCCAGATCGCGGGCACCTTCGACGCGTCGGACGAGGGCGGCATGTCGAACGTCACGACGAGCATCTTCGAGTCGGCCCAGCCGTGGTTCGCCGTGCCGCGCGAGAAGCCGTCGCACGGGCTGTCTGCGCAGGTCTGTGCCGTCATGATGTTCTGTTGGAGGTCGAAGGGAGAGATGGACGCCGGACGGATCAATGATTGGGCACTACGAGGCAGCAGGACTGCGGAACTCACGATTTCATGATCCTCATCAAGGAAACCGTCCGCGATCTCCGCGTTCGCAGCAGTGGTCGCATCCGTCCAGTTGCCATTGGCGAACGACTGGCTGTTTCCCCCACAGACTGTCGCCACGACATGAGCCTCCGTTGCACATGTTCATTCAACGCTGCGACGTACTCGAAAACTCGCCGCTCTTATCACCGCCGTAGTTGTTCATGAAGACGAGGTTGCTCGGGGGCTGCCCTGCAGTCCACGAGCTCGCCTGCATCCACGTCTTCCCGCTACTGTCCGGCTGATACACCGCGATGTTATATAGATTCAACGGCCCACGGAAGTTGAACGTCATCTCCTCATTAAACGGGGCCAAGTTGCCTGGAGATGCATGTGGCCCGTCGTCATATAATTGCAGCCAAGCAAAACAGGAGCAACAAAGGATCAAGAATCAGCACCGCCTCTGGTCAAATACTAACAGGGCACGGCGCAGGAGTATGACACGCACCGCTAATTTGTTTCCGCTGCGTGATGCAAAACGGGTTGACAGTGCATGATGGGAAGGTTCCCGGGATGAGGTTAGTGACCTGGTTGTAAGTCCCCGTAGCGCCAACGTTGGTGTACTTCAACCCTGTGAGCGAGCCCGATGTCGACGCCGGGCTGACGAGGTTGTCGGTGGACTGCTGTGCCTGCACGGTGGAGCAAAGCATCGCGAGCGGGAAGAGCACGAGCGAAAGACGCATTCTGAACAATTTTGATATCTCTGAGAAGTCCGTGAAGACAGCAGCGCAGAATACGACAGACGAAACAAAGGGGCCTGCCAGAGGACCGAATGGACGTGAAGGTGAACGGAAAGGGGGGGGAGGGGGGGGGGATAAAACCGAGGCATGCCTGAACGGTCTGCGGGCCTTTTGAGCATGCAGGGCTCGTCGGCCAACTGATACGCAGCAATAATGCATCACTGCTCGATACACCGCCGCATAGCGACGCATCGGTACCGTGGTCCGCTGACGGTCGAGGCAACATACGGATGAGCTGGAACGACCTCGAATGGGTACAAAGCAGCAAGTGTATCGATACATGGACGCACCACCAAGAACACACTACGACGTGGCGGAAGCACTGTCTGTCTCGACCGATCCGGTCGCTGTCGCCTGCTCGCTCTTCGTCTCTTCCTCCGCGGCCCCTTGGTTCGCACCACCTTCCTTCTCCGCCCTCTCCTTCGCAGCGGCCTGCTGCGCCTTGACCAGCTCAGCGTCCCTCGCTTCCCAATCCTTCAAGCGCGCCTCATACCACTCCCAAACCGCCCTTCCCACAGCTTCCCCTCCATACTCTCCATCGTCTTCGAGATTCACAGCATCTACACGCGCATTGCCTCTCTGACTCCCCTTGTTCTCTTCCAGAGCTGGGGAAGGGGGGCGTGGGACGTTGATCTGCACGACTGCGCACTCCCGGTAAAGTGCGCCAGGTTTAAGCACTTCGACGTTGCTTAACTGCATCTGCGCCTGTGGCGGGTTCTCTTCGGTCTCAGACTGCGAAGCCTTTCGCGCTGCCTCTGCTTCATCCTTCCGCTCGCCGTCTGCAACTGCATCAATCTTCGCCTGTGCGCGCTTGAAAGGCGTCGGGAGGAATAACACATGCAGCAGGGTTTGGAGCGCTGCTTCGGAGGTCTTCGTGACCAGCATGAGAATAGGGAAAAGCATGATGTATGCGAGAGACCACGACCGCTCGCTCGCTCGGAGAAAGGGCGCAATCGTGTCCCGCCGACTGATACCCGGGCAGGCAGCAACTGATAAGATATTGGACGGGTGCGGAGCGGCGTGCTCAGCCAACTTGGATTTGGCATCAGCCTTGGATTTGGGGTTCATCTTGCGGTTTGGGAGCGAGTCCAGGACGCGCTGGAGGTGACGCGTAAGTACGATAGTGCGGAGCGCGCGAAGTCCCTCCGCTATCACAAGGGGTTGCCGTGCGGCCGGTGACGAAGGCGTCGAATTGAGGAAGGTGGGGAACACAGGGATGGCTGCAGCGTAGAACGGGTTCACTACGTTCACGATGCGAATGTCTCGCTCGACAGGGGCGACGAGGAGCGCCGGAAGGAGTAAGGTCGTGAGGAGGAAGGACGCGAGCGATGCGGCCTCGCGCTGTATCTCTTCTCGATGCTCCTTCTCCTCCCGCGCCTGCCCTCCGAAAAACCATATCCGTCCTATGCTCGGGTACTCGTGCGCGAAGACTAGCGCGTCGAGACGGGTCTCATTACCCGTGAGGAAGGTGGTGCAGAACTTGCGTATGGAGGTGGGAGAGGTGAGGTCGCAGTGTTCTGCGTATATGTTCTCGTTCTTCGTTGTCGAGCGAAGGAGGGGGAGGATCAGGGAGGGCACAGGATGGGAGAGTGGATACGGCGAAAGGGCGATTATGTGTGCACCTCGCTTGGCGAGCTCTGTAAGCGTGACCAGGCCTAATGGTGTGAACGGGCCCTGGTCAGACGAGTAAGTATCGCAGCTCAGATCATACACCATGCAATCTCGGGACTGAGAACCGTTCCGTGAACGCTCCCCATCTGTCGCTCACGACTACTGAGTCCCTTTCTTCTTTCCTCATCACCAAGGCTAGTAGTATGAATGCCCCAGGCTAAGACCATCCTTGCTCTCACAGGCCTTGCAACCTTGGAACTCGAGCACTCACCGTGAGGAGGATGATCCGGGCGTGCAAGTCCCGCTCGCGCGTCGTCTGGCGACCCTGCGCATACGCATACACTACAGTTATGATGGCCGCGACAACAAGTGCATGAGGCCAGTATTTCGGCGGTAATACAGCTGTAACGGCGGAGTAGACGAACTGGAGGACCATGGAGGTCGAGGAGAGAGGTGCTTGAGCGCCAGCCCGATCGAGGGCGGCCTGTGCTGGCGTACTCCGGGTTTCTCGGAGCGCTCGCCTGCATACTGTTACAGCACAGACCCCGGCGAATGGGTGTTACGTGTATGCATATTGGTCGGATGCCTCCCGTTCGACGCGGTTAGGTGGTTGCGCAAAACCAGAGAAATACATGGCACATAGCGTGTCCGATCATACGAGGTCTAATACATCAAGCGAAGTCCTAGCTACACATCCAGTCCGCCCCAATCTCCCAGCACCCATCATGTACTATCCGTCCACTGCTGAAGCTCCGGACTCAGACTCGTTGGCGGCTCGGGTAGCGCCCGAGGAATCGTCGTCGCTGCAACGCTCTCAGGCATCTCCGACAGCGTAGGCATGGGCCTATACGCCTCAGCCAAGCGTAGCTGGCCAGTAGGCGACTCGGGACGCAGCGCGCTCTCAACTTGCGAGGGCTCCTCAGGCAGCGGCGAGTGCAGCGGTGATGCCTCCGTCCAGCTCTCTTGCACGACGCCCTTCCATGGGGAGTAGCTAGCGAGGATGTTCGGGGTCCACGTCGACGATCGCCGCAAGCCCGACGCAGACCCGGCCGAATGCGACTCGGAGGAGGCGGAACCGCTCCCCGGTGCAGCGCCCATCGGCCCTGGCATGAGCCGACTGTACTGCGACGGGTTGCGCGAGAACGCAAAGTAGGCGATATCTTCGCCCGACGCCTTGCGCGAAAAGAGGTGGTGGCCTATGCTCGCGATCGAATTGCTGCGTTCCGTGTGACTCTCGTTCGTGGCGCGCGGCGACTGCGGGGCGGAGGTAGGGGAGGCCGGAGAGATGGGGCGAGGCGGGGAGCTGGCCATCGTCGCGAACGGGCGACTGGGCGTCGATGGGCCCGAGGAGGTGCTCAGCGGCAGACTGGCGCGTTTGTCCAGCGCGGGCATCCCTTGAACGGGCGCGGACACGACCTGATTCGACTCGCGCAAGAATTGGACCCTGAGAGACGGCAGGCGGCCAAGCCGTGTATTGTCCCTGGGAAACTGGATGCGCGGAAGGTGAAGGAAGAGCCTATGAATGAGAGACGGCTCCGGCATAGAGACAACAGCTTCGGGGTTGCTTCGAGGGAGAGCGCTCTCCGAGGCCTCGTCTCTCAGCTCCGACAAGTCGGGCATGGATTTATCAGGCCCTCGAGGCGGCGACGGAAGCATTTTGACTCCCCATTCATCCGCTTCGCCCGGCGAGTCTTTATGAAAAGAGTCTGTTCGTGTCTTCGGAGGTAACGAAGGCGCTTCACCCGTGTCCAGCAGTGGCAGGCGGGCTTCTGGATCTCCTGCATAGCTGTTCATGAAACGCTGCCGCATGTCGGGGTCGCCCGTTGGACGACGCAGCGCTTTCTGGCGTCGCCAAATGTACACGACAAGTGTAAGAAGAGCAGCTCCGAGGATAATGACAATGATTGCGCATGCGGTCCGCCATGCTGTAGACACCTATTCGACTCCTTATCAGAATTACTGCGTCCACATTGCGATGCGACGCACATGTACACCTACCATGAGGCTTCAATAATGATAGAAACGATTACTCACTGAAGAGAATCCACTATTCGCATGCAAAGCGGAAAGACGGCGAAGGAAGACTCGGCCCTCCAGGCGCGAGGAAAGAGAATGGGAGGAGAAGGGATGCGCCCATGAGAAACAGACCTCTATATGCCTTACCTGTACTATCACCGCCTCGGCGGTTTCGCTATGCGCGCGAGCGACCGCGCTAATGTTAGGTGTCTCAGGAGGGCATCAAGCGGATGCTCACCCGCAGAATGGTCACGAGCATGCCTGAACCTATCATGAGGAGGCGCAGTGAAAGCAGTGGACTTCGCGGCCAAAACTGGTGGGCTGTTGCGTCGCCTTAGACTGCCAGCGCCCTCGGATTCCCCTCATCGGCAATGACTGCCGTCAGACTGTTTCGGTCACCGGACGAGATGCCGGGACAGGCTATCAATAAAAACATCAAAATGCTGTGAGGTTTGAAGTCCCATCCGACGATCTCAGGAGGAGAATGGGTGTTTCAGAGTGAAACGGGAAGGGGGTGGGTCCACCAGAGGCACGGTCAGTATTGGACAGACCGCATGGGTAACTGACCCGCTCATCCGAGGAGAGCATTCTCTCAGCTCACATCCGAAGAGGATACTACCGAACGAAAACCTCACAAACCTCGACTCCAGTGGGTGCTTCTCAAAGCTTCATAGATAACTGGTTACAAACCTCACGGCTTCGAAAGGGCGACGAATACGCGCCTTGTCGACGTTACCTGCAGATTGCTCAGAAACCATAGCAGAAGATGGACTACAAGGATCCCAGGTCTAAAAAAGGACTTGCAATTGGTGATGGGTGGTGAAGATGACCGTTCACTGCAGGTCTGCGTACTGTACGGATGTCATACCATCGGCTGCCCTCATGAGCGCCCATGATGACGTCATATGCTTCTCCTATGGGAGTCTCCCGTTATTTTGAGAGTATCGCTGTAGCAGGCTGTAGCTGTCGCGCACTACCTTAGCTTGAAAGAACACAGTTGACAACGCTCGTGCAAGAACACTATACTCGCCCAGGTTTCTCGCCATCTGAGCCTTAACCTTGCATTGCATTCTCAACCCAAGCTGCCACTACTTACGAAGAATAGTCACTAGTGACGGTCATGGCCAAGGTAAAGATTATTATAACTAGTCAAAAACTCGCGGCCGCAACGTGTCAGCCGCAAGCTCATCCTTTGTAATGTTGCCTGTAGGGATCTGCAGACCCACCATGTCAAACAGAAGGTAAGGAAGCGACACGCTGCCCTGTGCACTCCATTGGGCATGGACGTCTAATGGCCCCCCTTCTGAAGTCCAATGCTGACCCACCTTCATGCCCAGCATGCGCACTTCAATCTTGCCTGAACAAGAACACCTACAGCCCAGAGAAGTGCGACGACTACGTCCGCAAGCTGTACAAGTGCTGCTGGGACATGTACAAGCAGACCGACGGCAAAGGGGAGTCGACGGCGTGCCCGATGCAGAGCGTCGTCCGTCGGTGGCTGAGGAGTCACGGCGAAAGCGTGGACTAACAGGCGCTGGACTGCTTAGAGACGCCTAGGAGGCAAGAGTTTGTGCGGATGTACGTTTGCTCAAGATGGACATTGGTTGCTATACACTTCTAGACATAGGGCTATTCACCGCAAGAGCACTGCTGGCTCATGCAGAACTCGGTGCCGACGCAAAGGTACTCATCCCACCAATGGACTCAAGGTTCAAAATGGCTCCGGGTCATCGTCGCTCTCATCGTCATCCCAAGCAGTCCTCGCACCCACGCTCAACCCGTCCTCCTGAAACGCCCACCGCGGGACCGTAGGTTGCATCGACCGGACGTACTTCCACGGATTTATAAACGCGTCGGCTGTCGCCCCCGTAGCGACTGACTCGGCGTCGCCATCTCGGATGCCCGCGTACATGCGCCAGTCGACGCCTGTACCCCATGGCCCGCGCCGGATATCAGGACCCAAGTCCGGCTGTGGGAGGCGATTCTTCTCAGGCTCGGACTCGATTGAAGACTGACCATCTTCGGATGGGTCGGAAATCGACTCCGGTGCCGAGCTGGTCAAGACTGATTCTGCAAGGCTGTCTTCGGAGGACACGGAGGTTGATGCGGCGGATATGGACGCAGAAGAGCTCGAGACGCCGCTGGTCGGGGACGCGCTGCTCGCGCCTTTGCGTAGGTGCGCGGGCATCGTGCGCGTCGTGGTCGAAGCACCAGACTTCGCGTTCGCCTTGCGGCTGGCGATCTCAGCGCGAATATCGTCTCGCAGGCGCGACTTCGGCGAGTTTGCAACAGCGTCCGTAGACGCGCTGTACGCCACGCCAGCCCAGCTCTTCAAGTGCACAGGCATCTCCGGGATACGCTCTCCTGCCGCGGGCCTTCTGGCGCGTTGGTCGTCCGTGCACGAAATGCGCTCGTGTTGGTGACTCCGGCACCCACCCCGCCCGCCGCAGCGTCCGCGTCCACGGCGACTCCGCTCCTCTTCACGCTGACGCGCTCGCTCTGCGAGTCTGGCTTCGCGCTTGCGCGCCGCGCATTCTTTGCATATGCCGCGCACGCAGAGCACCCCGTGTGCGCTGCACAGGTCTTTCTCTGCCTTTTCATCGTCATCGTCATCGTCGTTATCGTCCTCCGTGAGAGACACCTGCTGCGGCAACGCCGGGAGGTTGACGACAACCTTGCTCGCTTTAGGCACGTCGGAACCGTGTATGGCAGGAACGAACCGCGGCGGGGCGCGCCAGCATTGTTGGGTGCTCAGGGTATCGGCGAAGTCGGAAGTGGAGGGCGGCGCGGGCGCGTCGTCTTCGGAAGTCGAGATTGGGGACTTGGGACGGTATAGAGTGGGATCGCGGGATGGCTTTGGAGACGCGCTGGAGGATTCGTTCTTTGGGATCGGGCGGCAGAGCGGGCAGCGCGTTATGTCCTCGGCAGGAGGAGAGCAGTGGTGGGGCTGTGGGTATGGACTGATGATGAGCCTGCGCGTAGTTCATCAGTACGCGAGGCTCATTTGTCACGAAGACCTCAGTGCGACTTACCTGTCGCTTTCTGGAGACCACTTCTTGAACCAGGACAAAGCGACATCGCGATACAACCATCCTGATATGATGTCAAAAGAGTCACGGCGATGCGCATGCGTCCCCATACTCACCGGCTTTCTCCACCGCGCGCGTCGTAGAGAGCGTGCAAGGGAAGATGTACGAGACCTCGTGCATCTCCATCGCACTCGGTCTCCTCAACATCTCTCGCCAGCGATGTTCGCCCATCAGCTTGCTGAAGTCAGGGCCGACTTTGGTGGTCTCGATTATCACGACATTCGGAGACTGCAACACACCACACGGCACAGTGAGCACGCACGCCTCCGAGTCGGAACCGCAACCGTCAGAGCCGGGATTTACCTACTTTCGGTTTGTGATGAAACGCGAGGAGGTGCTCCCGGCCGACGATGCACGCGATCCATCGGGCGAAGGTTCTGCCGTCCTCGAGCGTGATGTACGGCTGTGCCGGGTACGGGTTCACGACCGTGAAAAACCGCGTGTCGTCTGTGGGTGGGGGCGTCGGGGCTCTTTTCGGCATCGCGTCCTGTGCCGTATCCTTTGCGCCTGTGCAACTATCTCTGGAGTCGGGGGTTCAGAGGTGTGGCGGGTGGGCCTGGGGCCCACAACGACGCTGCTGACTTTATGCGCGGGCAGCCTCTCGCAGTGGCTCTTTGACTACGCATTGCATTGGGTGTCCAAGGCGGCAGGGGCAAAGAGTGCATGCTCTGGCGAGAAAGGCCCCGTCAATCAGTCAAAGCGTACCGTCGACAATGGCACAAGCGTTTATCGTGAAGGTGACCAGTCAACGGTCATTCGTCTTACCACTTACAAGCATGCTCGACGAGCGGCGATACAGACGTGATAGAATGCTCGATTGGTGTGATGGACGAAGCCACTGAGTCCGTGGCGGGTGGCACGAGTCGAAGTCACAGTGAGTGAGCCACTCGCACCTCTCTCACTGCGCTACCACTATGCGTGAATCGCGCAGTACAGTCATTTTCATGGAGACCCGAGCTGAGGCCCAGCTGATGAATTGCATGATGCCGCTGTACGCGACGCATGTACAAGGCTCCCAGCAGAGATTCTCACGCAGAGTCAGGAAATGAGGCTCGAGGTCGATAACGCTGCTACAGCAAAATTCAAGCGGGCCGTTGAAGCAAGCAGGACTGCGTGATGCAGGGGATTCGTCATGTTGGACTTGGATTCGCGCATGAATGACCCAAAGGATGATCAGGCGAACTTGAAGGTGTGTTTTGAGCGAGTGACATGAAGTGACGATTACTGTAGTATCGTTATCTAATCGATGTGAAGAGCGATGATTCGATTATCGTCCGTACGCCGACCGTCTTTACCGCAGTCGCTTACCGTAGTTTATAATACCGTACCATGCAGCCAGCTGAGGCCCTTCCCGCCAGAGCTGCCAGCTCCAGCTCCTCCTCCCTCACTTGCTTTGCTGCTTGTCAAGGCAACAGCACCGCCAGACACAGAGCTGGTGAGGAGGCCTCAACAAAATGCCCAAGCGCGCGAAGACCCCGCCCATCGTTGACGATGCAAAGTATCTGACCGTCGTCGGCCCATACCCCGCCCATCCCAACATGGAACTAGAGGTCCACCGGAGGGAGTTCGCGCGATGGATCGCAGCTTGCGTAGGCCCCTTTTACCTCCGTGCTTTCTATCACAAGCCCACGGTATGTCCTCACCACTCCCCGTGAGATACGTTCGCGTGCGAACCGTCGGTTGACGCCTTGGCATCTGCACTACGCTGATCTCAGTCGCCCGGGAGCGTCATCATTGAAATAGACGAGAACTTTCCGGACTTCAAACGATTGCTGGGTGCCCACAGGTGGTCGGAAATGCTCGTGGAACCAAGGGATGAGGCGCGTTTCGTATCCAAGGTTTTCTATTGCACCTACCACTCGGACCGTGACGTCCAGAAGAATGGTCAGCGTCTGTCAGCATCTCTCCCAATCTCCTTGTACATAACGAGCATGCATAGGTTGGAAGCGCGTCGACGTCCTAGACAAGTGGTTCAAGTCGAAAGCGTACGGCGTGCGCTCATTTGCCGGCTAATGACGCTGCTGACTCGTCAGTTGCAGGCCGTCCAAGTTCGTCTCACCATATCCGGCCACGCACTGGTGTGATCTCCCTCCCGTGAAGGACGTCATACATAACCAACTGTGTCGGCCTCTTCCTCGGAGCGATTTCCCACCACCACCCCCCGAGCCCGTCCCAGTCGGTATGTTATACAGCAACTACGGCGCCTGCGAGCGATTGCTTAACCCTACCGGACAGTGGGAACGCCAGAATGGCAAGCGTGGAAGCAGCGCCAACGTGCTCCGCGCGTCGTCAATGCTTGGACCAGAGCAGCGCCTCCGCCGGCCCTGTCTGTTGTGTCCTCTGCCTCTGCGTCCACCGTAGCAGGTACACCGCCTACCCCCCGCTCTGCCACTCCTAGCGACAGCGCTGCTCCTCAGGGTGAGTAGCAGCCTTCGTTTCTCTGCACGGAGACGTGGGTGATAACTCTGCGAACCAGGAAAAAGTACCACTACACCTACGTCGCCGCCTGGTCTCCCTCCCAGAATTATCCAGAGCGGCTCGTCCTCTACCTCGTCACAGCGCTCAGGCGGGAGCGAAAGTGGAAGCGGCGAACGGGCGCCGTCCAACAGGTCCGCGTCCTCACTCGCGAACCCATCGAGCTCCGGCAGCGACGATGCTTCACCCGTGACTCCTGCCGATCTCGTCCCGGAGGAGCCTATGATGGTCGCCGGTTCCCGCGTCGAGGGCGTTTTCGCGGCGCTTTCTGTGGACGACTACGAGGATGACCTGTACTACAGCGTGGACGGTGGATCGTCTGCTGGTGACGTTGCCGCGCCCGGCTCTGCTGCGGAGTTCGACGTCCTGTACCTGCCGCGCGCCGACTCCGTCTTCGTGGAGGGGCCAGAGCCCGGCCCGAAGTCAAGCAACGTGGATGTGCCGACCGTGGAGGACGACGACGAGGGCGACGAGGACGACGAGGACGTGATGGTCGGAGCGGACGCTGAGAAGAGAATCTGTCCCGAGCACAACGTCGTGTGCAAGAAAGGCATTTGTCGTGTGTACGCTGCCATGCTGCGCAAGGAGCGCCTCGAGGAGCGTCGCCAGGAGCGCGAGAAGGCGCAGGCGAAGAAGAAGAAGAAGGGCAAGAATGTGTTCTTCAAGTCTTCGGTTTCGTACGCCCCTTCGAGCGGCACTGCGTCGCCCACGAGGTACGGCCGCGCTGCGCGCGAGCCCCCGCCCCATCTTCGCGCTGGGGCAGCTGCGTCTGCCGCCCGTCCTCCGCCTGCGCATCTCAAAACAGGGGCGCCTCCTCCACCAGCATCTTCGGGACCGGGAACCACAAGGTACATGCCCGCGCACCTGCAGCGCGGCGCCTCGGCGCCTTCTAATGGTAAGGCGCCCGGCCCAGACGGCCGACTTACGCCGATTACGCCCCGCGGCAAGGTGGAGGACGACGCGCGTTCTGAGGAAAGCGGGTGGGGGAACATCTCTGAGGGTCCATGGGACACCTACTTTAATCCTCGTGTGGAGAAGAGCGCGCGTACTCCCAGCGCGACCTCGCCTGCGAATGTGCAGCAAGCACCCGCCCCCAAGCGCGAATGGGGCGCGTGGGGCAAGGCGCCCTCCATCTCTGCCTCCTCGGTGCAGCGGAACAACGACAGCTGGAGCGTCGCCGCGCCCGACGACCACAATGACGACGACGATAGCGCCAACGCCGCTTGCCGCACCAACGAGCAGCGCAACGCCCACACCCGTCCTGGAGCGACCCGCGCGTTCGGCGCGTGGGGCAAGGCCCCGTCGATCTCCGCGTCCTCGATGCGTCGGAACAACGACAGCTGGAGCGTCTCCTCGCGCAGCCTCGCCGGCGGGAACGCCAACGATGTCGACGACGACGCGCGTTCTGTCGCTGCGAGCGACGCTGGGAACTGGTGGAGACCGCCGAGCGTTGTCGGGGCACCCGGGCGCTCGTGGGCGGACCTGATGGACGAGGAGGAGGCGGCTGCTGCGCCGGACGACGACGTCCGCTCTGTGGCTGCGAGCACGGACGGCGGGTGGGGCAACATACCTGCTGGCCCGTGGTAAGTAGATGATCGCCGCGCCATGATGCGGATGAGGTCGGGTGAACGAATGTGGATATCCGCTTGGTCCGTCGTGACCGCTTGTCGTCTTGTCGCTGTCTCTTGGATTTTTCCGTTTGGACCGTCGTACCGTATGTGTCGGTGCTCTCTCCGTCGCTGTATTCTGAAGTGTTCTGTTTGCCCTCTGCGCTCTGAGTTGTGCTTCCGTAGTCTGTGCCACTCGTCCCCGCTCTCGTCCTACGCTCGTCGGTGCTCTATCGCCTGTGCTCATGTTCTCCAGCCCCCTTGCACTTTCTTGTCCCCTGCTTTCACGCGTGCATTTCTCGCGAGTTTAGCTATCGTTCGTATTCGCTTGTCTCCCATATAACCAATGCCAAAACTACAACTACATGTGCAAAACTAGTCGTACACGCGTGACCATCCAAATCGCCCGGTGAGACCGTGGAGTCTCAGGTATATCGAGCAGATCGAGTACCCCTAGCAAGGTTACTGACTCTGGCTCCACTGATACGGCGCCTGCGTCTGCAGGACGAGCGAGCCCATGTCGAACCCGTACCCCTCTACATACCCCGAACCTGAGGACTGCGAGTCGTCCCCGTCGAGCTTCTGGCTCTGGCTCTGACTCTGGCTCTGGCTCTGATTCTGACTCTGAGCTTCGTTCTGGCGCCTATGCCCGCCGGAAGGCTCCCCTCTGTCGACGTCCATCGCGTCTTCGACGAGCTCGCGCTTGATATGCTTGTCGATCCCATCAGACGGCTGCAGAGGGAGCAATCGCGGCTGCTCCTGAGGCTGCTCGGCACTGCTACTACTGGGCCGCTGGCTTTGCTGAGATGACGGCGACGGCTGCGCGCGCGTGCACCGCGGGAGGGGCAGGTAGAGCGTCCCCGAACGGAAGCCGTTCTGCGAGTGCCCCGTCCCGTTCTGGCTCTGGCTCTGGCTGTCATTGTGACCGTGTGTGGCGTACGATTTCGGAGGGTACGAGGACCCGGACGGCACCGGTGCCTCGGGTATGAGGCGAGGCTTGACTTCGCGCTCGTCATCTGAGTGAGTGCCGTCCGGTCTTTCCTCAACCGCTGGTAAGCCTGCGCGCACATGGAACTCGTCAACGACTCTGGGGAAACGGATATCAGAAGGGCATATGTACCTCCAGGTTTAGTCCACTCCATGTTACCCTTCTTTGCAAGTCCAGCGAAAGAGGGAGGCTTGGACCGCGCGCGTCCCTTCCCGCTCTCGGACGGCGGCTTCGACTTCGAGCATTTCGCGTCCTCGCTCCCAGGAGCTGCGCTGGTCGCCCTAGGAGCCGCGGAGGAGGCGCGACTCCGCGTCGTCCGCCGCGGCAACTGCAACGTTTGCGTCTGCGTCTCCACCGAAGGCGCAGGTGGAGGCGCAGGGGGTTTCGACCTGCTCCGGAGGACGCGGGTGGTCGGGGGAGGCGCTGTTGGCACGGCGATGGAGGAGTCGTTGTTGACCTGCGCGCGTCGAGTACGCGGGAGGGGCGGCATGACTCTGGGAGGCGGAGCAGCTTGGGATGCCGGGTGTTTTGGAGGCGACTGTGACGGCGAGTGCGATTGAGGTTTTGCGCTGCTTTTCCCGGTAGTTTCCGGTTGTCCGGCGAGCGAAGCGGGAGACGTTTGCGTTTGGTATCCGGCAGTGGGCGGGGAGACGAATGGTGGGAGGGACGAGACGGCGTGTGACCCGTAGTAAGAACCAGCCTCGCCTGCACTCTGCGACGGCGAGACGCGCGGGTGTTGCGAGCGCGGCGACTGCTTCGACTCGCTCGTGCTGCTGTTGCCAATCGTGCCCTCCTGGCTTGGGTATTGCAAGCTGCCTCCTATACGTGATTGCGCCGACGACGGCGGTGACGCCGGACTGCCGAGCTCTTGGGTGAGAGCATCCTTGACCGCTTGCACGGAGGCCACAGATCCCGTCCCAGGGCTGAGTATATGCGCCTTTACTGCGGGATGAGTACCACTACCGACCCCAGTCCTCGGAACAGGGGATTTCGGAGCGCGTGGTTGCCAGAGTACACGAGAGCCGTCCGGAGTCGGCGACGTGCCGAGGCTTGTTCGTCGTGGGATCGGGCGAGCCTGTCCTGAGTGTGGCGCTCCCCCCATTTTCCCGTCAGAGTGGGCCCTCTGCACGGGCTGCTTCCTCGGAGAGACCGAGAGTGGACTCCGAGAGTTGATGCGCCCTGCAGCGTTGATCGCGTCGGTGATCATATTGGAGAGCGCTGGGGAGGGCGGGACGGAAGCCACGGAGGGCGTGGACATCGGGGAGGATTGGGCCGCGTAGCTCGCGAAAGACGTGCGTCTGCGCTTTGGTGAGCGCGGGTCGTCAGAAGCGGAAGATGGGCTGCTGGAATTCGGAGATATGTTTGTCGGCCCGGGACGGACGAGGGGCGTGCTAGGCGCAGCAGGAGGGAGCATTGGCGAGGGCTTGGAATCATGGGAGGGCGTAGGGCTATGCTGCTTTTTAGACGGCGCACGGGCTAGATTGCGAGGGAGAGGAGGCAGTGGTCGGGGCGTCGTGGGAGCAGATGGATACTGCATCTGCGAGGCGCCGCTAGTTTCTGGCGCTGAGCACGAGTTAGGTGGGCTATGTCGGAAATCATGTTGCGAGGACGAGTGCGGAGGAAGATTGGCGAACAGGCTATCTGAAGACGCGTATGAGCAAGCTGTCACGACGAGGGTGATACGTTATTAATATGTAGCGTCTATGTGCACGGTCGCATAGGGCGGTCTGGACGTAAGATACAACACATTCATGCATCACAGATCCGTTTGAAGCGAGAATGACTGGAGACCGCTGGAGATTCGTGGGTTTGGGGAGAGGAGTGATTGGGAACGCACCGGTAGCACCGCTCTTTCCCTCGGAGGAACGGAGATAGAGGTCCCAATCCCGCTTCTGAACTTTTCTAATATTGCTGAAGTGCACCTGATGCAGATGTTTAAGCAGCTCGCTGCCATGGCGGAAACTCTCTGGACACCATTGCCAACTGCACGTCCACACTCGCGGGGGGTTCGTTTCTAGAGCTCCGGACATCGTCGTAATTGTGCCGATGAACTATTGTTGACAGTCCTCAAATACGCGGTGTTTCAATTCGAGCTCAAGAGGAATGGGTCATAAGTAGGAAACGAGCGGTGGAAGCCAGAAAGCTCAGCGTGAGTCTGAGTATTGCGGCCGCTGCAGTGTGGCGAAGTCACGGTCGCGAGTCTGCTCATGATCGCCCATCTGCAGATTCGCCGCCACCGCCACAACGCGACCGTCACAGGAGCTGTCACGCCGTGACCGTCCTCGACTCGGACGCGCGAGGCGGTTTCTCCTCTAGAGCTCACTGCGACAACGGTTGACTATGATCGCTTTGTCGCCCACGACACGCAGAAGCCTTGCAATGCCATACGCATAATTCAGGAGGCACTTATGACATCCTCGAAGTCGACGGGCACAGTGGGCATCTTCGCCTCATCCATGCTGAGCCCGCTCCCCTTGACAATGCGTTGCACTGCGCGAGTTGCCCTCCATGCATGCAGCACCCACGTTTTCTCGCGATGATGTGTGCACGGAGACAGTACACTTGTGAGTCACCCTCAGTCAGCACATGCGACTCTTCGTTATCGCTGCCTCTCACATGCCAATGTCTGTTGTGGCCTCATTGAAGCTGGCTTACACAGTGAGTGTTCGTCCCTGTGTCGCGGTCCGACTCCGATCTGGATCTGCTTTGCTCATCAGCAACTTGGTCGCTGAGTGCATCCAGCAGGACGCACTCGGGAATGGCGAGGCCGTCGCATGCCTTGGGCGTGGTCATGACCTGTTCCGTCAGTAGCGTTCATTACAAGTGTTCATTCATGCAGTCCAGACTCTCACTTATGAGTGGGCGTACGGTCATTCGTTCCCCTCCGCTCGACAAGGACGACGTTCTCAAGGGCTCCCTAGTTAAGCTTGTGATGACGGACTCCGAGATGCCATGTAGCGGCCGTGCGAGGTTTGCGAGACTAGCCCCCACAAACTGCTAAGTCCGTCTCGTGAATACTGGGATTGGCTTGCGCTCTCGATATTTCATCAACTGCAGTTTTTCCCTGCCTGTTCGTGCTGTCGGCAACTCCTCTTGCCTCGTGCCGTGTTCGGCCTCAGCGCGACCCTCATCCAAGCCTCGCCTCGGTTCTCTGACCTGCAGGTCTTTGGTCGTTAGAGGTGTCTGTTGGACTGCGCTAGCCTCATAGTGAACACCTGTTTATTCGACAGCCGGGACTGCTGACCGACGATCCTTCATTCATCATCTCTTGGTATGAGCATTGAACGCATTTTGGCGTCGCGTCGGCCATTGGGCTGGAAGGTATCCGCAGGCTCCTTTCTTTACATTTCCATCTTGCCCCTGTGCCTCTCTGGGCGTCTGACGGGCGTTGGGTGTCGATGTTTTGCATCACTTCTGCATCTTGGTGACCCTGCCACAAATGGCAAATCGTTGATGGAGTCTATTCTGCTTGGTGTTGCCACGCGCGAACGCTCTGTTTTGTTCTCCCATCTGTGGCGGCTGCATTGCAAACTTCCACGGGCACTGAAAAGCCTCCGCTACGGCTTGCTCTCGGTTCCCGACCTCCCTCCGCCCTCCCCTTCTCGAGTCCTGACATTCGCCCTCCTTCCCTTGCCTCCGTCCAATCCCCCACCCTTGGAAGCCTCTGTCAGGCGGACACCACACTCGTTTTCCAACGCTCGCTATCGCCCTTCCACTCTCTCGTCGCCCACTCTTTGGACTAGACAAACCGCCTGTCGTTCCTAACGCCTTTCCACCACCATAAGCACAACGTTGACCATGCGTCTCTCCACCGCCTTCGTTTCGCTCGCAGCTTTGTTCTCCTACGTCGGCGCGCAGCTGACGCCAAACAACCTCGTCGCGACCTCGACCTCAGGTTCGCTCAGCGCGCTCAAGTACACCAACGTCGGCGGAGAGGGTCAATACGACCAGGTGACGAACATCATCCCGGGCACGTTCCCAACGTGCGACGCGAACCCTTTCTGCATCACGCAGCCCAAGCAGATCAGCGGTGAGTACTCGCTGGGCGTCAAGTCGCACGAAAAGTCCTGGCGCGCATGCTGATACGGCGGACGTACAGGCAACCTCGCGCCGTTTGACGACGAGATGACAGTCGTGTTCCGCGGGCCAATGAATCTGTACAACATCGCCGTATACCAGCCGTCGAACTCTTCCGGGGCGACCTGGAAGCAGGTCAGCTCCTGGGCGGCGGGCGAGCAGCCGACCAACCTTGTCTTCATGAACAACATGGGCGGTACCGACGGCGTCGGGGAATGGTCCAGTGCGTTGCGCCGCTCCGCGTTCTCTTCTGCGCATACTCAGTACTGACATCTTTGTCAGTCTGCGCTGGTGCTAGCCAGTCATATGCCAATGGCGACTGGACCTCTGTCGTTTCCACCCCTAACGCACAGGTCGCGAATGGCGCGCTCGACGGCACCCACGAGATCAACATCATGACCGCTGAGGCGTGCTCGTCCAGCAACCCATGCGCGGGCTTCTCACGCGGCACGGCGAACCACGGTTGGTCTGGGAGCAAGTTCTTCGTCTTCACCTTCGACATGCCGCCCGCGTCGGACGCGTCGCAGGTGCCCGCCATCTGGGCGCTGAACGCGCAGATCGTGCGCGCGGCGCAGTACGGCTGCAACTGCCGCGGGACTGGGCCCAAGGGGTGCGGCGAGCTCGACATCCTCGAGACGATCGCGGGCACGGACGTCAACCAGGCTATCTCGGAGATCTACTCGCCCAAGGGCGCGACGGGCACCGGGAACAACTTCTTTGCGCGCCCGACGAGCGGCAAGGCGACGTACGGCGTCATCTTTGATGTCCAGACGGACAGCATCGCGATCCAGCACTACACCGAGTGGGACTACTCCCAGACCGCGATCACGCGCAGCGTCGTCGATGGGTACCTCAACGCGCCTGCGATGACGGTCTCGTTCGCGAGCGCGAACGGCCGCCGCGCGGAGATGCCGCGCTCGGTCTTGAGTGCGCACCGTCGCCGCCGCTGGCACTGAGCGCTGTCATCCGTTCGGGACGCACGTCCTTACTGCGTGCTGGCCAGGTGCCCGTCACGGTCTGACCTGAACCTCGATACCCAGCCCTCTATTCTGCTCTCCTTACTCCTCTTTGCGCCTCCGAGATGTTGCTTCATGCTAGACCTAGAGCTCATTTATCCCGTATCCTTAACACGCGCCACGCCTAGACGTTGGTCAATGCGCGAGTCGCTATATAGTCCTTCCACGCTGCTGCTGTGTTTTCTTCTGATTTCCAGGTCGCGAAGCTCAGAGCTGCGCGCTTACTACTTACGCGTCCGTCGTTGCATCATGCTGTACATGTTTCACCCTCCATTGCGGATCAAAATCAGCCTTTCTGTCTCTCAAAAACGTTCGTAACCTCATCCCGGCCTCCGACCGCCATCAGTCATCACTGTGCATTAGCTTCGTGCCGCTACAACGGGGGAGTGCGGCAGCTCGCTGCGGTTCGGAGCCGCCGTACGCGTAAGTAGAGGCGGCACCGGCACAAGCTACCGACAGATGTGCTCGCTGCACGGACCATTGTGCCGAAAGCTGACGCGTCTGTGGGATCGCCTCAATCATGACTACGGAGCAGCCTGACGTTCGCCACAGGGCGAGCATGGACTGCGAGGATGGATCGCAACAGAACGAAGCTCAGCTAGTCCGGTATCTGCAGTCGCGCGCGAATCATACCGTCACAGACGCAGGACATAGCTTATAAGGGCGAGTGGGCGTGTCTGTCCATGACTTCCACCTCCCGTGCATTGCGCATCCTCTTGCACGTCCGCCTCTCCCGCTTTTCCCACATAAGATCTCCTGGCCTCAGGACGGCGGCAACTTCTCTGGCTGCGACGACCGGTGGTGCGACGTGGACAACAACGATGGTTGCTGACAGCAAACTTCAGGCTGAGGTTGGGGCGCGTGCGACGAATGCCGTGGTGGAACAGACAGCATCCCGGAAAGCGAAGGGAGGAGGACGGCCTGCGCACCATGTAGACGATACGATGACCCGCTTCACGAACCCTTGGCCGTCCTTCAGGTACGTCTCCCACTCCGCCACTGCGCGGCACAACGGTCTCTGGAGGGCCTCTAACGATGAGACGTCCGCCCGCGCAGGCTTCAATCGTTCACTCAGTTCATCGCCGTACGTTCAGCTCGCTTATGAAGCCGCGCTTCTCACATCGGTGGGCGAGTTGATAGTGAGGAGAAAGAGCTGAAATATGCTTGGAACTATTTAGGCCATGTTTGCACACGCTTTGCACGCCGAGAAGGTCCCAAGCGACCTTTCGACCCTCATACCGTCCCGCACGCCCGACTGGGGTGCCGGCCAGTTTCCCGACCAACTCAAGGCGACGTGGTTGGGGTGCGTCTGCATACCATCTCTTCCGTCCGCGCAATGAGCAGAGAAGCTGACGTCGGTTCAATCTGTTGCTCGCTATCAGACATGCGTGCTTCTTGGTCGAGCTGCCGACACCCAAGGG